>VFFE01009001.1:370325-404957 GCA_008921705.1 Burhinus oedicnemus
TGATGATCTGGACAAGGGGATTGAGTGCACCCTCAGTAAGTTTGCAGATGACACCAAATTAAGTGGCAGTGTTGATCTGCTTGAGGGTAGGAAGGCTCTGCAGAGAGATCTGGACAGACTGGATCGATGGGCTGAAGCCAACTGCATGAGGTTTAACAAGGCCAAGTGCCAGGTCCTGCACTTGGGTCACAACAACCCCAGGCAACGCTACAGGGTTGGGGAAGAGTGGCTGGGGAGCTGCCTGGCAGAAAAGGATCTGGGGGTCCTGGTGGACAGCTGGCTGAACATGATGCAGCAGTGTGCCCAGGTAGCCAAGAAAACCAACAGCATCTTGGCCTGTATCAAGACTAGTGTGGCCAGCAGGAGTAGGGAAGTGATCGTGCCCCTGTACTCAGCACTTGTGAGGCCGTAGCTTGGGTACTGTGTTCAGTTTTGGGCGCCACAGCATAGGAGGCACACTGAGGTGCTGGAGAGTGTCCAGAGAAGGGCAACAAAGCTGGTGAGGGGTCTGGAGAACATGTCTTATGAGGAGCGGCTGAGGGAATTAGGATTGTTTAGTCTGGAGAAGACAAGGTTGAGAGGAGACCTTATGGCTCTCTACAACTACCTGAAAGGAGGTTGTAGTGAGATGGGAGCTGATCTCCCAAGTAACTTGCGATAGGACAAGAGAAAACGGGTTCAAGTTGCGCCAGGGGAAGTTTAGGCTGGACATTAGGAAAAAATTTTTCACGGAAAGAGTTATCAAACATTGGAACAGGCTGCCCAGGGAGGTGGTTGAGTCACGATCCCTAGGTGTGTTTAAAAGTCGTGTAGATGTGGTGCTTAGAGACATGGTTTAGTGGCAGACCTGGTAGAGCAGGGTCAATGATTGGACTAAATGACCTTAAAGGTCTTTTCCAACATAAATGATTCTATGATTATTAGCTAATAGCTTAGACTGCATAAAAAACAAGATAAGAAAAAAACATATTTTGGTGCTATTCCATAAATCAATAGTCTATTATCATTTGTCAACTAGTGAATGCTCACTTCCAATAGCCTAGTGAAGAATCAGTGTTAAGAGAAAACATCAGGAAGAAAACAATTAAAGGTATTATAAATTCTCACACATGAAGGATGATTGAAAATTTTAGGTATGTTTAACCTGCAAATAGATTAATAAAAAGAAACACAGTTAGCTTATGAAAGAAAGAATAGTTTAGTGAGAGAAGGCTCATTACATATTTCTATTTCACATTTCAGTACAACAAAAACTGAGCATTCAACTCAGCAAAAATGTTTCAACTAACCAAAAAGACATATAGAATAAACAGGTTAATATGACTTTTTCATAAGATACCCAAATGATTTTTAATGTGTTGCTGCATATTTGCTAAACCCAAGAATTTCGTGCTATTTTTGATGACCTGCACAGTTATAATGCTAAAAATATCAACATTTATCAAAACTACAACTACATTTTTTGGAAAATACATGTCACCATTCTTTAACTTAAATCTCAAAGACAATTACTAAGGAAACACGTCCCTTCTGTACAGTTTCTAGGTCCTTTCATGTGAAACAGTCATATGGAATTTGATGTGCAGCAGTAATACATTTATATGTTTTTAATTTCTATAGTTTATCAGTGATGAATTATTAAAAGTAAAAACCAATATAATTCCTTCTGTAATACAGAAAATACTAGAACTTAAAAAAAAATAAAAGAAAAAAAGGAGGGAAATAATCGTCTTATGTGTTTCTCTGTGTTACAGGATGAACCCATAATGATTAATTTTATATTTTAAATGCATAAATATGAAAAGATGCACAGTTCTTCCCCTGAGAGAAATTTTATTATTGATTCCTTCTTAACAAATTTATAAACAAAACAGAAAAAAAATGGCATGTATGATGGAAATTGAGCCAAGTATGTTAGACCTAATTCTAATTCTGAACCTAATGCCGCAACTTTCTGTAAATCACCTGCTTGTGCTCATCATTAGGTTTACTTCTCGAGATAACGAGGATAAAGATAGTTACCTTTCTTGGAAGTGCCTGAAGATTTATTATGCTTTCTGAAAGGCTTTAACTAGTTGTGTTACAAATATGGAATATTAGGATTCTACATGTGTTGTGACTTGGCACTGGTTTCATTCTTAATATTGTTTCTGCATTTATTTTTAAATGAGAACAAATTACCTTCATAGGGAGGAAAGCCCTTTATCATAGACTATATGCATCTGAATGAATTTCAGGAGGAGCTAAGTGAGCTCCCAGCTCTTCACTCAGTAAGTAAATTTCTTTCAAATTCACTAGAAAACAATGTAAGCATTTATTTAGTGCTTTAATTTTGAGCTTTTCTTCTTTTAAACTACTTTTACTTTCATTATTCATTGTACATACTTGGTGGTCCTAGTCTTGAACTAAGGCCCTGAACACTGTAAAACATAAAATAGGAAGACAATCACTTTCCAGAAATGTATACATGCTTAGACAAGACAACAAATGGATAAGATGAAAGAAGACAAAAAGTCATAGAAAGGCCATATTTATCAGCATGAAAACTAGTTACAGTACACCACTGCCAAACAGTGACATCAAAAATTAAAGAACGAGGAACAGTTCTCAAGAAGGAGTTGAAGGAAGACAATAAAGTGATGCCTCCTGAATAATTTACAGGGAGTTTTTTTCCATGGAAGGGTGTCTTTTTTTATTTAACGAGGAAAAAATAAATAGCTTGGTCACAGGAGAGAAGGTTCCAATAGCTGAACTGTGAAAGGTGAAACAATGAAAATGTGGGAAACAAATTCAGCTATTTACATAGAGAAAAGATTAGACATTAGGGATGACCATACAAAACAGAGCAGTGAGGTGCACACATGCAAGGAAAAACAAACCAGGTACAAATAAAGCAGACTACATCACATATCTTTTTGCTCACTATATAAATAGTTGCATGCATTCATACATGAATAAAAGTCCCAAAGTCTTCAGATCAAGTTTTGTGTAAATTTTAGAGACACACACAAGCACATATACTAAAACAGCTTTATGCACTCACAAAAAAGAACATCTCACACAACTGTTGAAACAGTGTAGGACTGGACAATATATTACACAAGCACTTCAATTTTGCATACTCATATTTTTAAAAATGAGCTGCTTGTTTAGAAGTTTCATACAAGGACTTTTATAGTTTTAACACTGTGCAAACCTATGTATGCATTCTGATACTCTAAACAATCAAAAATGGAAAGCAGAGACTTATCTTTTGCAATAAAACAAAGAATCCAAACAGGTAAGTACAGCTCAGTGAAAATCACGGATCCAAAAAACAAAGAAAGAAATCAAAATAATAACAAAACCCCAAAAAACCACAAAGATTTGCTTGAAATACTATCAGTCCATATACATATAAAATAATGTTTGAAACAAACTTCCAAATTTCTTTTGTATGTAATTCATTGATATACAAACATTCACTTAAAACTGTCGTGTAATTATTCTATTACAAGGGTATAGCTAAGTGCTCTATGTAAAAAATAAAAATAAACAATGTTTACCTTGATTTAAAAGCTCTACCCTCTTACCTGTAGATAAGTTATTCTCCTCTGTACCAAATCTGTTAGATCTTTGGCCTCTTTTTCTCGCCAATCTCCTGCTCCATCTGTTTGACTGAGGTAGTACAAGTCGGTCATTATCGACCTGTAAACAACAATGGAAAGCAATATCTAAAAAATGGGAAAAAAATCTTAACATGACTAAATTGGAGGACTAGATGAAATTAAAAAAAAAATTAAATAGATATTTCAATTTTAGCCTCAAAATCAGCTTTTTCATGTCACCTCCTACCCCACAATCCAAACAGGAGCCAAGAAAGACTGACTGTGTCCTCCAATCAACATACAGAATCATGGAATCATCTAGGTTGGAAGGGACCTTTAAGATCATCAAGTCCAACCACTAACCTAGCACTGCCAAAACCACCACTAAACCATGTCCCTCAGCACTACATATACACGTCTTTTAAATACCTCCAGGGATGGCAACTCAACCACTTCCCTGGGCAGCCTGTTCCAATGCTTGACAATCCTTTCAGTGAAGAAATTTTTCCTAATATCCAATCTAAACCTCCCCTGGTGCAATTTGAGGCCACTTCTTCTTGTCCTATCCCCTGTTACTTGGGAGAAGAGATCGACCCCTACCTCGCTATAACCTCCTTTCAAGTAGTTGTAGAGAGCAATAAGGTCTTCCCTCGGCCTCCTTTTCTCCAGGCTAAACCAACTCCAGTTCCCTCAGCCACTTCTCACAAGACGCGTTCTCCAGACCCCTCACCAGCTTCGTTGCCCTTCCCTGGACATGCTTCAGTATCTCAATGTCTTTCTTGTAGTGAGGGGCCCAAACTGAACACAGTACTTGAGGTGGGGCCTTACCAGTGCTGAGTACAGGGGGATGATCACTTCCCTACTCCTGCTGACCACACTATTCCTGACACAAGACAGGATGCTGTTGGCCTTCTTGGCCACCTGGGCACACTGCTGTCTGTCAACCAACACACCCAGGCTCTTTTCTGCCAGGCAGCTTTCCAGCCTCTTCCCCAAGCCTGTAGCACTACACAGGGCTGTTGTGACCGAAGTGCAGGACCCGGCACTTGGCCTTGTTGAAACTCATACCATTGGCCTCAGCCCATCAGATCCCTCTGCAGAGCCATCCTACCCTCAAGCAGGCCGACACTCCCGCCTAACTTGGCGTTGTCTGCAAACTTACTGAGGATGCACTTGATTCCCTTGTCCAGGTCATTGATAAAGATATTAAACTGAACTGGCCCCAACACTGAGCCTTGGAAACACCACTTGTGACTGGCTGCCAACTGGATTTTACTCCATTCACCACCACTTTTTGGACCCAGCCTTCCAGCCAGTCTTTCACCCAGCGAAGAGTATTACCCATCCAAGCCATGAGCAGCCAGTTTCTCCAGGAGAACGCTGTGGGAAACGGTGTCAAAAGCTTTACTAACGTCCAGGTGAAAAACAACATTTCCCTCGTTCACTAAGTGGGTCACCTTGTCATAGAAGAAGATCAGGTTGGTCAAGCAGGACCTGCCTTTCATGAACCCATGTTGACTGTGCCTGATCACTTCATTGTCCTGCATGTGCCACGTAATGGCACTGAGGATAATCTGCTCCATAACCTTCCCCAGCACCGAGGTCAGACTGACAGGCCTGTAGTTCCCCGGATCCTCCTTGCGGCCCTTCCTGTAGATGGGTGTCACATTTGCTATCTTCCAGTTAATTGCAATCTCCCCAGTTAGCCAGGACTGCTGATAAATGAGGGAAACTGGCTTTGTGAGCAGTTCCATACCTGTGAGTAATTACAGTATTAAACAGGAGATGGGTTAGAAAAAACTCTTAGGCCTGCTATAAAGCATTTGTTTCTGGTGTGTGCTAAAGGAAACTAAAAAGAAAGAATAGTTCCATGCTAGATACATTATCCAAAGGCTCCAGATGAAAGTGCAATAGTGATTCCTACAGTGCCTTCTACAATAATGCAGTTACTTTGCTTCCTACCATCATCTTACTATACTTGTATGGAATATAATATTAGAAATGTCTTTAGCACAGGTACAACAATAATCCTTCTGGTTTTATTAGTGAAAACTAACTACAGAATCCTATTATAAGATTTTGTAAACAGTATTTTCTATTGCGTGTAGCTCCTTCTGACTCTGGAAGAAGGTAACCATGCTGCCTGCTTAGAATGACTGCATGCTACCGATACTCAAATGGAAAAAAATTTTAAAAATTTAAAATTCAGAACTGACTCATGGCCATACTACAAGTCTAGACTACAAAACATTAATTTCAAGCCACCGTCAAATCTTAAATTGAGGTTATCTAATACACTAGAGATCATCTTCTTTGGCTTATCACATTTCAGTAGCCAAACAAGAGGCAAAAGAACTCCATGTCATGAGGAGAAAAATGATATATCACATTTATTTGCTGAGATTAGCCAGGAATTTTGTGAAAAACAGCCCAAAGACTAACACCGAGGAAAAGTTTTTTTGTATCTACGGCTTTTGGGAGGAAATAAAAAACTAGAGGCAAACCATTCAAAATATTTGTAAAAACATTAAAGGCTATTCTACAAATAACACATAGTCCAATTCAGAACCAATAAATTCAGAGTTGCCTTTGTACACTGAGAGTATTTAAAGTTGCTGAACATTTTTCCATAACAATGCTAAAGTTTTAAGTTTGAACCACTTTTCTTAATTCTTTCATCTGAACTTGAGAAGTTGTGATTTATTGCCTGAAATTCTTGATAAGACACAATTTTGATCACTAGGAAGAGGTACAACAGAACAAAAGCAGACAAATTTGGGAGGTTAGAAAATGGAGTGTGAGGGGAAGACAAGCATAACAACCTGTGAAGTGGTCTTGTCAGTGAAGTAACACAAGACATTGCTGCTGGCAGTGCTTGTTAGTACTGGAACGACAAACCTAGTTAGTTAAGGCTATCCCTTGTAAATAAGCTTAGCAAGTAAGAAAGGAGCAGACAACATATTTCTATTAGGTAACTATCTCCAACGACAAAATATTTAAGCAGTATATATTGAGATAAATCAAACTGGGACAGAGCTATCTTCATCAGCAGAGTTATCAGGAAACCTCTCGCTAATAACAGGATTTATGGATCTGTATCTGTCCATTCTCATGCACTCATTCTGTTTTTCACACCCATCCTTCTGCACAGGATAACAGTGACGCTGACTTATTATATCATCTACTGTTGCTGTATTAAGCATTACACCCAAATTGTTCAGCAGTACTAATGCCCACCTTCTGTCAATCAATTGGAAGTACCATATTTACATTCTAATCTCAAACTATATAAACTGGATTTTCTTTTACAAGGTAACTGATCTTCAAACACCATACTCTGGCTTTGTACAAAAACTAAACAATTTAAAGTATCATCAGGTAACTAGTTTCACATCACTAATTTTTAAAGATGCAAAATACTCAAAATAACATGCAAACACAGTTTAGAGATAATTAGAAGAGAATTAATGATGCAGTAGATCTAATACAATGGATTATATACAAATAACGGAACAGATAAAGAATCTGCTTCTCTTAAAGCAGTGTTTTCCAATTTATAGAAACCATTACAGTCTAGTAGGCAAATTAAAAAAGGAAACCCATGTATTTTCTTGGGATATCAAAATATTTTTCTTCTCAGTCAGGATGCAACCATGCTGGATGTTTAAAGAAAGACTATAAATTTTAGGCCTAAACATTAAAAAAAATAAATAAAATATCCTGTGCTATCATTAAAAGTAGCTGCACAACACAGCCACATTTAAAACAATTTTCAAATGCTCTCTTTCACTGGCCTTAAAAAAAGTCTTCTCTGTAGTTGTGATGTAAGCAATCAGCATACTCTCCTTTTAGTTTATAGAAATATATTTCTATTAAATTTTGTCTCAAAATAACTGAAAATACAAAGTCTACCAATAAAAAAAGACTTTTTCCCTCTCAGCAGTTATTTTTCCTATTTCTAACGAAAAAAAGCGTTGTCCAAATTTTATTTTTTGTATTGTTAGCCTTAGTGACCATTACAAAGTAAAGGCTTTTAAATAATTTCAAATAATTTAAATAATCAGCCTTACAGATGAAATACAGTTATTTTCTATCATTTTTGAGGTAAGAGGAATGATGAGAGAGTCCTTACACAGCCTCAGTGACTCAACACTTTGGGGAAAGGCAGCTTTGCTCAGTAAAAGCCATAAAAAAAATTCAAATAATTTGTGGGAAATGCTACAAATTCATGAAAGACTTTTCAGATATTATCCACAATCTTTTTTTAAAAAAATTTTACTCTTATAAAACTCTGAAGTAAACCAGGAACTGAAAAATTCACAGGTGCTATCACACAGAAATGATTATAATGTAGTGCAATTTTAACACACTTTCAGTCACAGACATCTTCTTTCTTTGATTGCTCCTGCTGCGAAATGTGCATTTTTTAGGTTTACATCTGCTAGGTTCTTTTGAGTGCGGCAGACCGTCATGATGGCTTATTAATACAGACTTAGAAGAGACACAGACTAATATCAAAGACCAGAGTCAGGCTCCATGTGTTGAGCTAAAAAGTAGGTGGACCGGTGATCCATGAACCCAAGATAGCTAAGTGTAGACAAAAGATGAGTCTGCTCAGGATTATTGGAGGCTATCATGGGTGGTAAAATGGCAGAAAGACAATTTCAATCAGTGGCACTGCAGATATTTAATAAGACAAACTTGGTCCTTCTTTGTGTTACTAAACA
This sequence comes from Burhinus oedicnemus, assembly GCA_008921705.1. Lineage (NCBI taxonomy): Eukaryota > Metazoa > Chordata > Aves > Charadriiformes > Burhinidae > Burhinus > Burhinus oedicnemus. Next base: position 378,640 of record VFFE01009001.1, read on the forward strand.
ACAATATCCATTTGTTGTTGTTATTTTTGTTTTGTATCATAAATTATATCTTGAAGATGCTCTTAAAAGCATTTTACTCCTGGAAAACAGAATGGAGTAAAGAATCTGGCTATATATATATCATCTGCATTTGACTGTCACAAATACAGGGGGGTGGGTGGCCATTTCTAACACATTTTTAAAGATCAGTGTAGACCTTTATTCAAGCCGTATGACAAAATTACATTTAAACCTCCTAGAAACCTTACATCAACAAATAAAAGCTCAAAGAAAAAAATTGTGATATGTTCCACCAAATTCAAAGGAACTAATGTGAAAATATGCCCAAACACTATGTGTCAAACCTTGGCCAGCTACCATAAAAGCCCTGATGACAACTGTTCCCCAGGAGAAGGAATGAAACTAACTCAGTAACAGCCACATAATGCCAACATAGGAAACAACCATGTCAATGAGAGGATTAATCTGTTCTTTTTTGAGTCTTTCCACTGTTAAGATGAAGTTACTCTCAACAACTCTCTTCTCTATGCAACTATCAGAATACAATTACGCATTCCATAATGCTCTGCACTGGGCTACACTGTTTCTTAAACAGAATCAGTAGTGCAATACTGGACAAAAACATCTGCCAAGACCGCTCTCTCTGGGCGAAAATCTACACAACCCCTAGGACACAGCCAAGAAATTGTGATTAAGGCATCCAACAAGAGAAGCGCCATCATATTAGTAGCAGACTATTTGCATAACAGCACCAAGATTAACAAAGAACTCTAATACTGCTTATTCAGAGTCACAGAAACCGCCTTTAAGACTATCTTCTCTTAAAAAGCAAGTCTTCTCTATGACATAACAGGCATGCCTCATGAACAAAAACCCCAAATCTTAGCCATTTTCCTTACATAGCTATCTCATCATTTGATCACTAACCCACCCCTTTATCTGCTTTCCCACATAAGGAGGTCATTACAGACTGCCTTAAGTACTTATAATTAACACTAATCTCTCTAGTCTAAATATTAGATTATAATATATATTAAAATATCTAAGATATATGTTTATGTATGTACATAAAAATAAATAATACCAGGTTCACATGCAATGTTCCATTTATCTAAGATACATAGGTAACAATTTTTTAAGACACCACCTTCAACAAAAGGACATTCGGCAACTTGTTAAATCCCTTTGAAAAATCAACAAGTCCACACGTACTTCAAAAAAAATGCCAGCAATAACAAAAACAAAAAAAAAAAAACACAACACCAAAACCCTGTGATTCTCAGAGTGAATGAGAGCATCTGATTTGCTCATTCTAAACTTGTTATGTTCCTTTCAGGAGAAGAGACCAGATGGACCGTGTGGAGGGAAAAAGAGCTCCCTTCCCTGGGGAGCTACTGTGCATCCTAAGGGAAAAGAACACCCCAGAGACAGCAGTGCATCACAGGCCAAAGGATGTGCATACAAGGAGCTGGGAGTTCTCCTGCAACTCACAGAGCAAGACTGAAAAAGTAAAGGGAAAGACACAGACAGCCTAACCTCAAATGTGAAAGAACGAACTTCCTCAGGACTACAGGCAACCAAGAAGAGCATTCTCCTACGCAAGATAATTTTATTGCCCAAAGTCAATGTTGTAAATACATCAAGAACACAGGCTGAATATTGTAGCAACATATTTCTATCTGTTTTCTCTTATGTGATTACTTTGGATTTCCATATTGTAGAAAAACTGTCTACATTTTATTTTAATAAAACCTAGTTTCTGGCTGCTTGGTTCTAGCTTAAACTACTTTAGTCTTCTTCAGGGACCTCACCACACAGGAAGGTCTACACAGATCTACTACTAATACTCAACAGACTTCAGGACATTCTCCTTTTGATAACCGCTGTGTCAGCCTAAAGAATACTTCTACTCAACAAGAAAATTCTTAAAAAAAGGGGGGAAAAAAAGAGCAGCTGTTGATTGCCTCTATCGTATACAAACTTATTCCAGGACCACAGTGGTTTCAGACTTCAACAGTTGGATTCATCTCATAACTTTCAGAGGTCTGCAATGAAGACTGTTATTATTCCATGCAAAGGAGCATGCATTTCTAGTATGGGTTTCATCTTATCCTGAGGTACAGAGAGATGTGAAGTTAAGGATGTCAGAAATACAGAAAACTTGCAAGTTGGGCTTAATGAATTAACAGTCATTGATGTAGGAAGGAAAGGAATAAGAAAATGATTCATCCTGGGAGGCAGGAACATAAAAACCTTCTGGCATCAAACACACATTATTCAAGGTTCCACTGTGGCAACTGCCTGAAGTGATCCTGGCTATACAAACAGAGCAATAATGTGTACACAAGTGATTTTATTCCCATGACAGACATCAGTAAGTCTGGCATTAGACTACTTGCTCCAGTTTTGGCACAGATAGTTTAAAAGGTACATCAAGAATCAATGACCTGAAGTCCAAGAAGCCTGAACGGAAATAAATTCTCTGGAGAACAAATATTTCTGAGTGGAGGTAACTATTGAAATAAACTGTCCAAGGAAGTGGCAGCTTCTCTGTCAGTTGACTGTTTAACTGAAGATCTCAACTATTTTGGAAAATTCTGCTTCAGCCAAGCACTACTTTTACTTCACTCAAACATACATAATTGCGCTCAGCAGAGAAATAATTGAATGAAATGTAATGGCTTATTTTATGTAGATAATAACTCTCAATAATTGAATGGTCCCTTCTCACTTTAAACTCCATCAATCTGTGAGAACTGGGTTTTGGAATTGTGGAAAATTAAATTACAAAATTTAATGGACTAAATTATTTGCCCACATTAATAATCAAATTCATGTTATTTTTAAAATATATTTTAAATAGTGCTTACATTATTTCCAAAGAACTGAAAATTCTTACTATTTTTTCCTTTTACTACAGTATTCTTTTTGAAGGCTCATGCCTTACTACTGATGTTCACATATGCAGATCTCAGCTTTTTGGGGAAAGAGGTATTTATTTACAGTGGTATATTTAGTAATTCAACTATTTTCTTATGACTGATTACTAACAAGATACAAATTGCCATTGCAATCCTGTTGGGAACACAGTGTTATAAATATAATAGGCTTATAGACAAATCTTACTGAATTTTTAACACTTGCTGGATTAATTTTCTTCAGCATGAACAAAACTCATTCAGAACGTTTTAGTATAACACAAAAGGTACTTCAACAATGAGGAGGCCAGAAGATCAACAACAACTGAAAACACAATTGCAACACATCTTTGAACAATATAATGATGACAATATAATTAAAGGTCATTTCTATCTGAAATATTCTGTTAAATTCTAATTATGAAAAGAAGTGACTTTTCAGAATGACAATTAGCCCTGAAATTAAGATATTACCCAATTTAAAAGTAATTCCAATTATATAATATCCCAATGATCAATGTAACTTTCTTTCTAGTATTTATGAAATGCACAATCAGATACCTAAAAATAAACAATTTCAAGGTTTTTTTTAATGGTTTTGTTATATGTACAAATATGCGTATATACGGACAGATGCAACTGAAAAGCAGTAACTGGCATCTAGGATCCAGGTCTTCTGATAAAAAAAATTAATATAGAGCAAATTAAAGGGTCATAGTCTAAGCTGTAGTGACATAAGCTGAATATATACTTTATGTCCCATGAAATACAAGTAATAATTTCATTTTCATGCTTCAGTCATGATCTTTTAGCGCACATATCAGTAATTTATACTAAGAGATTTTTAAGCAGTGTATCAACAGTTTACTCAAATCAATCCATAATCCGGTCACGGTTTCAGTTGGGATAGAGTTAACCCTATTACTAGCAGCTGGTATAGTGCTATGTTTTGGATATACAACAACATATATTCAAAATCAACTAATACAAGTACCTTTCCTGATGACCCAAATCAGACAAAAATTCATCAATGCGTCTTTGCAGTTCACTTCCTTCTAGATTTTTCAACTTTTTCAATTCACTCTGGAGAAAAAACCAAAGTTCCTTAGCCCCATTTTCAATCCTCCTCCTCAATATTTCATGGTCTTTTCCAAGGCCTCCTATTTAAAAATAAATAAATAAATTTAAAAAGTATAAAAGCATCAGCACTTGTAGCTGAATTATTAGTTAAGAAACCAAAACATTTGTGATAGGGAATATCAAAACTTGTTTTAGAAGTATAAGAAAACTTATCTACCAACCATCTCCTGTCCGCTTCTTATAGTTTTCTATCTGTTCTTTGGCCTTCAAAAGTTGCTCCTCTAAAGCATGTACCTTCCCTGCAGCTGGTCCCTGATCAATGGGACCATCTGGTATCCTAGGATATAGAAAATAAAGAAATCATATGATTTATAAATATAATTGTTATTTGGTAAGTTATTTGCATTAACAATTCAGCTCTCCTCTCATTTTTGTTCCATACTGTTTCACTAATAAGCCTTCTTAGTATTTTCTTAAAACCAGAAGAAATTAAACATCCTAACATAAATAAATTTTTTAAAACCTCAATCCCACATGAGAAAAACAGTGCAGCACACAGATTCAACCTGGTGTAAAACTATGTTGTTTACAAGACTTCCACTCATTGATAGGACCAATCTTGGGATCTACTTGTGAAAACAGTACTTGCAGCAGCTTAACTGAGACTATTTGTTGGACTGACTGGCACACAAGCAAAGCCTAAACGAGGGACGTGCCTTCACAAGACTCAAGTTCCAGCTACTTTGTATATTCACACATAAAATACATTCTGGTCTTGAATGCTAGCCATATGTTCTTAGAGGACCAGAGCTCCAGCATTGGAACTCCACTTTTCATTTACGTCTTCCTACGTATTGCCAGATGATGATTTCAATGTACCTTCTGGCCTCAGAACAAGATCCTAGCTTCTTAAACGTACTATCAAGAAAATTTTTTATGACAACTCTGGTATTCTAGACTGCTGGTCACCTAAAACAACACTAGCAACTGTAATATCCATTTGTGAAATCTCTGGTATGTGAGCACAGGAGAATTATGGAAATATGTATCCTGAAATCTGTGAGCCCTAAATCAGTCCTGAGGGTATTACTGAGGTATGCTCATCATCCCAACTTGAATTCATGTTTTAATAAACTGAAATTATTAAAGTATAGAAATTAGATGTTATCTTCTATTTGCCTCACAAAGTAAAAATTAATGCAGGGAAAATAAACCCCCCTTTGATCTCTAAAGCAATAACACTTCTGGTGGATACAAGGGTTCAAAATTATTCCACCTTTTATAAGACCTTTGTAAGAGCTGACCCTGAAAAGAGGAAGCAGATGTGTAATGAAAAGTCTTGACAACTGTAAAGAATACAGAATTCTTGCAGAACATGAAGATGATTCTTCATTCGTAATGGAATATAAGCACAAAGAGAAAGGGATATTCTCTCCACACACACATATACAGAGTTTCAAGGCACCATAAGGAAAGAGCACTTGCCAGACAAAAGATGCCTGTAGCATAGAGAGAATAGAGGTTAGAGGGAATGTCTACACACTAAACCAGAAATGACAGCATTCTAAAGATCGTACTGAGACATCATTAACTTTAATGTCTCTCAGATCTGCATAATTAAATACCAATAAAAATTTAGGAACTGATGAAAAGTCCATTTTCACTGGAACACTTGAAGGGAATAAATAACTAATGTATGCATCAGAAAGTTACATCACACAAAACACAGCATTTAAGCCCCTTTTTTCAGAGGGGGGTGGGAGAGGCAGAAGAGGAAGCTACAGAGCCTGACAGAAATCTAGTACAAAATTCTGCACTATTAAAGTTCCCTATTGAAAGCAAATTAGGGATAATTAAATTATTGCAAAATATTTATTTGTGTTTTAAAGCTACCATGGTAAATAAAAAGGAATTATCAATAACTGTTCATATATCTGCTTTTTTATGCACTGAGGGAACAAGCATGACAAAACTGAGGAAAACATTCTAATCTGAAACACGTGCACTCCCTAAATATACTCCCTCTATATGAACAATCCATTTATGAACTTGCTTCCACAATATATGTACAGTATGATACCATACTGAGATACAGTACTATATTGCCATGTAAAAGACAATATAAACATTTAAAAAGCATATTGAAACACATTTAAGCTCTTGCAATAGTTTAAAACCACAAGGTTGAAATATATTTGTGATCTGCCAACTTGGTATCACAATTTGGATTGTGACAGGACAACTAACCACAAAATTACCAGGAAAAATTGAATGTCTTCTCTTGTATAAGTCACATTCCCTAAAGGTAGAATTTCTGAAGAACAATAAGATAAAAGGATACAAAATCATTACCATAAGAAGTCTTCAGGCAGTACACATATCCTCTGAACGTAAGGAAAGTCTCCTAAAGTAGCAATTACAGAATCCTACAGAAGGATGGTTGTGGATGATATGAAAGAAGTACAATGATTCTGATCATTTGATATAATTAAGATTTTAAAAAAGAAAAGTACATGCCATTTAACATTCAACTTGCTTTGGCATACTGCAATAAAAATGTTTACACTATTTAGGTTGTTAGATAAAAGGAGCTAGGATGGGGGTCAGAGGTATTCTCCTAAGCTAGTTGTTTGGACTTTCAAAAATTACATCATTTTAGGATAAAACTGAAACAACTTGCTCTTTTTGCAGTTTTGTCTCTACATCTATTACCTCATCAGACTTGGAATTGCTGTCTTCCTCATTTTCATCCAGTCTCAAAATTAAGGAAAAGGTTCTTCTCTGCAACCAGCACAGCTTGCTTGTTACTGCCCTCTACAAGTACATCAACTGAGTTGGAGATAAGGCAACATTTGAGGGAAAAGTGTTTGAATTAAAATCCTTATCTATACTTATGGCATCATCTATGTAGATAACTTCTAGTGCAGAATATCCTAGGAATAACGCATACTTATGAATAAGAATTCCTATACGTAAGTTTTCATACCAAAATGAGTCCTGACAACTGACTTGCTCCTTAAAGTTTGAGGTGAGCTTAAAGTAAGTTTATCTAAACTATGACGATTCTAATCAACAATAAAAGAGCAAGTCAGTAAGCATCTAGCACAGAATATCCTTCACTTATTACTATGACAACATTGTTAATTAAGTTATAAATACAAAATAAGCAAAATTATAATCCACTTACATGGGAAGCCATGATAATACACCAAATAGTGGATTGATTCGAATTATTTTTCTCAATACATACAAGGTGTGATTTTTGCTTGCTGTATCCTACCATTTTATAGTACATATAAATTATCTTTTCCATAATGAACTCCTATCAAATAAAGATATTACTGTATAACTTTAAACATAAAAAAGATTTTGTGGTAGAGATAACCCATTTCTGCTTTGTCCCTTGTTTAGTAATCCAGCTACACTTAAAGACAGAAAAAAGAATTCTGTCTACAACATCCATATCGCTGAGGCCACTTTCTCATCATCTTCAGGTAACATGGAGGGGCAATAGCAAAGTAGCAACCTCTAATCTGACTCTCTGAAGGCAAAAAGAACCACTCAAAAATTAATTGTAGTGACATTCAATTTAGGTGGCAGACCTGCCACACTGTGTAAAATAATTGCAAAAAAATTTTAAAACAAAATAAAATCATAAAAACCATTCTAAACTTTTCCTACTTCCACGGTATTTAAAAGGTTACCTTAATTTATCAGCAAAAGAAAAATATAAGATTTCACAAGTTCACCCTCAAATATTTTCTCATTCTTTCATTTATGTCTTTCTAAGTTCTTTGTATGGAGTTGGAAGGTTTATAACTAACTAAAGCCACATTATGATTGGCTTTTCTTCTTTCATTTCTTTTTTTCTTCACAAGAAGAAATTGATGTTTAATTATTAATGAACACTAACACACACGAACAGATAAAAAGAATATAAATTGTCACTTCAACTTTCTAAGATAAAACCTTTTCAGTAAGTAAAACTGAAAGAAAACACTCAATGTTACCTGCAAATAAAGAGCAAGCAGCATCCCTTATCAATTTAAATCTGCATAGCCCTGATCAGCGCTGATTTATATCCAGTGAAGATGTGTCCCTCTCCTTAATTCAGAATTGCATAAAACCCAAAAAGAGCAGAGATGCACACCATACAGTTCAAGGATTTTCCTTCCTCACATATTGGACTGTGCAATAGCCTCAGCTTCAAACTTGAGACACTTTAAATACATGTAATACAAAACAGTACTTTAAAATAATATTTAAATGTTTACCAACCCAAAGCTATTCTTGTATCCAAGTCCCTTTCAATGCTTACTACAGGCTTACCGGGCCCAGAGTAATTGACAGAAGGACTTGAATAAATTTGTTTATGATTAATTCATCCTGAGTTTGGATTCCATCCCAGCCTCAGCACCAACTACATTAAAGCAACTATAGTGATCTTTCAAAATTAAAATCTCTTCTTTCTGAAGCTACACTCAGAACTATGAGAATAATGTCAAGAAATAGTAGTGTTTGGTTTTATTTGTTTGATTACATTTTACACTTTTCCACTCCTGTTCTACTTTATAACACATGATCCTATTCAGATAAGAATATTTATTAAAAGAATTGTAGGTTCTACAAAATGTAATATTTAATAGACTGTAGGAAATAAATATATACAGAATGTGATGTATTAGTAATATGAACACAATATTAATACATTTAACAAGATTCTCTATTTCCCTGAAGAGAAGTCTGAGAGTACTAGTTCCTATGCTGCCAGGCTTATCTTCCAGGACAGCATAAATATAAAAAGATATATAAAAGATATATAAAAAAGATAAAAATTTGACTATCACCCAGTAAGACACAAAGAAGCACATGAATACTATAAACTATTAATGTATTTCAAAAAAGGAAGTCTCGAACACAGATGAAGGCATACACACAACTTCTGCAGTTTCCATTTAAGAAAATCAGACATTACAAAAGTAGTAATTTTAAGCACTCTTCACATCATCTATGTGCAACAGTGACAGCCTTTAGCAGTCATATCATAATCCTGCTAGTAAATAAAATTTTCAGGTAAAACTAAATTACAGGCAAACAATGAAATAACATTATGTAATACTTTGATTTGATTATTATTCCCTATTGAGTTTCCCTTAAATAACTACAAAAATTGTAATAAAGATTTCCCTTTTTGCTGCGAGACCTATGACATCTATATTAAGTGCTCTTGAAAGGGGTCCTCCAATTCTGCTGGCTACAGAATAGTAAAATAACCATCTATAAAAAACTCAGATTTATTGCTGTTTTGCACTAATGGCATCCAGGCTGCTTCTAAAATCAACCCAGATTTGCTCACACAATACTGTTAATAAACATGTAAGGACTATGGTAACTCTCCAAATCTCACTCTGTCACAATATTCATGCACATAATTTCTAATGCACAGGTAATACAAAACACCTTTAATTCCATTTACCTTCTTCATCACTAATATACATCTGTGCCTCTATAACACACAAGTAAGATTTTTACAAAGCATCACACTGGCAAAAGAAAAACTACAGTAACTTCTCACCTAAGGCTTTTCAAATGCACTGTAAAAACTAAGTGGTGCCTGAAGTCATTTCAGGTCATCAGAAGTGCACCACAAAAGTGTACTCAGCTCCTAAAGGAACACTTTTATTTCAGGCAATTTTCAAAAAGATGTAACTGTTCCAACTTGCACTATTGTGAATGTACATATCAAAAAAAAGTATCTCAAAATAACCTTACCGAAAAGCCTTACAAAAATATGAACTATTCTTGACCAATATGGGTAAAAAATTAGAAATATTTAAAAAAAAATTTAGAAGAACCTGGTGTAGTTTGTGAAATCACACATACAAATTTTGGGGAGAAAAACAAAACAAAAAACCCCAAACAAACAAAAAAACCCACAAAATAAACCCCAAACAAACAGATCTCTTACTGCCCTAAAACCTTAATTCTACTCCTCGTGCATGCTATGTGAAAAGAAGCAACCAGGGGAAAAATTAGGAGATCAAATATGATTTAAATATCATGCAGCAAAAAAGGGATAAGTAAGATTTCATAAAGCTTTGTCACAGATACAACATTTCTCAACTTTTGAATGGTTGATTTTGCATGCACATAATGTGTGTTTCATAAGGCATGTTTTTGGTTTTCTTTTTTTGCTGTTGTTGTTTTTGGGGATGAGAAGCTGCTACGTAAATTGGCAGCAAAAGAGCATTCAAATCTCAGACTGGAAAGATCACTTCTTGTCATTGTACGATGGCATTCATGGATGGCTGGATGAAACTATTTTCAACCATCTCAGAGGACTGACACTTTTACCAGGTGAGAAGCAAGTCAGAGAAGTCACAAGAACCCATTATAACCGGAAATGCTAGGCAATTGAAATGTATTGTACTGAAATGTATTTTACCATATAACTAAGGTCCCAATGTAATTAAAGATGAAATACAAGTGTTCTCTAACTTCAAAATGGAAATTGTTACAACAGCATACTTTTATTAAACTACTGAATTCTTGCAACCATAGCTTCTTTCTTTCCCTTCCGCCCTGCCCTAACTAGCTATTACTAATGACACAGCTAGAAACTATGGTAATTTTCTACCATTCACAAAGTTTCTTCGCCCACTAAGATAAATTCTGTTAACTAGGATCTTCTACCATCTAAAAGTTTTATCTGATTATGCCAAAATACTTTAACTAGTGTAGTTAATGAGAAGCCTGTTTATCGTTACAATTTTCCAGATAGGCACTCATCTTGTTTAAACTTCTCCCGAAGTAACGTTAAGTTATTGAAATATGCTTAAATTCATGCATTAGCTTACCCTGTTCCATGTCATAATATATTCTATATCTTCACCGCAAAATTGTGCTTCTTTTCTGTTGGAATAAGAAAACCCTCTAGTTCTCTAGATATAAAATCTTAGTGGAGAAGGGCAGCAAAACAGTTTTTACCTCAGCGTAACAAAATCCAGCTTAGTAAATGGGTGTACCTTTACGAGATACACTGATGTAGACTGTCATCTTAACCACCCAGATTTCAAAGCCAGTATCAGTAATTATGAGTTTTCAGTACAAACCCAAAACTTCTAGCAATTAAATCATATTCAAATAATAGTTCCAGCCCTTCTGCCTTTGATCAGTAAAGCCTAAAACAAATTATGTCTTCACTTTTAAGACATTAACTGAAGCAAAAGTAATCTTTGCTATTGTGCTTAGACTATTTCTGTCTAATTCTAATTCAATTTCTGAACTTAAGAACTTATTTTTTTTTTAATTCTGTTCATAGCAGCTGTGATCTTTTCCAGGACACACATACTGAATCCATGGACTGTTGGCTAATGCCTTATTTTAAATAGCCATATTGCTATAAAACTGTAAAGGGGACAATTTTAAAGCTAACAGTTATTTTTAACACCACTTGATCTATCTAGCAAACAAAAAAATGAGATACTGGAATTCTATATCACCTTTATGATTTAATATTTTAATGATGCAGGTTGATCAGGGTATTTCTCAAATCTATTTGTGAAGTTTCTATAAAAACAGTATCGTGGGTTTTGCTCAATAAAAATAATGTAAAGGCCCTACATTGTGATACATCACTTCCCTCAAAGGCTAGTACTTCACCAATCTCAGATCACTTCCAACAAAAAACTATGCCTGAATATCTGCCAGTCCCAAGCTGGCTCACTTCTGGCCAGCCCTGGCTACTGAACCTGGAGATGTGTTGCTGTTCAAATTGGTATTTAAAGTAATTTTAGGCTTTCTCATGCACGAGTTTCAGATTGTCCTGTGGTTACATAAAACCACTTTGAAGAAAGGTCTTAGAAATATTTTTCAGCAACATGTTCACAAAAAAGAAGCTGAACAGAGTCCAGTTAAGACAGTTTTGGATCACCTAATTTAATTCTAGAAACTTGCAGCAATTAACTGCAGCATAGAGAAGGAATGTTGGAATGTTCTATTCTAACATGTTTAGATTAGAACTAAACTCATGGTTTTATTTCTATAAATCATGGAAAATAAACAACAGTATAAGATATCATTTAAAACTTGGCCACTGAAAATGTCATATTTATCTGAATATAGATAGGTTAGGGAAACAGAGAAAGGTGTTTAGAAAAATCATCACTGCCTAAAATATAGCTTAGTCTGTATCTATGCATCTCCGGTATCTGCTGCCTCCTTATTGAGAGGAAGAGTACCCTGTCATCAGTAAAATCAAGAACATTTACTCTTTTCTAGTCACTGTGTAATTTGAACTGGTTATATTTCAATGACTGTGCAATACATCGCATTATCATTCATTCAAGTCAGACAAACATGGGAGGCTGACAGCATGCAGGGTGGTAATCTTTACATTCAAGGCCAAATATTTCACCCTCTGAGGCAAGAAACCCTAAGGTTAACTATTATTTTCTAACACTAAAGGAATCTAAAGTTATTGTATTTATTCAAATATAGGATCTTGCTTAACTTTCTTCATTGCAGCATACTCTACATTACACCATTTTGTCAACAAAAATATATTAAACCTTTTGCCAACGCTTAATAAATTGAGTTTAGAAAACTACAGCCCACTCAGCCACTCATGGCCGTATTATCTATGATTAGTGTAGAGTGCACTTGTGTCAGCAGAATTTCTCCACCTCTGTGCAGCACCACATGAATGCTGAGGTACTTCTTCAGGGCTGACACATTCAAAACTAAGACATTTGTTTTTCTAAGCTAAGAAGCCTCATCAGCATGCAACCATATCTACAGTGCATTCCAGAAACCAGGAACAGTGCAGTGAAAAGAAATTTCGGTAAGGCAAGGAAGTCTACCAGATCAAATAGCCCTGGCTAAGCATGAAAGAGAGAGAATGCACCAGAAGAAACATCAGAACAGGGTTAAGAGGAAAGGTATTCATTTCACTGCTACAGAGTCCATATGTGTGAATTCATTCAAATCAAGGGGAGAAACAAACTGACTTAAAGATACAAGAACAGGACTAGAACCATAAAATGCCCTAGTAAGGAAAACAAAGAGATTTGTGCAATTCCTTAAGTTTTGCTATGATTTATCAAGCAAAAGAGCAAGGTAGAAGATCCAAAATGGCATCTGGTCCTAAAGGGTATTAAAAGGCAAGTCCAAAGTCACTTTCTCATTGCCAAGCAAGAACCACCCAAGAGAGACAATGAAGACTCAACTGCCAGTGCCTCTTGCTCTCCGTGTCCTACACAGGTGATCCTGGCAAGACCACTGCTGCAGACATGTTCTGGTGCTTGTAAGTACGTGGTTGTGACAGAGACAGTAAGTGAATTCAGGTCTCTTACGAGATTTTTAAAAATAAATATCACTCTCTCATTCTGCAAAATCTTGTATCGAGCTTTGCTCTTCTCTAGCTTCCTACAACATATGAAGCCTCTGCACTTGTCATCACAATCCATCAGGACTTTCAGGTTGTGTGTGGTGATGTTCATCTACTTAGGTCCAATCTGACTCTGGCACACATCCTGCCTAAGCAGCTCTTCTTTGCAAGTTCTTGGGAAAGGAGATACCAGAAGTCTATGTTACAAGCTGTCTGTCTGAAAAGGTTAAAAAAACCCACTTTAAATTGCAATTATACCCATCTATAATGTAACAAATAATTACAAAAAGGGAGATGATCCTACTGTTTTACAAGTACCGCTACAAGTTTAGCAGCAAGGTAAGGAAAAAAAAAAAGTAGTTAAAAGAACTCATATAATGCAGCAGTCTACTGCAGCTCATCCTCAGCAAGTCCACGTCTATCTTCAACAAGCTGTATAAATGTTCTCAGCACTTTTAAAACAAGGTCTTCCAGTTACTTCATGCAGAAGCGTAGAAAAGTCATTAGCTGTTCTAATTGGTTTGAACATAATAACTGCACTTGTTTGAAGTTGGCATTGAGGAGTTCATCGCCTACAGAACTCTTTTATTGTGACAGTAACACTTGGACACTATTAAATAACGACTGTTAAATAATGACTATATTAGACCAAAACTAAATGTACATTATTTGTTAAAGGTTTTTGCAATATATTTTCCATTAGTTATAGCACTGATTAAAGCACTTATCTATACTTTCAAATGTTAAGCATGATTTTACCAAACAAACCACAAACTCTTTCAAATTTAATTTCTGATATTTCATATTTCAACTGTTTTCTGAAAAGTTTCAATTACTTTTAGATCCTACCTGAGAGATTCTGCCATCCGCCTTAAGTCTTCATTTTGCTGCTTTAAACGTTCAAGTTTAGCAAGTATCTTGGATAATTCACGGCTAGAGTGATCTGGGTGCTCACTGTCTCGTACCAGGTGTCCACCAATATAAAAGAGCAAAGTTCCCCAAGCAAAGAGGATGAGCATAATCCAACGCCAGGAACCAGTCCATGGCCGCATTTTCAGAAATTCAATTCACTCCAGAACTGCTTCTGCTCACAAAATAACAAACATTTTAAGTCCTTAGCCTGTACAAAAGTGGACAATTTCAGTTACTCTGCTTCACCACATTGTACGGGAGAAAAATTACTCTGTATTTATCTTACTGCAACTCCTTAGAGAAGATCCTTATGGAGTTGTACATAGAAAGCATTAATATTGTATTATTCTTCATTGATATTCTGTGAAAAGAATAAAAAGAAAACTGAAATTATAATTCCGATATATAAAAATATATTGGATTGCAATTAAGCTAAATGTATTGTCATTAACATTCAGGAATGATGATAGACAATGTTACTACTTTCTGTTAAGGAGAAAAAGAAAAAAGATTTTAACTTTCCACAAAAATATGCTGAGCTTAATAACAAACCACATAAAGAATATGCAAATAGTTCTGGGTTTGAAATGGACCGAAGAAATGCTACTTTTTACAAGGAAATGTTTACCAATTTGTGTGTCATTTCACACATTAAAATAGTTCAAAACTCATTCTACGGTAAACTTAACAAGTCTCCTTTACTATCAACAAAAAGCTTTTATCCAATTACGAACTCATCTTCTTTTTTTTTTTTTTACTTTTATGAACTCTCTTCTCCATTTTTATCATGACTCCCACCCTGTAACAGAAGAGTTACGGCCATTCTAACTATATATTCTACTATTTGCAAGTAGATTGGCCTAGTAGCAGCTGTAATACCCATTACGCAACCTGCAAGCACCGCAAAAAGTGTAAGCAGTAATTTCATAGAATCATATAGAAACATAGAATAGTTTAGTTTGGAAAAGACCTTTAAGATCATCTAGTCCAACCATTGGCCCTACTCTACCAGGTTTACCACTAAACCATGTCTCCAAGCACCACATCTAAACAACTTTTAAACACATCTAGGGATCGTGACTCAACCACCTCCCTGGGCAGCCTGTTCCAATGTTTGATAACTCTTTCCGTGAAAAATTTTTCCTAATGTCTAGCCTAAACTTCCCCTGGCGCAACTTGAACCCGTTTCCTCTTGTCCTATCGCAAGTTACTTGGGAGAAGAGATCAGCTCCCATCTCACTACAACCTCCTTTCAGGTAGTTGTAGAGAGCAATAAGGTCTCCTCTCAACCTTCTCTTCTCCAGACTAAACAATCCTAATTCCTTCAGCTGCTCCTCATAAGACGTGTTCTCCAGACCCGTCACCAGCTTTGTTGCCCTTCTCTGGACACTCTCCAGCACCTCAAAGTCCCTCCTATACTGTGGCACCCAAAACTGAACACAGTACCCAAGCTGCAGTCTCACAAGTGCTGAGTACAGGGGCACGATCACTTCCCTACTCCTGCTGGCCACGCTATTCTTGATACAGGCCAAGATGCCGTTGGTCTTCTTGGCTACCTGGGCACACTGCTGCATCATGTTCAGCCAGCTGTCCACCAGGACCCCCAGATCCCTCTCTGTCAGGCAGCTTTCCAGCCACTCTTCCCCAACCCTGTAGCGTTGCCTGGGGTTGTTGTGACCCAAGTGCAGGACCTGGCACTTGGCCTTGTTAAACCTCATGCAATTGGCTTCAGCCCATCGATCCAGTCTGTCCAGATCTCTCTGCAGAGCCTTCCTACCCTCAAGCAGATCAACACTGCTGCTTAATTTGGTGTCATCTGTTGTCTTCACCACCGGTTTGTCTTACGACACACGGGGACAGCCTGCTCCTGCGCCTCTAAGACTTCCTTCTTGAAGAATGTCCAGCCTTCCTGGACCCCTCTGCCCTTCAGAACTGTCTCCCAAGGGACTCTCTCAACAAGTGTCCTGTACAGGCTGAAGTCTGCCTTCCGGAAATCCATGGTAGTGGTTTTGCTGACCCCCTTCCTTACTTCACCAAGAATCGAGAACTCTATCATTTCATGGCTGCTAAGCCCAAGACGGCCTCCAACCACCACATCACCCACCAGATCTTCTCTGTTTGTAAGCAGCAGGTCTAGCAAGGCACCTCTCCTGGCAGGCTCACTTACCAGTTGTGTCAGGAAGTTATCTTCCACACACTCCAGAAATCACCTAGACTGTTTCCCCTCTGCTGTGTTGTACTTCCAGCAGACGTCTGGTAAGTTGAAGTACCCCGCTAGGACAAGGGCTGGGGATTGTTTCTAAACAAGCAATCCATTATATACCTTACTTTTAAATTTATAGTGGCCTCTGAAATGCCCATCGAAAATTAAACCCAAAATTTCATTTCTTGCTTAAAATTGCAAGATATCACAACTTTTCTCTTTGCTCTTTCACTGTACTTGCTAAAACACATAAGAACACTGAACATTGAATGAGGTAGAAAAGAGGGGGATTTCAAGTAGAACCTATGTGGCATTGCTATAGTGACACATTTGAAAATCAGGCATGGCTTTAGAAAGCTAATTTTTAGAAACATTTTTAAAATTTAACAGCTCAGCATGTCCAAAATCTTAAGTATTTCTCACCTCTTTTCCTCTTTCTCTGCAGTGTAATATTTCTACCTTTTGTAAAAGGCATATATATGCCGTTTATACTCAATTTGCACAACAACCTATATTTCCAATTCTCAAATCTGTGAATCCACTATATTTCCTCTGAGATACTATCCACACCCACCTTCTCCCAAATTATTCTTCTGTTTAATCATTCTTTCACCTTAACTTCTTTTTCATTTCCTTTAGTTTTTTTTATTCTGTTCCAAATCATCTCAATTTTAGAGAAAAGACTTCCCACCTTGCAATAACTTCCAAACTCACCCAGTCACAGAGATTTGCCTGCAGCATGCACTACCAGATACAGAAATTCTAAGATAGTATTAAAAATGCTGAGTTATCTTGCAGAATGTTTTGTTTGTATATTTTTGAAAGAGGCAGAAAAATTTCCACTTAAGACTAGGAAGATGGTATGTAAGACAAACTATTTGAAAATTGAATATTACTACTGAAATGGAAAACATTTGTAATACCTCTCAGGCTTTTCCATCTAATGTATCTGTGACAACGTAAGTTATAAGCAGATCAGGTTTTTTTTTAAAGTAGTGTCAGAATCCCACACTAGGAGCATGTTATTTTCTACAGATGTCTAGGAAAGCTTTATATAGATTTTGCTTCAGCTTAGCAAAAGCGTGGGACTGCCTTCAGGAAGATACTGGTTTCTTCAACTATCTTTACAGATCACAACACAAGTAAAAAGAACCCACATTATATAAAACAGAATAGGCCATGCCCAGCCCACAGAGGATTGCTGCTGTAAGGAAAGGAAGCCTAGTTGCTTGCAGGAATGATTAATATAAAACCCCAATGGACTGACGTTTAAGGTTTAAGTGGGAAAGTGTATTCCTACACCTATACTAATCACCCAGAGAATGGCTGACTGTGGCTCCAACACACTAGGTGAAATCACAAAGTTTGCAAAGGCAGAGGAAAGAAAAAATAATAAGGAGACTTGAAATATTCTTCTATTGATTGGGCAAATATAATGCTGGGAATTGTGATGAGAATAAACAGATGCTACCGACATCGTAAAATTAATGCTTAAGAGAAAAGCTACCTTATTGAATGCTGTAAGTGGCTAAACAGATTAGTAGAAAGGACAACTCAGGAATTAACGTGGCAAATTATAAAAATCATTAACAGTCTAAGAAAGTAAACAAAGTATTATTGTTTGTTGTCACTTCTAGTATAAGGGGATAACGAGTAAAACTTTCTCATTTTAATAGATTCAAAACAAAAGAAGCTATTTCTCAAAATGTGCATTTCCAGCATTAAACTCATTTTGATCAAACACTGTAGGTGTTAAAAGTTTACATTTCAAAGGCCGCTAGACCATATCAAGGAAGTTCAAAATTCATCAAAGGCTACGCACAAAGATACCACCCAACACTCTCAGAATCCCAAGTCACACATTGTTGAAAACTGGAGAATATACCAGGGTAGTATCACCATAGTGTCCTGGTTCTTGCAGTTTTCCCTAGACATCCACTACAAGCCAGTCTTGGAGACACATGAGGCTAGATAAGCCTTTGATCTGACACAGTGTGAATACTTTTACAAGAATATTTAAAATGTTAAACAAACAATATTTTAAATGTTATTAAAGGTTTTGTGTTATGAAACTGAAAAGACCACATTTTAAAAGGGCTAACTATCCTACATTTACTTTACAAAAACAGATTTTAGAACTCATTATTAATAAAAAAGTAAATACTTGAGTATTTGCTTTAAAAGGATAAATAGAAACTCAGACAGGAGAAGTATCAGGCAATCGTTTTGAGGAAGCAAATGGAATGATAGCTTCGTCAAGAACTTGTCTATGGTTCTGAGGATAAGATTGGTCAAGTACTGGCTCTCAAGAGCTTATAAAATTTTCAAGTGTATATAGGGGGAAAATAATTAATTCCATTTTTATTTACATCATTGTACGTCTCAAGCAATTAATGGTGTACAGTAATTATTTTCAAGTACCTTGTTCTTGTAGCACCTTCATATTGCTTTATACAAGTGATTTTAAAGTACCGACACTTTAAAGTTAACTTCTTTTAATAGTAAACCTGGTTTTACTTCCTGAAAAAAAATAAAATTACTCCACAACAATTAATGGACTTAATATTTTAAAGAACAAAGAGTTCTGAAACTGCTTTTAAACATTTTATAAAATATGCAAAAGATAGCATGTTTTATCTGATTCCTATCAATCTCTGATGATGTCATTGTTCTTTTTATAAGTTAGGCCACAGTACAGTTAAATATAAAATGAAGATGCCAAACTATCTGAACAAATAGGAAGAACATTCTGAACTAACATTAAACAGTCAGCCAGTATCTCAAAAAGTTGTGTATCTAATTATACATGAGTTCTAACTACTCTTAACTATTGGCTTTGCACTGTAATGTGCCTTTTACATTTTGTCTTCCATTTCATACTGTTCTGGGAATGCAAAATGTCAAAGTATTTCAGTATTTCAAAGTCCATACAAGACCTTTAAATAAATTAAATTACAATAAATAAAAGACTAGCAGAAATAAAACAATAAATAGGGGAACAAAAAGGAAATATGATCACATTTTTAAAACTGTTCAATTTCTACAGCTTGTATCAGGTTTCTGAAAGACCTCCACATGCAGATCATAGAATGGTTTAGGTTGGAAGGGACCTTAAAGATCATCTAGTCCAACCCCCCTACCATGGGCAAGGATCTGCCTGACAGAAAGTCAAGATGTAATGTCAATATTTATCCTTCTTTAATTTTATATAGCTGTTTATGAGTTTCCATACTGTAAACTAAGCTCAGTACTGCCAAGATGGAAAGTATGAGCCTGAAGTTTGAGAAAAATCAGCAGCAGCCCACTAATCCAGTAATTCAAACCTGAGATGAATCATAACATACATGGTCATTAACACCATCTGACAATGAGTATCAAAGTAAGAGCCCACCAAACTTAAAAGGTACGGGACAGCAGTACCAATAAGTATATTTTATTAAGCAGGAAACAGGAAAATATCTAAATAACAATGAAGAGCGTTATTATTAAATTATGTCACTATATAGTGAAGATCCTTTATCTGAGAATATTATGTTACATTTCTTTTACCAGAGGAAAACATGTATTTTAATTTACTAGTTATCCCCTGAGATTTACCATGATTTCTTGTCTTACATTTGATTGGATTGACCCGTACAGAGTCCCTTGCATTTTCCAGTGCATAAGCAGATCAAAACATAGTATAGCTAATTTGCATTTTCTTCCCTGCAATTTTAGATTCATTCTTGTCTCCCTTCTAGGGGACCTCAAGAATGGTTGACTACATTCTTATAACATCACCTTCCAATACAATGTAAGAAGATATCTCTTCTATCTCATTGAAAGGGCTTACCCTGGGTGTCTGGAGTGAAAAAGAATATATTCCTCTATTCTCCCCAACAACTCTTAGAATTACCTCTACAGATATCTTTCAAGCTAATTTTCTTTTTAAATTTCATCCCTACACTGACTTAAGAGGGTTTCAGTCTGATCTCTCAGGGAAATCATCTCCCATTCATAAGAACCCAGCTACCATCCACAGAAATGCAAGTCACAGCACTGATACAGGTGCTCGGTGTGGACTGAAAGGCGAAGCTCAGTATAAGCAGCAGCATACAACAGTATAGTGGCAAAAGAAGCTTTAATGCTGGTGTCAGCATAGGGCTGGAGATACCACAGTGAAACTGCTAATCTTCAGGGATTTTTGAATGTAGGCTTGTAAAGACACAGCTTTTAGCTGTTGTGAAATAAAGCAGTTTGGACTTACGTAAATGATGGAAAATCTTCCACATATGAATGCAAAGGGTCTCCTGATTCCATAGGAGACTGAAGATGAAGAGACTACAGACAGCTATGAAATCTTCTCAAAATAATAAGAAACAAATAGATATTGGGGGTAATTAATCATCAAAGCTTTTTGTATTTAAATGTAGGAGTTTTCTGTCACTCCTTATAAAATGATTTGTTATTTCAAACTCCTGTTTCAGGTACTAAGGAAAACAAACCAGTATCAGGAAAAAGTTTTGTAGAATAAGAACAAAGTAATGTTAAAAGCAAATGCTACGTTGAAAGCAAACTATCACCTACAGTAAGCTATTTTTCAGGTTTAATTTAATCCTGCAGCTCTATTATAAAACGTCAATACAAAATATGCAGTATTATTTAATGAAGAAAAAAAGTTCTGATAAGTACTTGCCATTATAAATCATTAGGTATACGCATTCTTTAATGCATCAGTTGAATGGAAAATAATATTGTGAGAAAGGAAGTAAAATTAAAATTTATTTACTGCTAAATTCATAGCACAGAAAATGTGGTTAGTGTCACAAATTTATTTAGACTTCATTAAAAAGAAGACAGAATATTTACATAAAAATAAGGATCTGCTTCAATGCCTTAATCAGGAAATCAAATTGTGCATACTACACATGAAGCCACAATTGATTGTAAGCATATAAAAATGTTTTGTTGTTAAATTAACAGGGAAGGTTTGGTTAAAAACCATTGCTGCAATGCAATTCAATGTAGTGTACAAAATTACTAAAGGAAACAGTAAAGAGAACACTAACTTAATTAAAATGATAATTAAAAAGACTGAAGTGTAGCTCCAACATCAACAGGAGAAATAATGTGCATCCATGTCAAAGTGATTTTGCTATAGCAAAAAAGATTAATCAATGAAAAAATAAATACATACTATCTTTGCTCATCTTGCCTCTGTAATGCCTTCTGGTTATTTTAAAGCTTTAAAAGGTACGTACTTACACATTAGAAACTTAAATAGTCCAGTACCATCATTTCAAATGAAAGGACATCTTCCATGATTTAAATAAGGTCCTTGTTAACTTCCTATTCCCAACATGCTTTCAATAACGAAGTCAGCAATGGAGTGGAGATTTTCTTCTTGTGTATTTTTGCTTGCTATGCAGAATTATGGACTCAGAACTGCATTATGCTTTTTCCTGGCAATTTACAGTTTCAAGTTATTTTAGATTCAGTTCAAAGCAAGCTAAGCAAGTCTGCTTTTGGCTCAACCACCTACTGACCCAGATTCACTCAAAAAAGCGTACCCTATGTATGTTGAAAAGAAAAAAAATGAAGCAAAACTCATACATCACCATAGCTAATATATACAGCATTATATTTAATGGCATTTACATTATCTACAATTCCTTTTTTTACAGTATGAAACATTAAATTCACGCCACTGCTCTGGGCTATCACACTGACATCACTAAATGTGAAACACTCAAAAAGCATGTTACACTGTAACTGCAACTTAGATTGAATCCTCACATCATTGTTAGTTTCTCTTAAAAGTCACGTAAATTTAAGTAAGTTAAGTTATTATTTTTAAGATTTCCCTAACAAAAATTATCTTCTTAGGAAAGTATGCTACTCTAAGTAACGTTAACCAGCTCTGCTCTAATAAAAATAGTATTTAAAAAACAAAAACAAACAAACAAAAAACAAAAACAAAACAAAAAAAACCAACCAACTTCCCGATTCCAGTTCCAATGTAACAATGATGTGATGGCATAGCCTCTGACAAAGGATTAGAGCCTAAACAAATAATCCTTTTAGGACATTAAAATAAAACTAAGGATCAAAGGACAAAAATAACACTTAAATGACTCTGCAGTGTTTGATACAAACAAGCAAATGTGGCAGATATTATTCATGGTGTATGCAATGCATTCTTTATGAAGGCTTATATATTATTTGATTAATGAAACATCATCTTCATAATCTGAACTAGATCATATGGGCAAGATTTCTTCAGTCAAATCCTATGTCATCGTATTTCAGGTAACCATGACATAGAAACCTTTTTAAGTTCCACCTAAAAAAACCTGGATTTCCTTTCCCTATTATTGGAAGGCTCTTTAAAACTCACTCTTCCAATGCTTAAAAGTCTTCTTTAATTTCCAAACTAAATTTATATTTCGTTAAGTTATACTTGTGTTTTCTTGCACTAGTATAAATTCAGTTTAGAGAGCTTGGTTACTGCCCTATTCTGTACACAGTGGTGTACCTGAAAGGAGGTTGTAGAGAGGTGGGGGTCGATCTCTTCTCCCAAGTAACAGGCAACAGGACAAGAGGAAATGGCCTCAAATTGCACCAGGGGAGGTTTAGATTGGATATTAGGAAAAATTTCTTCACCAAAAGGGTTATCAAACATTGGAACAGGCTGCCCAGGGAAGTGGTGGAATTACCATCCCTGGAGGTATTCAAAAAACATGTAGACCTGGTGCTGAGGGACATGGTTTAGTGGTGGTTTTGGCAGTGTTGGGTTGATGGTTGGACTTGATGATCTTAAAGGTCCCTTCCAATCTAGACAATTCTGTGATTCTATGATCTACAGAAAGCAGCCATATCGCTTGTCAGACTTACATGCTAGTCTGAGTTTGATATGGTAGTTTACAAGCACTTCACTGCAAGAGGCTTACAAATTCTCCACATCCTGCACCAGCTCCCATTCCAATTAAGTCTTTTCAGAAGATAAGAAATCAGAATTTTACACACAACACACACAATGTTACCAGTGTCTTGTATAAAACAAATAATTGCTTTTCCATCTTGTGGTATGTCCTAGGACTGTATCTGTCTTTTTCATAGCAACATCACTCTGGCAGTCAACAACCATTTTGCAAGGACATAATACTCCCAAATCTTTTTGTGCCTGTATCTCTTCAAATTGATAAGCTCTCATCTCACATACAGACATTATAGTTTTTAGCGCTTTCAACATATTATAATTTATCCTGTTCTACCACTACAGTATCCCAAGTAAAAAATTCTTCTTGCATGTTTTTCTGACTTTCATCACAACACTCCTCTACTTTCGGACCTAAATTTCATTATAATCTTTTTTGTGACATTAGTCACTACTGAAAATACCAAAATGAATAACAGATGTAATCCACCACACTAATAGTGCCTCTCCTCCACTCCAATTCTCTTCCTTGCAGCACAAGTCATTGTCACTTCATCCCTTCACTACTTCCTTTTCCAATGAATGATTCTACTTTTCATCCACATTTTCTCTAGTTCAATATATAATTTTCTGTGTGCCAATAAAATGCTGAAAGAAAGTCCAGATACAGTTTCTCCCAAACTATGTTTCATTAGGAACTTTACTTTCCCTCATTGGAAGACTTAATAAGTAAACCTAGAATAGTCCAAATCAAACAATCTTTGGCAAACTTGTGTTGCATTTATCTCATTTTCCATTTTAGCTACTTTGTTAATTATCATTTCTTTCAAAATTTGTCCCCATGCTTTGCATAGTACTGTGATCAAGCCAATAGTGGTAATTATTTCTAATTCTAGTATTCATCTACACTAATCCCAAGAGACTTTATCCAATTTAGTTCCAAACTTTTCAGAATATTGACTGGAAACAATTTAGAAAGCATTTAATTCATCCGTAACTTTTTAATTACCTTTATTAATATAAATTGTATATATTATTTTCTTCAGAAAACAGAAACCCATTCACAGAACATGTATTCATGTTTGTATTCTGAAAGTATCAAAAATGAAGTTCCTTTAGTTTTCTATTCAAGTTCACTGTTTCAGTTATATGATTTTATTTTTCTGTCCATAAAAACTATCCATCCCTTGCTTTTTCTGGAACAAGGACATAAATTTTGTAGTATTTCATATATATACCTAATTATTGTATAAATTTAGTTCTTTTTTCATCTTGAATTCCATTCACATATATCACTGGACATAACTAAACATAATCAAGAATGTCCAGTAAGCAATCTTCTTGTACCAAGCTGCTGCTTCTTTTAGGATGTAAATACTTACAGTTTGTTTGTACCTTCAAACAGAGGTAGTTGCTCTGTATAACTAAGTTTATCCTACAGTCATAGGTAGTGATTACCGATGGAACCAAAATAAAGTCAACAACAAAAGATGAACATACATAGATTATAAACTGAGAGCTGATTGACAGCTCCAGAGCTGCTGTATTTGCAAGCCAAGTAGCAGCAATAAATTCATTAAAATGACTGATGATCAGTGAAGACAGACAGACTGCTTTTTTGAAGTTCTCTAAGATGATGTATAGCAGACAAACTGAACCTGAGAGAACAGTAAGTGTAATTTGCCATTTTCCTTACAAGTTCAATCAGAATCCTGTAGGATTTTCAGTGGTGCCCAGTGATAGGACAAGACGTAACGGGCACAAACTTGACCATAGGAAGTTCCATCTAAACACGAGGATGAACTTCTTTACTTGGAGGGTAGCAGAGCACTGGAACAGGCTGCCCAGAGAGGTGGTGGAGTCTCTGACCCTGGAGACATTCAAAACCTGCCTGGACACCATCCTGTGCAACCTGTTTTAGGTGACCCTGCTCTGGCAGGGGGGTTGGACTAGATGCTGTCCAGAGGTCCCTTCCAACCCTGGTGATTCTGTGATTCTGTGACATTACTGCAAATGTTTCCCCCCCCAAAAAAACAATCTCTTTGTAGGAAACACAAATATTTGATTAAAAATATTTTATAAAGTAAAAAATAAAAGAGAGAGAAGATTGATTCCAAATGATATCTAGAAAAATAAGACTAAAGGCAATTCACGGAATTTTCAGAGCTGGAAGGGACCTCTAGAGATCATCTAGTCCAACTCCCCTGCTGATGCAGGAATGCCTAAAGCACATTACTCAGGACTGCATTCAGGTGGGTCTTGAAAATCTCCAGGGAAGGGGACTCCACAACCTCCCTTGGCAGCCTGTTCCAGTGCTCTGTCACCCTAACCATATAGACGTTTTTTCTTAGGTTTGAATGGAACTTCCTATGTTCCAACTTGTGCCCGTTGCCCCTCGTCCTGTCACTGGCAACCACTGAAAAGAGTCTGGCTCCATCCTCCTTCAACCCACCCTTTAGCTACTTATAAGCAAGAATAAGGTCTCCCCTCAGCCTTCTCTTCTCCAGGCTAAACAGTCCCAGCTCTCTCAGCCTTTCCTCACAAGGGAGGTGCTGGTCCAATCCCCCAATCATCTTTGTTGCCCTGCGCTGGACTCTCTCCAGTAGTTCCCTGTCCCGCTTGAGCTGGGGAGCCCAGAACTGGACACAGTATTCCAGTTGTGGCCTCACCAGTGCTGAGCAGAGGGGGAGAATGACCTCCCTCAACCTACTGGCCACACTCTCCCCTATGCAGCCCAGGATTCCATTGGCCTTCCTGGCAACAAGGGCACATTGCTGGCTCATGGATAATTTACTATCTACCAGGACCCCCAGATCCTTCTCCTCAGAACTGCTTTCCAGCAGGTCCACCCCTAACCTACATTGGTGCCTAGCATTCTTCCTCCCCAGGTGCAGGACTCTA
>VFFE01009001.1:406223-423193 GCA_008921705.1 Burhinus oedicnemus
GGTCCAGAGAGAGCCATACCAACAGTGCTTGGGTTTTTTGAGCTGAAGGTATACACTGTATTTGAAACAGTTTAACAGAGTTAGCAACTAATCAGAAGTAAGAACTTTTTTTAACTAAACACTTACAGCAACAATAAAAACAAATACTGTTTGAAAATATTAAGCACTCCTTTGGTTTATATACAGTAATAAATGCAAGCACTTACAATTTTTGTAATGTATTACATTTGAAGGCTTGAAAAAAGATACAGTAATTTCTAATTTTTTTTACAATTGATGCAATTTTAAACAAAAGAGGGAATTGTACCTTGAAAGGAAAAGAGCAGCTTACTTGTGAAATATATGCAAGATTCTCTGTCAAACACTTAGAAAAAAAGTAACTGGTGATTTTTCTTTTAGAAAGATAAAAGACTCAACTGCAGAAACAATGCGCTCCATGCAAATTATATATATGAACTCATTTTAATAAGCAATGGATAAAGTGGTCTTCAGTTTTACAGTCCCTTTTAACTATTAAGATAATACATTAACCAGAAACACAGCAAAGTAAAAAGTTACCTTTGTCTTCTCTGAACTAACCAAACGTCTTTGTAAGATAAAAATCTTAGCAAATGAACAGGACAATTACATAAGAGAGAAGGTTTATTTATTCCTATTTACTTACTGTATTGACTCCATACTACCGTAATCTAATATAGCCGTACTCAGGAATGACTAATAAAAATTCAAACATCAAGTCTAACATCAAGGATGATCTTCCTCCAGTGTAATAAGTTAATAATCTACTGATAGCCCTTACAGAAACCTCATTCGAAAAGAAAATAGGAAGAGTGAGTATCTGTGGAAGCAATACAGTAAAAGAACAGACTATGGAAGTTAGCAGGACATAACTTACATTAAAAAGGAAAGGATTTCTGACATTGAATTGCTTCTTACACTTGCAAACAAAGGCATAACAAAAAACTAGGAGTTTAACCTAGATAAATTCAGCTCATGAGGAAGGGGAAAGGAGTTCCTAAACCTGTAAGCGTATAACAGCTAAAGGAAGCAGCCATTGAAATAGATGATTTAATAAGGTAATGGATTCTCGGTCGCTCATTCCTTTAAAATTGAAGCACCAAAAATACTTACAAAAATATATAGTAGTTCAATCAAGATGCTGAAAAGGGTTTTCTGCGCTGCATTAGTCAGGTGAGAGTTGATGAACAGAAATGGCCCATCCATGCCTTAACAGAACTTAGAAATTATTATTTTTTTAATAGAGCACAGAACTTAATCCACCTAATCCTGTGAAATACTTTTGGAGATCCGTAAACCTCTAGAACAAAGACAACTAACCTTCTCTGCCCATCAAGCTGCATACCAAAACCTTAACATGGTCAATAGACACATCATACGGCACATATCCTGAAAAGATAAAGCGCTCAGAACTTTCCCTGAATAAGACTTGGAACATCCTGCTGAACTTCACTGCTGCTGGCTGCCTTCTTCCAGCAGTTGGGGTTTTCTATTAATCAACAGCCCCTGTGTCAGCATGATCCCATGACCCCACTACTGTTCACATGATGTGATTCTAAAATGTGAGTTGCATTTAAACTGCATGTAAGCTACAGATTTGCCATCACTTCTCTGGAAGAATGGACCCAAACGCACTCTAGCATGACCTAGTTAAAATGTATTCAAACATGCCTACTGATCTTGCTAACCTTTCAGACAACTTTTGAGCCACAACAGCCAAACTTTTTAATTTTTTTCTCCAAAAGCCACAAAAAGACTGGTTTTAAAAATAAGCTAATGCTCTCCAAATTTTATCGGACATTTCTCTTTAAATCAAGCTGAACTTCTCATTAGGAGGTTAAAGAACAAACCAGCTAATTTTCTCACATCACTTAGAATACACAACAGTAAGGTAACATCTTTCATACTGCATGTGGTTCCACAGTCAAGAACTTCACAAAGTAAGGAGATGTTCCCCCCCCACCCCCAAGATGTTCCTTTGTTCCATAGTTTTGCATTAGAATCCAAATTTATTAGAATCAGACATACAAATGTTTTGGTTTCTGTTTCAGTGCTTTTCTCGGACCAAAGTACAGCTGCCTCCTCTGCTTGGGCCAAGTGCAGCTTCTTATTGGTAGCATAATCTAGATACCTTGGGGAAGGAACTGAGCAGGACAAAAAAGATGGACAACCTTTAGCTAATATTTGATCTTTCCATTCTTGTTGGTGCTGAAGTTCTCCACTACACCTTCTCTTCCATCCGCTTCCCCATGCCATTCCTTAATGGCCGCAAACATCAGAAGCAAGATCAGAGGTAGGATCTTTCTTTTTTTGGCTGGCATCAAAGCAACATGCAAAATCTAATAATCAAGAAAACTCAACATCAGCCTGTTCACAACTCAGCTGGATGTTTATAAATCAAGATGAAAAACAGGCAGATAAGAGAGCTGCTGAGTTTGTAATAGTTATGCAAAAATGCATGACACTTGGCAGCTATAAGAAAACTGGAGTGCTATTTGTAACCAGGAGGTTTCGCAAACTCAAAGTGTAGTTAAGGCTATACAGTATTCAGAAGCTGGAAAAAAGAGTCACAGAACTCATCTAAAAGCCTTCCCTGTTACACACGGGAGGCTTGGAGACTAGATGATTTGACAATCCAGTAACAGAAATGCCAGAATACAATTTTGAGTGGGCCACATCAGAGAAAGAATGTCTGAAGTGATCATTATCTGAATAATCAGACTTGCTTTGTATCACTGATTTCTAATTTAAACTGAACTCTGTTTTCTGCAGTGCTTTTACTAGAACAAGAGAAATTTACTCAACACTGTAAATACTAATACTGCCATATGATTAAGAAGTATTTGCCTTAAGCTTAATTCCACTGTGCCACAATATACGTATCTTAATGTGTAAAAATTCCCCTTGGCACTCCAATTTTCTTTGAAACGCCATTCTATTTTCATATATAGAAAACTTTTACTTTAGAACCCTGAACTTTGCACAATAGGGACATCTGATCTATAACTAATAAGCTAATTCAAGTATGGGAAGCAACTTACGCGCATCAGAATACAGGTTCAAGCTGTCTTATTTACACTGGTTTGCAGCTTTCACAGAGCTCCATGTCACCAAAACTTGATGGCTTCCTGCATTTGATCTTCACCATCACCATGGCTCAAGCGCACTGCTGATCTAAGATCTATTCTTTTATTTAAAAGTGAAGGAACTGAAAAACTCGAAGTACTTTGTATGGCTATGAATAAAACAGGACTGTGAAAGTTGCAAGTCGAAAGCTCACAGAAAGCTGCCAATGGCTTTTCCTCTCAAAATTGGTGTGACGTATTATTAAGGGAAAATGACAGATGAGTTTAAAACTTACTGAGTTTAAAACACCTTTGAAAGTATTAGCTTTTTGTATAATTCCTTTCATGTCAAGCATTAAGATTACGCTGTTAATCAGAATTCCCATTTTTATTTATAACATAACTATCACTAATTCATAGATTTGCTGTCAAACTACGGTGTTGGAAACTATGAGCCTTAACTAGTGAGCTATTTTCTTTAACATGCAAGACTTTTTGTGCGTGTGTATATAACTCTGTATGTGTATATGCGTGTGGATATATAACTTTATCAACAGAAACAAAAGAAAGGTGTTTGAATTTTTTTTAACAAAGAATATTTTATTTTATAAATTAAACATTCTAAAAATAGGACCAATTAATTTGTCATATAAAGTCTGTAATTATTAAAACAATACGAATACTGTGTTGTAAAAAAGGACTAAAAAGTTAAATTTGCATATCTTCTCACATGTAATTCTAGTGAAATCCCATTCAAGTATTTCAGATTGGTAATAAGGAACATAATGCAGGGTTTGAAATACCCTTTTTTAAAAAGTCAAGCATTAGGAAAAACCTACAATCATGTGTTTTTCTTACTGTTTCTTAGGCAAGCTTACAATACTATCCACAAAGCAAGCCATGAAATTCATAGAATCACTGCAAATAGACTCATTATTTGGCAGAAAAGCAGTATTTTCCTTTGTGGTGAACACTTTGTAATAAGGATGTGATTATACCATGGCCAGCTGCTCCTATGTTTAGCAGTCCTCCAGCAGGATCTCACAATTCCTTGAACTTGCAAGTTACGATTTTTCCATGTACTTGCTTTTATACCAGATATTCTTCTCCTTCTCCTACTTTCAGTGTAGGGTTTTTTAGCCCTTTCCTTCAACTTCCTTTGTTTCTGAATAGTGCAGCCTAATTTTAGCGACCATATCAATAAAAATTAAAAGATGCCCATTAGTACCCATGCTGGTATTTGAAAGAGCTCTCCATGGTTCTGAGAAACCTCCTGCGGGAGTCACACACTCGAGGAACTCTTTTGCTGAAGTGTCTGGCTTAAGGCCCAGCCACAGACAATAAATCTAGTGCCAGTCTGATGGATAATTCTTTCAGCAAAGTGAGTCACAGGACAGAACAACCTGGAAAGGTAAAGGGGACTCCGGATGGCATTAGAGTTCAGCTCTGCAGGAAGGGAGGAGGACAAAGGATCTACATCTCTACTCCTGAATTTATTCACAAAATCAAAAAGCAACAATGAATCAAGAAAACAATAAAATAAGTCTACTACACCCACTTGAAAATAACAAACTTACAATTAAAACAAATGGCAGCAGAAGTTAAGTGGAGGGCAGGGGCTTCCCCCTAATGCCCTAAACATTACGTATACATGATTATCTACAGTGAGGTGTTCAGAAATGAAGTACTGTTTTCTGAAGCTGTTTTTGCTAAAGAAAGAAGATTTTTAGACAGAAGTACACTGAAAAGACTTTTAAAGACCTTGAGCAACTTTGTCTCCGGCCTTACAGGTCAAGGGGCAATGAGAAGAAAGAAAACTTTGAGACAGAAATGGTCCGATAAATCTGATAGTAGATGATACCAACATCATTCCTACATGGAGATTAACTTTTTGATGATAAGAATTCTAAAGGATAGAAGAAAGCAGGTTGTAACGGTGAGGCATGAAAGTATGACCCATAAGATAACAAGTTGTTTAACGTTACTGAAGGCCCTATGGTGACATGACTGCTGAGCGCAAAGACAGAGGATTTTATAAGAAAACTAGACAGTCTTTTAGAAAATGCTGGGAATGAGCTGGTGACTTCAAGTCCACACACACTCCCAGAAACAACACAGGAATTAACAGAAAAGAAGTCTCTGGAGTACAACTTAACCCGCTTTATAAAAGATTATAATGACCTGGGTTTTGCTACCTGTGACATATAAACTAAGCAGAGAGATGGTACTGAAGGTTAACTGGGAGATACTAAAGAGGTAGGTTACAGAATTTTTCAGAAGCAAATTCTTATATGCATAAAAGCTATAGCAAAACTTTTTAAAAGCACAATAGAACTAAAAGACTTGAAAGAGATTCTGTAGGGCCAAATGATGTTTGAGTTGTAACAGCACAATTTAAATACAGGGCCACAGCAGGAAAGCTAAATGAAGCACACACATTAACAGTTACTAGGAAGGAACTTAAATTGATCCCTACATTGAAATCTTTCTTCACAAAGAACAAGATAGAATAATTCTTGCACCTTGATATGCCAGTAAAACGGCCAATAACAAATCATCAGGACCAAACTGTGAAAACTTTGTCCACATACCTATTCTAGTGGAACTCAAGTAAGTTACACAAAACCATTAAGAGTTTCACAGTATCTTATCCCTTAAAGTTCCGTAACAAGGGAACAGAATATGACCATCAGTTTTCCAAAAAGGCTCTAAGGAGGACCTGAGAAACAACAAATCAGTAAATAGGACTTCTACATCAGGTGAATAGAGGAAACTACAATACACATCAGAAATAACAGGCACATGGATAAACACAATATACTGGGAAATAATCAGCATTGGTTTTGTGAGGGAAGTCATGCCTCAGAAGGTGACAAAGCTTTAAGAACAATTGAATCAGCATGAAAATAAGGGAGACCTGGTTGATGTTATGTATTTGGACTTTCAGAAGGCACTATTAAATTGTGAAATTCACTGTAACTAAAATGTGTTCAAGTTTAAAAAAATGGGCTATGTTAAAAAATAGACAAATATCCTTGCTGGAAAAATCCATCCATGGATATTATACTGCATCTGTCTTAAAATGACCCAGGTTCTGGAAGCTCAGGAAGTAAACTAGAAGTATCATGGCTGCTTGCTTCCACTTCTTCCACAGGTAACTGCTACTGATATTTAAGAAGGACAGGTAAGCCTTTTAGACAAAAGCGCAGATCAAATTAATTTCACCATTTACTGTTTCTGTCTGGATCATATGTAGCCATGGTCATTGCTGAAAAATCTGTGTGGATAAGTGAAGAATAAAAGTGAAGGAAATTACTACACAGTAAATCAACACTGCCACGAATTCAGACCTTCCTGATAGAGCTTTTATACAGTTCTTACACTCTTCAAGACACCAAATATAATGATAATGAACTTCGGAAGCACCAAAGTCAAGGAGACTATTTTTGTTGTAACAATTTCAAAGGTAGTAAGGGAGTTGGCTGGAATGATATATTGTGCATGTATACGCATTTGGAAGTAGGAAGTATGAGTGGAATTCTGCAGATATACAACCAACCCACAGTGCTGGAGAATTTAGGGCCACCTTTTGCAAAACTAAGTCTTACTATGTCAATGCTTATAAAGACTAAAAGGTAGTAGAGGAAATAAATTTTACTTTTAAGACCACTTTCTCTCACACTCTTTTTTTTATGAAAAGTAGCAGCAAACTATAGAAAGAAAAAAGCCACAATGTGTGACCAGTCATGTGAAACCAGAGAAAGATGAGGGGATATCATACAGCCTAAACATTTCTACAGAAGAAATGTTATGAAAGTTGTTTGGAAGGTAAAATAAAACATTAAACATAACTTTTTACCTGTAGTTTACAAAATGGCTTATCTGTAAGTATTGGGGCTTACAGGAAACAAACTATTACAAGACACATTTTGTTTGATAACTCAATTCTAATCAGAGAGCTTGACATTCCTTATAGCAAATTGATTGAAAAATCCCAATAATTAGTTTTGTAAATGCAGTAATAACTATGCTCTTCTATGAAATAACAGAGCATAATCTGGACAATCCAGTTAAGGGCTCTGAAAAGTAGGCTGTTCAGAAAACAAGATCAAAGAAAATTTGTAGTTGTTTGTTTTCAACAAGTATAATTTCCCAAAAATTATACCCTTTGAAACATAGAAGCAATCTGAGAACATACATACACATTGATGCCATATTTGAGCCGGAAGGATAGATTAGTTGGCCTCCTGACTTACAAGAAGTAAGCTTATTTTTCTGTGAAATTTGTATCACAATGAAATCTGTGCATGTGAACACTTTGTGTTCATGTTTTAATTCACAAATCACAATGTTTCATGTGTACATTTACTATTTAAAGCATAGGCAGACTGCACTTTTCAAAACAGTGCAATAAATAAAGCTGTGCTCACAGGGTGTCATGTGCTGCTGCTGGTATTATTCAGTCCTTCCATATTCAAAGGACTTACTGTTCCCTGCTTTGCACCCCTAACTTAGATCCTGATCCTGCAACTGACATTCACAGAAGCACCCATGCATACCCAAAGTGTCAGCCGCAATCAATATACAAGAATTCTCAGAAACAAAAAAAACAGAACCCCTGACCACCTACGCGATTTCACACATTTTCATTTTCCAAAACTGGTCTGAGTTATTTATAATCTTTTCAGAATGATATTCAGTCATCAATTTGGAAGAGAACTATTCATTTTTCCTCTACATGCATTTGTGCAAGTGATGTCAAATAAATAAACTATTTACTAAATTCACTTATCGAGGGTGATAAAAACAGAGAATACCAACACCGCATTCTCAGTGCAATAGTGCCTGGCCTATTTTCTAATCATGATATATAGAGTAAAAGACTGAGATTGCCAAAACATCAAAACCCACAAGCTTCACTTAAAACGTAAGTAATCATAAAGCATTATATTTCAAGTCTGTTGGGGGTGAAAAAAGTAGACTAAGTTACTAGAACTTGTTTTCAAAGTTCAGGGAACACTATATGCTTCAGATTATAAAAATTCTTAATGTCTGCTATTCAAACATCCCAGAAGTGCAGTACATGGAGAAACAGAAACTGAAAATTAGACAAGTATCACTGATGAAGCGGTAACTGATTTTTCTCCCCTCTCTCCATCCATCACCACAGTTTTAACACAATAGTACCAACATAACAAGTACTGGAATTCTTTCTTTAGAAAGGATACCTTATGCTTGATTGAACTTTTCAGATATACCAGTTCTCCAACAGTTTTTGCCTTCTGCAGATTTGTATGCTTTTATAAAGACTGAATCAAATAGCCATGAAAATTCTGACTGAATTGTATTTTACAATCTTGTTCTCAACCTGTATAACTTGTAAACATCAACTCGTAAGACATCAGAATCAAAATATCTAAGCATATCATTACAGTATCTCAGATGCAATTCTAACCGTGCCTCTTCTGCTCATAGTTTATTCAAACTTGACCACATACATCTGCTGTTTTCAGATTTTTCATAAAGCTATCAACTTGAAGTGAAATATAATACTAATGTGAACACATTTATAGATTGGGTCCAGTTTTTGAGATGCTGAGAAAGAACAATTTCACCTGATGTTGAAAATGCTATGATAATTAGTTCCTCTAAAAAACAGTTTTACGGTTTCTTAAGCTACCTTTTCAGGTGTTGACTAATACCACATAAAAGACTTCCAAGACTGTTAGCAGCTGCCACTGCATTTATTTGGAGTAGAATCTTAGCCTTTCCCTTTAGGCAGTTAAACATCTTGTATGGCAGAAGGAACACTCACACTGAGTTTCTTTCAGAAAATGTGTCACAATTTTGTGGCAATATTTATTCTTTTTAAATTCAGAACAAAATGAAAGAGTGCTGAATTCCTTCATTAAACTGTAACACCTAGGTTAAATAAGAATGCTGTGCTTTTTTATTTTTACCTAGAGTGGCACTACTCATCACTTCTGTTATTGCTATCTTACCTTTCACTCCCACAGTATCTGCTCAACACAAGTGAAAGGTAAATCTTTTACTACGGTCAGTGTAATGCTTTGGCAGTTTAAAATAGTTACAGGACTGGTGGCATGATAATTCTACTTCAGACTATGATAATCAGTCTTCAGAAGCAGAACTGATGATGGACGTCACTGTCGATATATCAGGAGGTTAAAACTGATGTAAGATTTTCAAATAAACAAAACCAAAAAAGATGCTACCTGAATGACAGCCAGATGAACTTTATTATCTATTTAATAAACACATTTCAAATCGATATTAAAAACAGCAACACTGAGGGAAAGAGAGTGAAATGTAACCAGGCACGTACGAAAAATTCATGCAGTATCATGACATTCTACTCCTGTAGTAGCCCAGGGTAATTTCATAAGTTAATGATCTTCAGAAACTTATTTTCAAGTACTAGGTATTTGGCAGGGTATTTTTATTTTCCTTTGGAGAAAAAGGGAGTGGGGCACATGACTTATTATTGCAAACTGTCACTGCTTATTTCACAAAAATAATATATAAGATTACAAAAAAGTTCTTTAATTGACATACATGAAAAACAGTACTTTGTACTTTTATACAGAATCTTCATAAATTATCTAAAACTTTATTAATAGATTTCAAAATATTTCTCCAGAAAAACCTCTCTATACAACAAAGGATGGAAGAGAAATTATGTACACTGAGTTTATCTCACTGTGATTTGCATAGGTGGCTCCAGAGAGAAATAAAAGATTTCAGATCCAGTTCTGATAAACCAAAAAAACCTTGAGTTTGGGGATCTTTATTTATTCATTTATTTCAGTCATACATAAGAAGGTAAACCTTTGAAAACACAGATGTGATGGATTATGCATTTTAAATATACCAGTATAACCTGTTTTTTATAGCCATGATGGTAGATGGAAGTCTAAAATAGCATTCGGTGATCAAAAATTCAACTCCAGTATTTAAAAAAAAAACAAAAAAAAACAAAAAAAAACCACAACAACCTTTCCTCTGTGCATATGGGCACATACACGCTTTTAAGGTCACTAAAGAAAGGCCACAGATTTAGATCCTGTTGAAATACAAGACACTAACAGAAGTAGTTGGCAATGACTTAGTGAGTGTCTACAGGGAAAGGAGATTTGGAAGGAGCATACGTGTATGGAAGTACTAAATTGCAACAAAGTTCTTATCATTTTGTATATCAAATTATAAGTTAGTTAATTCTTCCAATGCTTCTTTACAGTCACTTTTGAGTCTCAGTACATACAGAGCTGGAGAAAATCCGTAGATTTAGGAAAACATACAGAAACTACTGATTATATTTGGCATGCACCAGGAAAAGATCTCACCTTCTCTGCCATCAACTCTTTCTCCAGATGATAAGTTTACAACTGTTACTGAGTTATGAAAAAGTAGATGCAAAGAAATAAATTAAATGCAGGCAATAAGCAATCCTTTAATATAAGGCAAATGGGGAAAACCCTCAAGTACTGCCAAGTTTGAGGGATACACCGAGCTCAAGCCTGAAAGATCATTGCTCCAAAAGGCACATGGAAGACATAAAAGCAGAGTGAGGGGTAGAGAGAGTATGTTATTAAGATACCCTCTGAAGCCGTTACAATACATGAACTGCATTCCACTAATTTTCTGAAGCTTGAGTTTTCCTTTTTCTTGACCTTGCTTTGTTCTATGATCCCTACTCTACTGAGATACCAAATAATAATCCACTCTAACAGAGCTTCAGGTTCATCATACAAATAATTTCGTATCATAACACATTTTAAGAATTATCTGCTAGTTAAAAGCAACAATTATGAATTGAAAAGCAGAGATTCCAGGTATATGTAAATTAGTTTTCTGGAATATCCCAGGAAAAACAGGAAACAACATTATAAAACGGCAAGAAAACATTGAGAACAGCAAACTGAAAACAACTAGATGATTTGTTTGAATGGAACCAGTGGGACAAGATTAGCTTAAGCATCTTTAACCTGGATGTTAATTTAAAACAGAAATGGTTTAGTAACAGAGAAATACAAACATCATAAAATATTTTGAGTAAAATAACTTAAGAACCTATTCTAATAGTATTGCTACACTAAAAAAAAGTTTTATTTCAGAAGGCATCAGTTGTCATATTGCTGCCAAAAGGGGCACAGAAACACCACAGAAACACCACAGAAAGGTGCACAATACAGTTGACATTCCAGAGCCTTCTTTATCACTGCTTAAGACACGATTAATAGATTGTTTTATAATGCTCTGTGGGATCTTAATCACAGTATTCAGGACGCTGTGAAAACTCAAGAGTCCACTTCCCACAGCTCCATTCATTGCTTTTTAGTGTGCCTTTTTTAAAATACTTGTGGCTCACCACACCAGTTTTCATTCTGCCACCCTCCAGAAGAAACATGAACTCTTCTCAGAGGAGTGTTATGCACATTTAACAATAGTATACATAATTTTTCCGTATTTGTTTGACTTCTACTACTACCAAATCATGCTAAAATGAAGACAAGATAATCAAGGAGAAAGGATGCATGATACAGATGGTGCATAAAAACCACCAACTGCTGTGAGCATTCACTGACCAGCTGCGCAGTGCTGACTGGTGCTTTTGGGCCCGCGAAAAAAAGCACCAAGTTATAAGCTCTTACAGCTATAGGACAATCAGCAATCTCCTCACACCCTTCAGTTAAAGAAGGCCACATCCATGCCAAATACCACCGCCACGTAATACCACTGACAACAAAACCAAAGTCATTTGACAATGGGACAAAATTGAATGATTGCCCTGTTTTCAATCCCAAACTACTATCAGTCACCAGATCATCTATTTGAAGGGAAATATAAAGTAAATAGCTAACATCACATATAAAGAGCCACTAAAAACATGACCTCCTGCACAGCACTGCAACTGTAACACACAGAAAAAGAACATTTTTAAGACAACGGAATTTCTAAAATGTGATCAATCAAGAGGCGAGAGACATATAGCAGTTCTGTCTTCCTAAGCCGATCTTAGGCATAGAAGGGAAAGGACTACTTTTCTGTGGTTAAAAAAAGAATACCATCACTATTAACACGGCTGGGCAGGAAGGTGCAAAAAGCAGTCTTTCAAAAATAGGACTTTGTGAAAACATTAGCATTTTTCCTGGAAAGGCACATATTCAGTGGCAGAATTGCAATGCCAATATTCATTCTGAGGGATTCTACCTTTAGCCTGACAAGTGAAATTCTACACGGTGTCTAACAAGGAAAAAGGAGTGATACAACTACTGCATAAGAAGATGCAACACAACCCTTGAATATGCACTTGATTGGCTGAAAAGCAGCTGGTAATGCCTTGAGACAAGGATGGATTTCACAGAATTTAATATTCCTGTAACTGTTACAGATTGTATTTTACATAGTATTTGTGATAAAAATGTTACCAGTAATATGCTGACTTTGGTAAGGGTATGTTGACAACAGGTTGACAGAGGGTAGTATGGTATTGAGAACTAAACTGCAATTCCTCTGTAGTATTCTGTAACATGTTTGTTCCCTGAGCAATAAAATGAGGTCTCAGTTCCATCTGCAAAGCCAATGGCAATCCTTCCCTTTTTTTCATCTAACGTGGACATTCTACTAAATAGTCTTGTTGCACTGCCTCTAATACATCGTGCCTTCCATCTCTGCTTGCCAAGTAGCCTTTTTACCACCAGAGAAACTTGGAAAACCATTTCCTAAGCTATGTCTTCTCTTCTCCTAATCAGTCTTTCATGTATCTCATACCTCAACCAAAGGCCACTGATGGAAAGCACAAATTTATTTTCTTCACATTAAACAAGTGGGGGAGAGAATACAAGTACCATTACATTTTTTTCTATGAGAATCTCTCCAGATTAGATCAGTTTGTTTCAGAAGAGGTTTGTCATTACCCTCAAGAGAACTGTATGTCATTCATCATAGCTACAGACACCAAAAGGCTGCAGGGTGAACTGTTGGAGTAGCTAAAGATACAAATGTAGAAAACAGTGCACAAAAAACGGCCAAAATTTTAGAGGCAGTGGTGATTATGGATGCTGTATGATACTGAAGGCAATCATGGTATTGAGAACTGAACTGTGACTCCTCTGTAGTATTCTGTAACGTGTTTGTTCCCTGAGCAATAAAATGAGGTCTCAGCTCCGTGCTTGCATTGTAGTCGGCACTGGTGAGACCACACCTTGAATACTGTGTTCACAGAATCACAGGGGTTGGAAGGGACCTCTGGACATCATCTAGTCCAACCCCCCTGCCCCAGAGCAGGTTCACCCAGAGCAGGTTGCACAGGATGGCGTCCAGGCAGGTTTGGAATGTCTCCAGAGTTGGAGATCCCACCACCTCTCTGGGCAGCCTGTTCCAGTGCTCTGCTACCCTCAAAGTAAAGAAGTTCATCCTCATGTTTATATGGAACTTCCTGTGTTCAAGTTTGTGCCCCTTACCTCTTGTCCTATAGTTTTGGGTTCCTCACTATAAGAAAGACATTGAGGTGCTGGAGCGCATCCAAAGAAGAGAAATGAAGCTGGTGAAGGGTCTAGAAAACAAGTCTTGTGAGGAGCGGCTGAGGGAACTGGGATGGTTTAATCTGGAGAAAAGGAGGCTCAGGGGAGATCTTATTGCTCACTACAACTACCTGAAAGGCGGTTGTAGCGAAGTGCAGGTCAGCCTCTTCTCCCAAGTAACAAGCAATAAGACAAGAGGAAACAGCCTCAAATTGCACCAAGGGAGGTTTAGATTGGATATTAGGAAAAATTTCTTCACCAAAATGGTTATCAAGCATTGGAACAGGCTGCCCAGGGAAGTGGCTGAGTCACCATTCCTGGATGTATTTGAAAGATGAGTGGACGTGGTGCTGAGGGACATGGTTTAGTGGCGGACTTGGCAGTGTTAGGTTAATGGTTGGACTCAATGATCTTAAGCATCTTTTCCAACCTAAATGATTCTATGGCATGGAAAAGGCATCTGCTCA
This sequence comes from Burhinus oedicnemus, assembly GCA_008921705.1. Lineage (NCBI taxonomy): Eukaryota > Metazoa > Chordata > Aves > Charadriiformes > Burhinidae > Burhinus > Burhinus oedicnemus. Next base: position 420,318 of record VFFE01009001.1, read on the forward strand.
AAACTTTTCCGAAACAGCACAAGAAGGAAAAAAAGATAAAATAAAGAAATGCCTTTTGTATCACTCATATTTCCCATTTACCTCCCAAATCTGACTTATAAACCAGCTAGTTTGGCCAACTAATTACTATCTTGTTTTCAAAGAGTATTTCAGATCTCAAATGTATTTTACTTTTATATTGTGACATTTTTGTTTGCAATTAATCAATTTGGCAATATATAACCATAAATTCTACCTGGTTGCCAGGACACAACAGCTTATTTAATTTCATGGGCTTTTTATGCACAACTAGGTTTTTAAGATGCTTTGAGAGCTAGTTCTTTTGTTTCCTTTTCTTATTATGTACTCAGAGCTACAACCAGAAGATGTTGCCAAGGAGGGGAGGGAGAACGCCGAGCTTCCACATGAACATAAAAACAATCAATACAAGCTACCTCTCTGAACTCACTTCCCCCATTCATCAGGTCTCATGTTGGTATCCAAAGTCTCCTTGCTTTCTCTAAGAGTCTGTATCCTCTGGTACAACCCCTTTCAGTGAATTAATTTTCACAGATGTTACTATGGTACCCTCTCCTGAGACTTGAAAAAAACCTACTCTCTGGTAATAATATTACTAATGTATTCCAAACAGGGGTAGCATGAAACTGCATGAGAAAGTCAAAGGCATGGACAGCAGCACCAGCATTTTAGTTATTCTCCTTTCCTCTTTTGGTAGAAACCACCTTATCATCCTTTTCTTGATTCTCCTCTTGTATAACTATGATATACACAGAGGTATTCCTGCAAGTAGTGAGCAGACAGAGTTGCATTTTTTTCTATCCAGTGGAAGGACTAGAGGCAACAGACACAATTTGGAACACAGTAAACTCCAGCTCAATAAAAAAAAAAAGAAAAAAAACCCAAACCTATGAGGATTATCAAACACTGGAGTAGGTCTCAGACGATGGGGAATCTCCATTCTTGAAGATATACAAAACCAGACTTCAGCAAGCTGCTCTAACTGGAGCTACTATTGAGAGGCTGGACTAAGTGGAAATTCCTTCCAACGAGCATGATTCTACAATTCATGTGTGCTGAAATGATCCATGCAGTTTACATTACACAGACTGCAGCAGGAAAAAAGTTACGCAAAATACATTGGTTAATTTTAAAGACAACAGCCTGATTCCAATCACAGTAACCATTAGGCAACTGAAATCGTAGCCCATTGATGACAAACCACGCTGTGAGGAACACCAATGAAAGATTATTTCACAAGACAGGGAATGTGGCATCTACAGAGTAGAACAATGTTAGCAAGAGACTTTTTTCATTTACAAACCGATTTTCTTTAAATACCAGATTTGGCTTTATCAGCAAAAACTGAATTTTGAAATTAAGACATCCAAAGCTACCATAAATAAGTATTACTAGTACAAGCAAAATGTCAAGCTGTGGGCTTTGCTACAAAAGAACATATTTACTGTTTCAATAAATTGATTTAAGAATCATGACCATATCACAAGGTTTTTAATAAAACGTCTATTTAAGTTCAGCCACTTACAAGCCTATTTTTATATAGTATGAATGAAAGCTAATTGCAGTAGTCACAATGCTTTCTGAAATTTTTGCTGAACTAAGTATTGCTAGGGTTAATTTAAGAAGCCTTCTGGGGAGTGGAATTTGTTCATATAGACTGTGTTAATATTGTCTCCAACATAATCTGACATCCCACAAATTGGTTACTGAAATCCAATGATCATTGAACCTTTTTCCTATTTTTTGCATCAGAATTACATTTTGTCCAAGGCAATGCATATCTTTTACTAAAGCCATCCATGTGATTCAAACACATTAAATGAGAGAGAATGAATGATTCCCAGATAAATTGCTCAACTAGTTAGTCACCAAACACGTCTGGTTTTAGCTTTTACCAGTGCCCTTTCATATAGGATTAAAGTACAAATCTTCAAAACTTCTCAAGTAACACCTCAACAGAATAGACTTCTTAAATCTCTAAAATGAGATACACTTTCCTAGGATCTGAATGATTCTTACAGCTCTTTTGTAAACCATTTCCTGCTTCCTAAGATTATTTCTGAAGACTAGACCTCCAAGCTAGCCATAATATACCCACCATTGTCCATTAATATTGTATACAGCAGTAATGTCACCTCCCCTACATGCCTCCTACTGGTTGTTTTATTCAAAAATACTGTCTCTAACCTGTAAGTGCAGTCTACAATATTAGTCTCTAGACCTGGGATCACACATTTGGCTCTATCCAAAGATAAAGTTCTTCAACTTGCCAAGCAATTTAAGTTAGTGATCTCCTTCTATCATGAAAATTGCTATATCTTTAAAACTACAACTTTTAGAGATTTATTAGGAGCAATATATTCTTCCCAAGAGCCAGCAAAGACCAAGAACCCCCTGCCATGCCGCCTTAAGGGAACCTTCCTTAGGGTTTGAAAGTTCCCTATTTACTGACAGTTTTTTCGATTCATTAACCAATTTTAAGACAGTTAACATGAGCTACAATAAATATCTTCAGGAAAAATCAATCTGATTAAAAGACAGTATCATTAGGATCAAGTTCAAGGGGATCACCCTATAATCAACCTATGTCCTGATTGGGGTTTTTTTCTACGTATTGGCAAAGCATCTGATTTTTCTCATTCCCTTTAGACTTGAGTTATTGCAACATTTGTTTAAAAACAAGAGGTCACCAAAAAAAAATCCCAAGACTGAAGTGTGAAAACAATTAAATTAAGATTTTCCTATACTAACAGGTTCTGCCAATTTCTGAAGTATTTATTGGCCACAATTTAACATAATCCAAACATAGACATAATAAAGAAGTACTGAATTATGTGTAGTATGATTACATAATTTTT
>VFFE01009001.1:423213-452034 GCA_008921705.1 Burhinus oedicnemus
TTTTTTTTTTTTTTTTTTTTTTTTTTTTTAAATCATTCATTAAATTCTTAAGCTAAAAAAGTACCTCAAGAGTTATGACTGTATAAATAAATCATAATAACTGAGAGTACTTTAGATGTCATCAGCTTGACAACCATTACTGAAGTTGGGTGAACAGTAACAGCAACTCATCTGCAACAAATTTGCTTGAGCTGTTAGTCTAATTTTTTCCATTGTAAAGGTTCAAGAAACTTTTACAACCTTCTTATCCTTACCATAATTAACAATACTGATCATAACAGTCTTTTCTACAGTTGCATCAAAAAAGAATAACATCATAACATGCTTTGTTTCCAAGTTCGCACCTGAATTCCCATTTCAGTGAAGTTCACTTCATTCTTTAATCAACTTCTCAGAAAAGAAGAGAGTTACTATGCTTTAAGATTTATCTTTTATGATACATTTATTATTTAAATGAGTATTATGGTACTTGCATAGACCTTCAAAAAACAAAAATCTGTAGTATGAAGTTTTTAATATTTATCACCGTTCAAGAAAATCTAACACTGGATGTAGGATATCCTACAGCAAAAAATAGTTTACAGCCACACCACCTTAGCTACTTGTAACTCTCAGAGAAACTTCATGACAGGCTGAGAGAGTTGGGATGGTTCAGTCTTGTCCTGGTTTGAGCGACACAGGACTAAATTGTCTTCTAAAGCTTGGGAAAACTGCACTTTTAGAAGACTCTAGTGTCTGAATTTGTGAAAATATTTACTTTATAGCCAGATATGGTATGTGGGTTTCAAGGTCTCAGTGTTTTCAAGCTAGCCAGGTGCAGGGATGAGGAGAATCAACCCAGGCACTTGACCCAAGCTGGCCAACAGGATTATTTCATACCATGAAGGTCACATTCAATATAAACTAGAAAGTTTGCTGCGAAGGCCTCTCTCTCCCTTAATGGCTGCAATCCAGAGAACTTCGTTGCCCCGGTGCCGGACCCCTGAGGCCTTCCTTCCCTCCCGAAGCCATAGCACTCACCATGTCCGACATTTGCTGTCCACTGCTGGGAGTGCACATCTTCCTACTGATATAATCGGCTGAGTATAATCCTTGTATATTTTATATTGGTATGGGGATCAATATTGGTTCTTTAGCGTTATTAATGTTAAATTATCTAGTCTTATTCTATTAAATCTGTTTATATTTCAGCTCTCAGGTTTCCTTGTTTTTTTTCCTGATTCCCCTTCCCAGGGTCATCAGGTAATAGAATAATTATCTAAACAACAGTAAATTGTTGTGGGTTTCTCAAATCATAACAAGTTTGGAGAAGAGAAGGCTCTGGGGAGACCTTATAGCAGCCTTCCGGTATCTGAAGGGGGCCTACAAGAAAGCTGGAGAAGGACTTTTTACAAGGGCACGTAGTGACAGGACAAGGGGTAATGGCTTCAAACTGGAAGAGCGGAGATTTAGATTAGTTATCAGGAAGAAATTTTTCACTATGAGGGTGGTGAGGCACTGGAACAGGTTGGCCAGAGAAGTTGTGGATGCCTCATCCCTGGAAGTGTTCAAGGCCAGGCTGGATGGGGCTTTCAGCAACCGGGTCTAGTGGGAAGAGTCCTTGCCCAGGGCAGGGGGGCTGGAACTAGACTATCTTTTCAGTGGTTCCCAGTGACAGGATGAGGGGCAACAGGCACAAGTTGGAACACAGGAAGTTCCATTCAAACCTAAGAAAAAACTTCTTTACGGTGAGGGTGACAGAGCACTGGAACAGGCTGCCCAGGGAGGTTGTGGAGTCCCCTTCTCTGGAAATTTTCAAGACCCGCCTGGATGCAGTCCTGAGTAATGTGCTCTAGGCTTTCCTGCGTCAGCGGGGGAGTTGGACTAGATGATATCTGGAGGTCCCTTCCAACTCTAAAAATTCCGTGATTCCGTGATCTTTAAGGTCCCTTCTAACCTAAATCATTCTACAATTCATGGAATAGGGCCTGTGCCCAACTTCTGTAGAAGTACTGCTTATCTCTGAGAAATACATGTAATATCTGCAATGTAGATGAAAGGGCCCAAAAATACGGCCAAAGAATAAGGGCTTTTTACATAAGACAGAGGATACATAATGAATCTATCAAAGAATTTCTCTTTTTAGAGGTGAAAGGCAAAGAGAAGAGAGAGAAATGGGTATAAGGAGAAAAGAAAGGTGAAACAGGTGTCTGATTGACCCAATTTTGTCAGTGATCTGACATAAAACCAAAGGATCTGACCTGTCTTTTGCAAAGTTTGTTTTTTCCAGCTGACAAGGATTTAAGAAATCCTTAAGAAGGGCAGTTTTCAGTTGCTGTTTAAGCAGCACAAGTCTTCATCTAACTTCTTTACATCTAGTTTTTATTCCAGTTGAGGCAACACCACAGAGGAAGAGAAGTACTTACTTACTAGCAATAATTATTGTAAAAATTAAAACTTCTGGAGACTCTTCTTCCTCACTTTCATTTTGAAGCCTAGGAAATTATCTGAAAGTAGAAGAGGAAAAGAACATGATTAGTTTTCATCCTTTGACTATTATATGCAGCATTCAAGAGATGCATGCAAACACTCATTAAAAATATTGCTCAGAATTTTATATGATTTGTGATTAGATGACTTGTAGCAAAACTCTTATGAAAAAAGAAGTTCATATGTATGAACAACCTCTATTTATACTGAGGTCCAAAAAAATAGAAACTGTCTGCTTCAATCCCCCAAAAAAAACAACAAAGGTTAAGTTTAGACTCTCAAGGCATCTGTGAAAACCAATTAAGAAAGCGAGGGGAAAAAAAGCAGTGGATTCATTCTTGGGATATATATAGCCAGGTTTTACGAAAAAAACACTGAGAAAAATTACAGGATCGAGATCTTAAAACCACATGCCAAAAATTAAAATACTAAACTCAAACTGAAATAGTTGCCACATTAAAAGAATAGGCTCCACCTTTGAAACAGATGTAAGCAAATTAAGTTGGTTTGTACCACTTGTTTATTTATGTTTTTACATAACATAACATACATATTAAACCATATATAACATAGTAGACTGTTTTAAACTAAATCTTACTTTTGGGTTATCAAGGCATGGAGTTACTACATCATTTTATAACAGTGGTCTGACTAATTCAGAATTATACTACTGAACTAAGTGTTGATTCTTGGCCATCTAACAGAAAAGCAATCAAAAGCTGCACAAATCAGACTCAAACAGCAATAAATTGGATGTTGAAAAAAGCTAATTTGTGAACCTGACTTCAGGGAAAGGGATAAAACTGGGGAAGAAAAATAAATAGGAAACCAATTAAAGCAACAATAGTACCAGGAATACAAGTGAAGAGAAAATGATAAATGCTTCAGATAATTCTCTTTTACTGCAATGAGAATTCTGCCAAATAGTCTTATTTTTTAATGAAAATAAAGTGATTTTATATTTCGAAGAGAATCTTCAGCAGCTGTACTGTTAAATGAACAAGGTGAACTGGCAACTCTAAAAATCTCAAAAGCAGCAACAGTGATAAAAATAAAAAAAATCCTGAACTGTGTATTTTCTTTTTCATGTAATAAATTATTTAAAATAATCAGCACCTGCAAGGTCAAAGCCCATGAACTTCCAAAAATGGATTGTCTGGCAGAGAGTGAGACAGCCTATTTTAATTTTCATTTGAGATTGATAGTTTGGGTATACTTCAGCTAAGGCGGCACTCAATAAAAAGTATACAGCTTTTCCTGTGATAAAAGATCTCAGAAATCCAAATAAAAAAATACAACACTGCTACCCATGTATAAAAAATAACATCAGGGTTTTATTTTAGCTTTCCAGAAAAAACAAACTAGTTCTTTTATTGTACCTCTTATCGAATCAGTTACACTACCTGTTTCACAAAACGGAGAGGTGAAACTATCAGCTGAAAGAGAGTCAGGAAGCCAAGCAAAACTGAGTGTGGAGCCCACCTGTCCCACCTGCAGCTAGTCCTACAGTGAATCCATTAGACCACAGTCTAGAATGACGGTTACTTTTAATTTTATATGAAGCATTATGTTGTATCTTCTTACAAGTCCATATTTGCAACCCCAATAACAGGCAGAAGGTAGCATATTATGTGAGCCATACCTATGGAAAAATAGATTTAGGCAGACTGGCTCATAGTAAACATGAAGTGGAAACGTTCACATGTCATGTAATGAAAAGAACTATTACTAAATTTACAAGTTGATTTATCTGTAAGCAACAGAATTACAGGCAGTACCAAAAGGCCAGAGTCCTACCAGGCTGGGCAATTCACCAAGTTCCTCAAAATTTTAAACTGTGGTACCCTAAAATATATAAAGCATACAGAACAATAAAAAGAAAGCATGAATATTTGGGTCTTTTTCTACACTAACATACCACCAGAGCGAGGTAGCTGCTTAGAAGTTACTGACAAAGTAGAGGGGAAAAAAACAAAGTTTTAATGTAGGTTATACCTCTGCTCCAGGAAAATTTGTCCACAACATGAATAATTCAAAAAAATAATATTACAAAACAGTGAAATATGTTGAGTTGGTTTAACATAGAACAGTCCAGCCTAGCCTGGTCAAGTAATTTGTAGCTCCACTTAACAGATTCTACCTGTATGACAATGAAATGTTAATCTGAGTTCCAAGTATTGTTTTGCAACCAACAATACACTGGTTTTATAGTATTTTCTTGTAGCCCATAGTCTGCTCAGAGTAACTCACAAAGAAGTAACAAATGCTGTACTGAAATCAACATGCAGGAGAGCAGCAATTATTTTTTTTTCCATAAATGTATTACTAAGAGGAAAGAAATAAAGCCCAATTTGTTTTAAGATCATCACAACTAATGTAAAGTGACTGTCTATTCCACAGTTCCATAAAAAGATCCCAGGAAAAAACAGTCAACCTAGTCTGAGTCATTCAAAACTTTAAAACTACCAAAAAGCTTACAATTTTCCAGTCTAATATTGCTAACATAACCCTGAAAATGGGATTCTATTTTTAAATAGGTTTGTTTTTTACATTATAAAAATCTTTGCATTTGTTGTTCAATCATCTGAACAGTATTTACAAATATCACTAAATTAATTAGATAGTGGTGCCTTCCAGACAAGTCTGCCCCTCCTGCAGAGATCTTTTTGGAGATAAAGGTCATGAAGTGACCTTGCAGACAGGAAATTTTAGTTATATGCGCGATTCTGACTTTGAATTGCTAGGTGAACATGGACTAATCACTACCTTTTATTTTTAGAAAAATTAATATATTTATTAAAAAATATATCCTTATAAAGGGTTCAATACCACCTGGAGTGTTTAGTCTAGTCTCCTGCATTACAAGAACCCATTCAAAACAAAGTCCAAAATGCTACATCAACACTTTCCATGTAATTTAAGTTGAATTTTAAAAAGATGCAAAACTTGAATGCACAACAGCAAGAGAATAAAATTCAAGGATGCTAGCCTCCAACTACAGAAGTGTAAAGATGAAAATACCTACATCACCTCAGGAATACAGAGGGGTGGGGTGAGGGGAAGAGAAAAAGAAACACGTCCCTCTTCCCTTCCACATTTGACTGGGGCAAACTGATTTAACTTTGAACACAGACAGGAGACCCCTATGCCAGGCCAGCATTACCTTCCCAATACCACATGAAGAATCAGACATCTCACTCAAAATCCCAGCTTTAGTCAATGGCAAATTGCCTCTGCTTCAGAAGAAGATAAATTATGCAACAAGAGAAAAATAAAAAAATAAATATTCCCTTCAGATCTCTACAGGATACCAGTGGTAGCCCTGAAGAACAGAATTTGTAAAACTGGAAACTTTATGACAAATAACAATCAAAGATTCTCTTGGCTGCTTTATCCTCTTTCTCAGAGATTTCTGTTATTCTAGTACCAAGAAATGTCATATGTTCATTTTTAATTTCTGACTCCAGGATCAACCTTATCATCTTACAGTCTTCTACATAAATATATAAAACATCATCTTGAACCACTGAGTTTCTTTCTCCCCATTACTGATTTTGTAAGACTTAGAACTCACCCTCTGATTTTCAAACAAGATTTAAGTTTATCCCTCAGATGTATTTATTTTCAGTTGTTTCTTTCCCATTTATGCCCTCACACCCAATAAAGACTATTCTTATTTCTTCCCAGGCTTTACTTGCCAAATTCTTTCAATCTCCTTTAAGAACGCAAGTTCAACTTCAGCCTAATCACATTAACACTTTGTTTTCTGAACAACTCGATCTTTCGTGACTGTGACTGTGATCAGAGCTATATACAGTTCTAAATGCAAATCAGCCAACGCTTTATTGGCTGGTCCTAACAATCTTTTTTAAAAGCTAGAAACCAGCTGGTATGTCTTAGAATCATGTTACTCTCGCAAAGCCACATCATCTGCAAAGGACACAGATCAGGATCTGGGTCATACAACAACAATCCACCTCCGATTACCAGTCTAATTATACCAGGAGTTCTTGTCAGCACTCAAGTATGTGAATTTGCAATGTATTTTTTTTTTAATTAAACTTAAAACATTTTCTATAACTCCAAACACATAAATCATCCTCTGCTACTAAGTATGATTATCCTGCCTTCTCTCATATTAGCAATTTCAGAAGCACACAGACCAGCTTTTCAGTGAAGTCACTTGCTTATTTCAGTGCTGGCTCTACAGTTTCAAGTAGGTAGCAGAGAAGTGACTAAACTTATGTTAGAGAAAACGTTACAAGAAAAGAATCAATTTAAACAACAAAACCACTTAAAACAAGCACACAAACAAAGAAGAAAATCAGCTAAAATGTTACACTGAATGTTTCTTCCTGTTTGGTAAAGAAAGGCAAATAAAAAATTATTCCTTCTGTAAGCCAAGTGAAGCTCAGAACACATTTTACAGTTTTAAGACAAGAAAGAATGTGGTTTTCCAATGGAGAAACACTTATTTAGCTGAAAAACTGAACTTCATTTCACTTATACCCATCAATCCATCTGTCTGGTATCATTGCTAGTTGCTGATACTATGCAAGTTTCTTTAAATAAATATGGAAAGAAAATACATCCCAGGGGAACAGAGGGAAAGATAATCTTTTTAATACATATATTTAAGAAAGAGATATATGTAAGATTATCTACATTATAGATTTTAAAACTTTTTTTTTTTTTTTTTTTTTTAGTTTAAGATTCCTTATTGCTAAGAGCTAAAGAAAAGCTGGAACATGCTCAATCCATAATAGGCAAGGATCAAAGCCAAATCATCTAACTTCTACTGTACACAGAAGAAAGGCTCTCAGGATTACCTGTTTTGCAGCGAACTGCACAGGATTCTTTCTGTGGTTCAATTTTTTAGAGAAAGGTTCCCCTTCAAACAAGCTTTGACTACCACAGGTTTGAGAAGGACATACAATTGTTCAATGAAATTCCACTTTACTCAAAACAAGATACAGGTTTGGAAGCATTATTCCTCAAAATTCCTCAGAACAGGCCTAAAAGACAGAGGTTTCCTCACACTTTTTCCCTATCAAATATGACTTCGCCACTTTGACCTTGTTCTAAGAGCACACCATTTTTAATGGTACAAATAATAATTAGGAGCAAAATTCAGTATCATTAAGTGCTTATCCTTACCGGAAGAAAATATAAAAGAGTTACTATAAGGTATAAAGTCCCTTCGTGATATTGAAATTTTCACATATAATGGTTTCTCAAAACATAAATCAAGAACGGTCTACAAAACTGATACAGTACACATAACTGTACATAATCTGCTGATTTCTTTCATGGACATATTAAAGGGCCAAACTAAGAATTAAGTTATTTAATAACATCCCAAATGTAAACACATTTTTAGCCTATTCGCTTGCTAGGAAGTAGGTCACTCAGAATGTAACAAACCAATGCGACACTGTGCAGTTCTCAAGTTCTTTCCTGCTCCCCTCCTTCAAGACACATTGGCCCAACTACTTGACTCATTTTTCCCTTTTATTTAAAAAATACATGACCCTAGCTGACACATCCCAATATTCCCAGAAGACAGGTCACTGTTGTTCAGTGCCCCTAGCCCTACATTTTTCACTTTACAAAGTTTCAGTATGCTATAGTGACATTGCTAATGCATTACACACTTGCATGCATAGTGCAAATTTGCAGAAAATTTGGGAAAACACTGCAAGCACTGGACCTCTCTTAGCTCTCTCAGATCCAGGAAAACATATGTTACGTTTCATTTCCCCAGAGTTCCACTTTTTTTCATCCATGCAAAGTGCCATCTGTGCTTCCCAGCCTGGCAAGCTAAAAATCTGCTGTCATTCATATCACCAGTGAGCAAATTTAAGACAAAGACCATCCCCTCTAATAAAATAACAAGACTTACAAATGGCAATCTAGATCATGGCTCCAAAGTGATGAGTGATGAGCACAGTTAGTTAAAGGTTCATAGGGAGGAAAAGGTGGCAAACAGTAGACTATCTTCCGAGCTTCCTTGATCTCTGTAAACTAACACAAAAACTATGGGGAATAAAACAGGAGAAGCTGGAAAGCTCAGAAAGTAAACAAAAACATGACTCAATGGACACCACACATTTAGTGGGATACTACATAAAGTTAGAGGGTATATTTGGCTCAGGAAGGACAGATACAGATGGTGGAGCCGGAAATCTCATCTTGAATATCCAAGGTTTGTATACTCGTTCTGAGATCCAGAATGCAACAGAAGCCAAACACTTCATGTAACATTAAAATGAGAAAGTTACAGTGAGAAGGAAAGTGTAGATCTATAAATTACCAAACAAGAAAATTTAAGTGGGTGAGGGTTTGGAGGGACTGTTGAGAGAGGTCGTTTGTTTCTTTTTCATTCTTTTGTTTTGGTTGGAGGGGTTTTTTTGTCTAGACAGCGATCAGAATCAAAGCACAAGATTTAATATTAATGATGCACAGGACAGGCCTTTCAGACAGCAGATCATAGATATAACTGAGTTAACGTCTAGTTGGTAACTGGCTTGACTATTGGTTTTACAAAAGTTAACCTAAAAGATTACATCAATATACTAATGCCTGAAACTTTCCCAGACACTGAAATGCAAATCACCATGTAGAACAAGCTCTGAAATACTTCTGATAAAGGCCAACTGCACTCTTCCAACCTCTGGGAACAGTCTGAGGGTTATCACATGGCTGGGAAAACTTCCAAATGGTATTGCGCATGCAGCTACCTGTTTTGAAGGCTGAGAGATTAGTGGAAAGGACAAATCTCAATCCATGCCAGCTGTCCTCAATACCAGACAATGGTCCACTTTATTAGTGTTGATGCAGCCAAAAGGGATTTGAAATCAAACTAGCTTAAGGAAACAAAAACTAAGTGCAGATAAAGTCTGGAAGAGTACACAAAACTAAGAAAAGGGAAAAGTAGTAACCATCTTTAGAAATTTTACCAAAAGAATGAGGAAATTTAGCTGCAAGGAAATCACACAGAGAACGTTCTCTCTAAACACAGGCTACTGAAAGAGGAAACTGAAAAAATCTGTCAGGAAAGCCAAATTAAGAAAGTTGTTAAGTGAGAACACAGACAACATGAAGAAGAAATAAAGGCTGAAATGGTGGCAAAACCTGTTCTGTTGAAATAAGGTCAAGAAACTCAATAAGAAACAAACCTGTGTTTGAATTTGAGAAAGGAAATTGTTTGTGCAGTACAGCCTCATGATTACTTGTTATGGGTTACAGTAATTAGTTCAAAAGAGAAAGCCTATCCTATCAAAAGACAAGGCTATGAATACAATGTTTGACAGTCCAGCAAAAAAAGTAAGATCTAAATCAGCAAGCTTCACAAAAGAAGAAAGCCAGTACCATGCATGTCACTGAAAAACAATTGTGATACTGAAAACACAACAAAAAGGAATACGGCTGTAAGCCAAAAAAGATCTATTTTGTTTCTATTTCATATTTATATAAAAAAAGTCAGATGGTCTTGCTATTAATTGTGAGGGATTATTTTAAACTGTGGTATTTAACTCAGCCTATCAAACTTCAGATAGAAAGGGAGATAATGTTTTTCAAAAATTAAAAAACATACCCCTTACTACACATTACAAATACCAGCTACCCCTACAAATACCATTACTCAGTCTTTTAGAGTCAAAGAAATTTTTATTGAAAAAGAAGCGAGCACACAAGAGAAATACCAACACCAACAGAATTACCAAGAATCCTTTATGTATGTATTGAAACAATTCATGTAGTAGCACACTAAAAGCAAGAAACAGCATCTCTATTGTGCCTTAGATGTCCACCCTGTTCCTTCCTCTTTTTTTTCTTCCTTCCTCCTTAAAAAGGTAAGTTCTTCAAACCCGCCCACAGTGAGCACACAGTTTGATATGGCTATGGAAATTATACTAGGAATTCATACATAATTTCATCTTTCATTTTAAGTTTTTCAAACAAGAACCAAATAAAAATCACAGCATTTTATCCAAAGTCTATCGTCAAACAGCTTGAGCGAGACTGCTTTTATTAACTGATTGGTCAAATAGCAGTAAGGTGACATTAACAAGACTCTGGTCAACTTCACTGCTGTGATTCTGAACCACACCAGCAGCTGTGCAGATTTCAAAGACGGTATCAATTTCTTACTGCTGCCATTGCTGCTCCGTGGGAAGGCTAGGAACAGATGCAAGCAGTGTTCAGCATCCAGGAAGCTGAGAAAAAAGGATACAACACTGTTTCCCTTGAGGCGAGACAGCACTGCAGCTTCATGTTTATCAGACACAGGCTAATCAAAGGTAGATCTTCAAACAAAGGTCAAGAAGACTATCAGAGCTGAGATTCCAGCAATTAAGATCACAGAAGCGGTCAGGGATTTTCAATAAGAAAAATCTGAAAGACCCTTTTGAAATTTGTCTGTTAGGCGGCTGATGTTGCCTGATAATGAAGGAAGCTGAAAATTTGCTTTGAATATAATTCTATTAGCATGAATATTACACAAAAAAATAAGCAATTTATGTATTTCAGTACACCAGAAAATGCCTTTGAAACTACTCCTCAATACTATGCACCAAGCTTTATGGAGCCTAAGTGTTTGGGAAAAAACATGTACTAATACTATGGTACATTTCATGTCAGAGATGTTTCAGGTCTTTTAAGTTGCTCAAAATTGAATAATCTGACACATCTTTTCCTTGAGCGTGCTTCACCACAGACTAAACAGTGTGATATTAAGAAAAGACTATTGCTAAATGTATGCATGAAGGTTCTTCCTGAAGTGGTTCTGTTATTTTCCTATCTCCCACTTCTACTATCCATTAGGCAATCTTGCATTCCTCTCTTTTCCCTCTGATGCTTAATTTATGAAGGAAATTTTTAGGAAATTATACATATATCTCCCCTACTTGGTGATAAAAAGCACATATTTTAAAGTTACATGTTCAGTTTAATCAAGCTGAATTTCATCTTTTTATCTCTTTCAGTCTATAATGTGTGAAAGAAAGCAAACAGACTCACTGCAATGAATTTACAGTGGGTTAACGGCTCCACAACTGAGAGTTCTTCATTCACTCCCACAACAAGTATATATTGGTTAGTAATTCACATTTCCCCACACTATCCAATGACTGTGGTACAAGCTACCCTATGTGACCAGTATTAGATATAATCTACTACAAATATATAGTTTTGTATATATGTATATCTATATATATATAATACAGATATGTATAATCTACACTATATGGGCAAGCTAGTTTTCACACAGCAAAGGACTTTATAATGTATATCAAGCATCACTTCTGTTTTCCTTCATAACAACAGCTTTACTTCGCCATAGATCACCCTTTCCCACAGCAGTCAAGAGGTGCTAACAGACACCACACAAAGAAAACAAGGCAGTACTCAAACACCGAGGGATAGAGAATCATGAAATTCGGTTTTCTGCTAAATCCTGATCCCAGTAAGAGGACTATATGAATGGAAAAGGCAGTATAGGGAAGAACTCATGGAAGCATGAAAGAAAAAACATTGAGACAAAGTTAAAAAACATCAAGATGTAATCTTAAGCCTGATGTAAAAGCAGATTTTGTAGTAGCTTTCACTATACACATAGATTTATGGAGACAGTTTGACATCAGTACTGTCCATCATTGAACTCATTAGAGAGCCTACTGGAAAAAGGAGGACAAACTTGTCACTACGCTTCATATGTCTCCATCAGGAAACAGAAGTCTAAAGCTGAAAAAAAGCAAGACAAAAGATAGCTGAGAGACAAAATGTTTTGTTGAGGTTTAAACTGCATCCTCAAAAACTGATGACTCTTCCTTCCAAGTATCTTTTCTCCACACACTACACATGCTTACCGAGTAACCACCACCAATTACACATATGTAACAAATGCAGCTTAGGGAAGACAGGCCCCTGCAATAGTATAAATGCCACTAGAAATCACAGTTTGAAAGACAATATTCCATTTTGGTTTACCACATTCCAGCAGACACTTTTCACAGTGATATATGCGCTACTAATACACCACAAAAAGTATTTACACTGATTATTCTTAAATACTGTCATGGTGTATTTTGGGGTTTTTTTTAATATTAGTTCATACTAACTGTGCACACCTGGGACTATCCACCTTCAAAATAACAGTAAGTCTTCACATAACACATTCAAACACAGCTGAAGAATTCTCAGATGGGAATTCACAGTTCACAGCACTTCTTTCTCTATAATCACATTTGACCTAACATATATAAATAAAAAAATGCCATAATCTAAGGGCTCTGAGCTCTAGATATCCTTCAACAACAGGTGATAGCAGTTAACAAACACCACATTGATTCAACATTTTCTAGCAACAACCAAGAAAAGAACTGTCCAAAGGAGCATTCCATACACTTCCATTCCAAAGCACTTATGATTTCAAAAAGCATAGTTAATGCTACAACCTCTTTTGATAAGACACGTCTAAGCCAGATAAAGAAATAATAAATCTCCTTGTGGTTGCTTCTGCCAGGGAAGGTAAGAAGTTTAAGCAACAACACTACTACACATTTGTAAGAGACTTCAGGAGAAAAGCCATTAACAAAGGTTATCAACCTAAAGATTGCCTGTTTGTTTATGACTTTGAGGAGCACTTAAATAACAGAAATGGCACACATTAGACACACAAACTGTTCTTTACTGCCCTAGAAGTCAGATCAATGGAAACCCCTTCAACAAATGAAAAACTATACTGGCTAAATATGTTTGACTTGCAAGGTGCCACTGAATTACACCCACTATTTACAAACTTCTCAGCAGGAAACAATAATCATCATGAACTCCCAGGATGCACCTCTGCTGTCTAGCACAATGTGAGCATATTGCAACATTTCACATCAGTGTCATGAGAAAAGATATTTAAATAAACATTTAAAGACTGTGAAAAAGTGTTTCCATATTTACATTAGCTACATAAACATTCAGAAAGTCAGAGGAAGGCTGTTTAGAATCTATACGCACTTTGGAGACAGCACTCTGAAATTAACAAGATGCAATTCTGCTTCCTATTTTTCAGATTTATTTTAAAAAATAACCATGTCATTGATATTTTGGTTGACACTTCTGATGCGACACTAAACCATATCTCCAACTACTAGCTCAGATTTTTAGAAACATAAAAAATTAGTCATATAAATCCATAAAAACAAAAAGCTATCAAGATTAATCATTTATTTTCCTAAAAAATCTGTAGCAAAACACATTCAAAATATCATACAGATGTCGTAACCAACATGGCAAGATTTGACAATACCTAAAAATCTGTACATTGTATCATATCCAATTTTATGCTTGTCTTCTAAAACACGTAATTTTTTCACAAATCTACTCCACTTTAAGGAGAGGAGTCTGCTGAGAAAGCAGGATGTTATTTAACCAAGAGCAAACCTGGAATCTGCCAGGTCAAAGTACTACAGAAGGGATCCCCAAAGTTAACAAACCAGTAAAATTTATATTATATAAAAGTACTGATCATGGATCAGTTGGGGGGGAAGTCTCATTAACAAAAACTGCAGATAAAAAGGATTTATATTTAATCTTTTCCAAATGCTAACTTATGTCAAGGTGACATAAAAAGTTAGATAAAAGGGTATCTTAACGACAAGTGAAACTCAAAATATTAAGTTGCCTGAATTACTGTCCAGAAGCAATAGTATCCTTAAGTACTGAGTGCAAGTTAATTTTAACAATTCAGCATAAATCCACAGGCACTTAACCTGAGAACTCAGTTAAATCTCCCTCAAAAAATAAAACAACTTTCTCAAGTTGAAAACACTGCAATTACGTCTTCAGATAAACTAATGGGACTCCTTCATTTCAAAAACTAATTTTGATCATTCTACTTACCTGAACAAGATGACAACATTCCTGTAGAAATGCTGTACTGCTACCTACCAGTTCCCTACTTTTTGCAAAGCTGTCACTAGCTTCTGAACAATCCACTTGACTACAGCCAATAGGTCTAAGCTAGCATAAAAATTCCTTTACAGTTATTACAACTGATGACAAAAGCATAGGAAAAATCAAGTCATATTACATGTTAATGTATTTTTCAAATATTATTTCAACAAAAGCAAACCATAATTGCAAAAATTGTCAACCAATAATCAGAATTCTGTTATACATGCAAATCTTCAGCAAATTACATGCCTCGGGCATCTGGACTAATAGTATTGTGCTCCCTCTGTCTTCATAACTCATTTAACCCTTTCTCGGGTCCGTTGCTTTTCATCCTGCATCTAATATAAGGAGAAGCACATTATACATCCTCAGATTCTTTCCATAAATTTAAAAAAAAAAAAAAAAAAAGGCAAGGCTATGACAGAGATGGGACAATGGAAAGAAGTTGACAGGTATCAGAAGACCATTCAATCAAATACAGAATCGTTCCTAGATGCTTATGCAACAAATAAAAAAATACTTGTAGAAAGCACAACTGAGACCCAGGAAGCCATTTTGCAATTAAGACTCAAACATAGTTTAAACTCTAGTGACCTGCATGCTTGTGAGATGAGTAGTGTCAATATTTGTTTTGGCACGACTCTATCTTTTTGGAATTCAGTCTCAACTACAGGGAAAAGTGTTCAATGCCAACCCGAAGAGCATCCTCCCTTGAGAAACTGCACTGAATCACAGAATAGGTGAGACTGGAAGGGACCTCTGGAGGTCACCTTGTCCAACCCCCTCCACCAGTGGCGCCACCTAGAGCCAGTAGACCAGGAACATGTCCAGATGCCTTTTGAGTATCTCCAGTGTCCTGGTTTGAGGTAAAACAGAACCAATTTCCTGTTCAGCAATTTTGCTCTGCAGTATGGTGACTCCACAACCTGTCTGGATGACCTGTGCCAGTGCTTAGACACTCTCACAGCAAAAAAGTGTGTTTCCTTTTGTTCAGACAGAACCACCTGTGTTTCCACTTGTGCCCATCACTTCCTGTCCTGTCTCTGGGCACCACTGAAAAGAGCCTGGCTCCATCCTCTTTGTACCTTCCTGTATTGATCCTGACCGAGAGACAGCTGCACATTTAGGAGTTTATGATCCACACAACAGTTAACTTGAGTAGGTACAGGCCTGTGCTGCACAAATTCCTTGACTTCAGGATATACTCAGCCAGCTAATTATAACAGAGGAGCCTGCAAGCAGTTCCCACTTGGTACCAGTGATTATGCCACCTGCATGGTCTTGCCTTTATCTAGAAGTGCAGCAAGCACTTCTCATGAGAACATCCTTTAGGAAGAGTTGGGGTTTTGTGAGTGAACTATGTAATAGCTCAAGTGACCAGAAAGGAGAGCTACTCTCTACAGACAGGATCTGCTCTGCACAGTGCGCCAGGGGAAAGAAATCAATCCAGGCTCCTCCAACCGATGCTGCACAAACACGAAGTAAGATTTACTTGCTATCTATATTCCTCTTCTTAGTCTGTCTTAATTAAAGAGTTATCTTATTAAGCCAGTTGTTGTCGGGCCTTTCTTGCTGAGATCCAGAAAGCACACTGCACCATCTCTCAGCTCACCCTGACTCCCGTAACTCCCTTCAGGTATTTTTATATGCTGATAAGATCGCCTCAAGCCTTCTCTTCTCTAGGCTAAACAGCCTCCAACTCTCAGTCTTTCCTCATCGGACAGACGCTCCAGTTCCTTCATCATCTTCGCGGCTCTTTGCTGCACTTGCTCCAGTATGTCCATGTCCCTCTCATACTGAAGAGCCCAGAGCTGGACACAGAACTCCAGGTGTGGCTGCACCAGTGCTGGGTAGCAGGGAAGGATGACCTCCCTCAAACTGCTGGCAGCCCAGGATACCATTAGCCTTTTTCACCACAAGAGCACATTGATGGCTCATGTTCAACTTGGTGTCCACCAGGAACCCCAGATCCTTTTCTGCAAAGCTGCTTTCCAGCCAGTCGGCCCCCAGTAAATGGGGTTGTTCCTCCCTAGGTTCAGGACTCGGCATTTCCCTCTGCTGAACTCCACAAGGTTCTTGTCAGCCCATTTCTCCAGCCTGTTGAGGTCCCTCTGAATAGCAGCACAACCCTCTGGCATATTAGCCACTCCTCACAGTATTGTGTCATCAGCAAACTTGCTGAGGTGGCACTCCATCCCCATCATCCAAGACATTAACAAAGATGTTAAACAACAGGACTGGACCCAGTATTGGCCCCTGGGGTACACTGCTAGTTACTTGCCTCCAACTAGACTTCATGCCACTGATCACCACCCACGGGACCCAGCCATAAAGCCAGTTTTCAATCCACCTCACTGTCTGCTCATCCAGCCCATACTTCATCAGTTTCCCTATGATGATCTTACGGGATATAGTGTCAAAAGCCTCACTGAAGTCTAGGCAGACAATACCCACTGCTCTCCCCCTGTCTACCAAGCCAGTCATGTCATCATAGAAGATTATCAAAGTTGGTCAAGCATAACTTCCCCTTGATAAATCCATGCTGACCACTCCCAATTACTTTCTTGTCCTTCACGTGCCTGGAAATGGTTTCCAGGATTAATTGTTCTATCACCTCCCCTGGGATCAAGATGAGGTTGACTGGCCTGTAGTTCCCTGTGTCTTCCTTGCCCTTCTTGAAGATAGGAGTGACATTTGCTTTCCTCCCATCCTTGGTCACTTCCCCAATTACCATGAGCATTATTGAGAGTGGCCTTGCAATGGCTGACCCACCACATACTGTCTAGATACAGCCAAGAAAATAACCTACATAGGGAAAGAAACAGAGCACATTGCCAAAACACAAAAAAAATGCCTTTATAAAAGGGCAGTGGACTCAGGTATCCCCATAATATGGAGCATTTTCTGGGAAAAATGGCATCAGTGTTCCCTGCTTAAATATCAGAACTGTAGAGTGAGAGAGCACAGACATACCCTCAAAGTAAGACCAATGAGAAAAAATTATCACACAGGACAAAAAAAATAAATCTTTAGTTTGTTTCAGCAGGCAATCAATTGTAACAGTGAACAGATCAACACTGGAGATACGCACCCAGCTAACTAATCCACTTAGGTAGGCATACAAATCTGACAGTTCCCCTTCTATACTCATGAGGAATGAGTAAGCCCACCCTAAACAGCATTCAAATAGTGAAGCTGAGGTTGATGCAGTTAGAATAGTAGATGCACTCACAATTTACATAAGAAAATGTGCCATGAAAGGCAGAGTCCTGGAAGTCCTAACTGAAAATATAGTTGGTCACAAAATTGTAACTGTCTCTGCAAGCAGGGACAGCATGATCTTCTCTCCTG
Organism: Burhinus oedicnemus; assembly: GCA_008921705.1. Lineage (NCBI taxonomy): Eukaryota > Metazoa > Chordata > Aves > Charadriiformes > Burhinidae > Burhinus > Burhinus oedicnemus. Next base: position 440,986 of record VFFE01009001.1, read on the forward strand.
TAGGACTTCAGAAAACAATGGACTCAGAAGTAAGCAAAAATCAACATTCTGTAAAATTGTACCTCAAACATTCTGTGGAGAGTCTAGGATGAAAAGATATCTGGCTGAGAGATACCAGCATATCCTGTTACATCTCAAGACATGGTTTTATGACCTTACTGCCAGATTTCAGTAGGCAGGATATTTCCTATTCTTGGCCCAAGAGCTTGAAGCAAGTAGGGGTATATCAGAGACATGTGTTCAGCATCCCTAAGGATAAACTGCAAGCAAGTGATTTTGTGCACACAGAGAGAGAGATCTGAAGAGCAATCAGCTGAATAGAGACAATGTTCCCTCAGCGCTTCTGTAGAGACAGAATCTGCAGAATTATTATCTATCATTACCTATGCATGACACTGCAATATTGTACAGTAAAATCAAACAAGCATTTTAAATTATGTTGAACTCTTTGTGTCTTATATGTACGTCTAGCTCCTCGAGAGACCAATGTTTCTTTGCTCTAGGTCGTACTGAATCCCTCATCCTGTAAAAGCGCTATCCATTGTAATCAAGTGGAGAAGAAAGATAAAAGGGCTTTCTCACATGCATTCCAAGGGTCCTGCTGCCACTGAAAGAAAAAAATTACATCAGAAGAAACCATCAACAGCCTGCTAAGGGACAATATCCACTGCTCCCTAGGAAGTACACAAAGTCTATTCACATCCGCAGAGTTTGAAGATATTGTCATAGGGTGTAATGCAAACTGTCATACTACCCAAATTTCCATCCACCTTTACAGCCTGGTAGGGAAAACTTAACAGTATTGATACTTAGTCCAGGACCATCTCACTGAAGTTAAAACACAGCAAAAGTTATAGACAGAATGTCTAGCAGTTCATCCCAAAATCCAGAGCACTGACTAGCCATCTGCAAAGAAAAACAACTCAAGGAAAACATCTTCCAATGCCACTGTGTCCTAAACAATGGGTTCCATCAGGAGAAAGGTGTAATTCATACTGTCCTAACTGCTATAACTTGAAAACACCCCAAGCAATGGACAGATCAAAAAGATGCCGTATTGTTAAAAAAAATCCCAACAGAACTGTGAAACAGACTTAATAAATAGAAATGTGAAGACATGCATGCAGAAGATTGTGAACTGTGAGCAAGTCTTTCCAAACCTTTGAAAAAGCTAAAAAACCCAGACAACATAAAAAGGAACCACAGAGACTATCTAAGCATACCAAGGCATGACACAACACCACAAAGGTGTCTCAGTGAAACAAAACCATAAATAGGGGAAACAAAATTATGAATGTGTTTTTTTTAACAAAAATGAAGATTTTTCTTCTGTGAATTCAACCCTTGCCCTAAATAAGGAGCAAATGCTTGCAGCTGAGAAAAACTAAAGACAATGTGCCCAGTCTTATACAACTTGATGTGGGAGAAAAACAGGAGAGAGAGAGAGAGAGAGAGAAAAAAGACCATCAACACACTACACATACCACGACAGCAAAAACTGTTTAGTCTCAAGTATACCATCATCTAATGTGTCAATATCCACACTGACTGTCAAACAAAGGGAGTTGCTTAGCCAACACCCAGAAAGAGACAAGATGTTAGCACAGTACAGCGTATGAGAAACCTGTATACACATTTCAGGTATATTACACATTTTATCATCATAAATAGAGGCATGGAATGAAAGACAAAGGCTCCAGGCGATTGGAAAGCTCACATTTTTGAAACAAGTCACTTGGTCAACAGAAATCTCCTTATAGGCAAAGACTTCAAAGAAGTTTAAACTCCAAAAAGCCTGACAAATCTATTTGTACTCATACAAATCAGGGTTACCATAAGAAGTTACTGACACTGTTCAAGTTCTAACCAAATTTTGGTGAAGTTCAACATAAGTAATTTAATAAACTAAAGATCAACATTGGGAGGTTATTGAACATAACTCTTACTGTTCTTTTACAAAACCTTTTGGAAGAGCGATGCTTGGAAGAAAGATTCTAACACACAGCAAGTCAGAATCAACTTCCATAAGATATTCACAGCAACATTCCACAAGCTTCTAAAAACAGTCTTTACCTTGCAAAATTAATAATGTCATGGTGATATTCAATGCTATTATCTGTCTCACAAAAGAAACTCTCTAATACTAGAGAAAATTATCCACCTTACAACTACAAAGTTATGAAGCGAACATATAATGAAAGCAGACTCCTAAAAAGCATATACATTCAGAACTAATATTGCTACCATAAAGCAATTGTAGCAGCACAAACTTCACCAAATTCTAGAATGACCAATACCTCCAGTGTTTCATTTTATTTTGAATGTATTACACCTGAAAATAAAAGATGTAAATTATGCTTTATTAATAGCTAATATTTGATGGAACTAAGTAAAATGGTTGATTCACTGGAAACTCTGCTTTGCTACAGAAATAACCAACTGTCTTAGGGAGGACCCCTAAAGACTACAGGTTCAAAAATACACATAAAGGGGCAAAAAACTCAGAAAAGGGTCACTCAAAGACTTCTTCATGTAGCATCTCATACTTGAATAAACAAAAATATAAATTAAAAAAAAAAACCAACACAACACCACACAGATCCCCAGCCTGTCCTTTAACAGTAGCTTTTTGCTACAGGCAACTCTTCTGATTTGAAGACTTGTAGCCAAAAGTCTTTCAAAACAGTTACTGGGTTCCTTGTATCTTAGGACCGCTTCTCTTCTTTTATTCGTTCCCCATCCCTGCTTCAAAAACGCCGGGGGGGGAAGGCGGGAGGGGAGAAAAGAACAGACAGAAACAATAATCATGTGAGGGGACTAGTATAACACGTATTTGCGGGGAAACAACCTCAGAATTTATTGCAACTGATTTAATAGATAGTCAGAAAATCACCACCTTGAAATGATGCATTATGAGCTACATAATATGAATTTACATACATATCAAATGACAAATGACCCAGAAAGCTCACATATTTTTAAGGCTACCAGGTACTTCATTTTTGAGTTTCTTTTAAGTTGCCAAGGGCTTTCCAAGATGACCCATTCTGTGCTAGGTGTCCATCTCAAAGCTGAGCTACTTCAGTGTTTTCATTGTACGCAAAACACTTTTTTCCCCCTTTCCAAGTAAAGCTACAGAAAAATATACTTTTGCCCTATTGCAAAAGGCTATTTTTTTCTTTAAAAAGTTCAATCACTTGTGCACTTTAAGATCCACACGCATCTTCCTAAGAGACAGCAAAATGCATATCCTGACACACAAATGATGTTTTTGCCAAGCTCACTGAAACATTACTGTTACTGATTTTGTTTTGGTATGTTATAGCTTAGTCACCTACACATTCTGTCTGTACTGACTGCATTCCATTATAAGGCTTGTGGGAGCTAAGCATCCACAGTCGTAGACTCGCAGGATAATACAGGTTGGAAGGGACCTCCAGATATCCCCAGTCCAACCTCCTGCTCAAAGTAAAGTCAACTAGGAGATCAGAACAGGTTACTCAGCTTTATCCAGTTGGGTCTTGAAAACCTCTAAGAGAGGCTGCACAGCTTCTCTGGGCAACCTCTTGCACAGCTTGACTCTGCTCATGGAGAGGAAGGTTTTCCTTATTTCCAGTCTGAACCTTCTTTGTTTTAATTTATGACCACTGCCTCACGTCCTCCCACTACGTGCTTTAGTAAAAAGCCTCTTAATCTTCCTGACCGTCTTCTCAGTGATCTTCTCAAAGACACCAGCAGCTTGTTGTTAGATCCCCCTGAAGCCACCTCTTCTCCAGCTGAACAAACCGAGCTCTCTCAGTCTCTCTTCACAGGGCAAGGGCTCCAGCTCCCTAACCATCTTGGTAGCCCTCCACCAAATTCACTTCTGTTTATCGATGTCTTTCCTGTATTGAGGGTCCCAAAACTGGGTGCAGTACTCTAGATGTGGTCTAATGAGCACCAAGTAGAGATGGATAATCACTTCCCTCCATCTACTGGCTACGTTTCTGTTATTGCAGCCCAGGATGTCGTTGCTCTTCTTTTCTGCAGGGGCATGCTGCTGCTAGCCCACGGTCAGAGTGCTGTCCACCAGGACCCCAGGTTTCTCCAGCAGAGCTGCTTCCCAGCCAGTAAGTCCCCAGCCTGTATCACTGCAAGGTGCTCTTCCTTCCCAGGTGCAGGGCGTCACATTTGTTCCTTCTTGAATTTTGTAGGGCAGTGTCCACAGTGCCAAAGTCCCTCTGAATGGCAGCCCCATCCGCATGTGTATCAACTGTTCCCCCCAATTTGGTGTCATCTGCAAGCACAAGAGCACACTCCACCACCTTCTCAGGATGAACCCCTAGAGTACCGCACTTTTTACCAACCTCCATATATGACACATTAACCACTACTTTGAGTCCATCCATCCAACCAGTCTTTTGCTCATCTAGTTCTCCATCCACTCAGACTGTAATGTCCAAATTTGGAGACAAGAATATTGTTGAAGACAAAGTCAAAAGCCTTGCTAAAGTCAAGGTAAATGAAACCCAGTCTTCCCTCATCCAAAAATTCAGCCATTTTATCATAGAAGGCAATCAGGCTAGTCATGCATGATTTACCTTTGATAAGTCCATGCTGAATGTTGCCAATCACTTCCTTCTTCTTGTGCCCAGAAACATGTTCCATGCCATTATCTTCCCAGGGACGAAAAGGAAGCTAACCACTTTTGTAGCTCCGTGGACTGTATTTTGGCCTTTTTTGAAGGGTGCAACATATGCCTTTCTCCAGTCATCAGAAATATCCAAGATGTTTGAAAGATGATGTGGAGGAACCTCACTGTGACTCTGGCCAGCTGTATCAACATCCTCAGGCATAATCTATTTGGCCACATGGACTTGTATGACTCAAGTTCTCTCAATGATCCCTGCTGGTAGCTACTCTTCTCAAACCCTGCCACTAAGCACAGAGGCCTGAGAGACCTTGCTGGTGAAGACTCACTAAGGCAAAGAGGGCATTGCGTACCTCAGCCTTACCCATGTCCACTGTCACTAAATGATACATCATATTCAGAAACAAGCCCATATTTTACTTGTTCAGCTTTTTACTACTAAAGTATTCGAAGAAACTCTTCTTTCTGCCCTTGACCTCCCTTGCAAGTGCCATCTCTAGGTGAGCATTGGCTCTCTTGATGTCATCCCTATATACCAGGACAACGTTTCTAAATTTCTCCTTTGTAGTCTGTCCTAGCTTCCACTGTTTGTATATTCCATTTTTGCACTGGAGCTCACACATGAATCACAGAACCACAGAACCATAGAATACCAGGTTGGAAGGGACCTCAAGGATCATCTGGTCCAACCTTTCTTGGCAAAAGCATGGTCTAGACAAGATGGCCCAGCACCCTGTCCAGCTGAATCTTAAAAGTGTTCAATGTTGGGGGATCCACCACTTCCCTGGGGAGATTTTTCCAATGGCTGATTGTTCCCATTGTGAAAAATTTTCCTCTTGTGTCCAATTGGAATCTCACCAGGAGTAAATTATACCCAATATCCCTCATCTTTTCCATGTGACTCCTTGTAAAAACAGAGTCTCCATCTTCTTTGTAGCCACCCTTTAAATACTGGAACATGGTGATAAGGTGTCCCGTAAGGCTGAACAAACCCAGTTCTCTCAGTCTTTCCTCATATGGCAAGCTTCTCAGTCCTTTGATCATCTTAGCGGCCCTTCTCTGGCCTGTCCACATCTTTTTTGTGTAGCAGAGACCAAAACCGAACACAGTATTCCAGGTGAGGCCTGACAAGTGCTGAGTAGAGTGGGATAATGACAACTTTATCTCTGCTCATGATGCCCTTGCAGATGCAACCCAACATCCTGATGGCTTTCTTTGCCCCAGCAGCACGCTGTTCACTCATATTGAGCTTATTATCCACCAGGACCCCCAGGTCCCTTTCCACAGAGCTGCTTCCCAGCCGGGTACATCCCAGTCTGTGCTGCACTCCTGGATTATGTTTTCCCAGGTGCAAGACCTTACACTTGTCCTTGTTGAACTTCACAAGGTTCTTGTTAGCTCACTCTTCCAGCAGGGTGGCTCTCCTTCCAAAATGTCCACTTCCCCACTCAGTTTGGTATGATTAGCAGACTTCATCACAGTACACTTGATCCCACCATCCAGATCACTTATGAAGATATTAAACAGTATTGGGCCCATTATCGATCCCTGGGGAATCCCACTTGTGACAGGTTGCCAGTTTGAAAAGGAGCTATTTAACACCACCCTCTGGATGCAGCTTGTCAGCCAGTTGCCCACCCACTGCACAGACCTCTTGTCTAGACCGTAACACATCAGTTTCTCTAGGAGGAGGCTGTGGGGAACTGTATCAAAAGCCTTGGAGAAAACCAGGTAGACAACGTCCACTACTCGCCCCACAACAACAAAGCAGGTTACTTTGTCATAGCAAGTTCCCTGTTAAGTTCCAGTTAAGTTCCCTGTTAAGCCAAGCTCATCTCTTGATAGGCCTGCTTGTTTTCCTGAGTATCAGGATGGACCACTGGCATCTAAATTGCTTCTCAGTGATGTCCTGCTGGACCCAGCAAGCAGGAAGAGGTAAGCTATCCATGTGGAAAAGAGGGAGACCAATAGGACTTGACTGAAGAAAGAACTGCAATGTGGGAAAAAGCTGATACAGTTGACACGGTGAACAGGATCTTGAATTTGGGATACTGAGATGGGTGAGAAGGGTGGTAGGAAAGGAGAAAACAAATTCAGATGAGAGACCAGAAGACCAGAATGAAGTACAACACCAAAGCTGGAAAACTTCAGAAGACAGAACAGGAGTCAGTGGAAATGCAGAACACAGAGAGGACAGATCCTAGCTATGACAGAGAACTGGATGTGAAGCTGAGGATAGTGGATAGAGCCTGAGACCAGCAGACAGGAGCGTGAAAAACTGGGTTGGATTCAAACAGTGAAAGAACAATGGGATAAACAATTTATTAGTCAAAATCTCCCTGCACAGCAGTTCTGGATCTCAGACAAGAAGCCCTTTAGCAAGAAGCACACTGTTTAGATGGGGAAAATAGGATTGTGATAAAAATTTCAGAATAGGGCAAAAAAGATTAGGACAGGAAGACACTTAAGTAGATATCACAGAAGGAATAAGCACGAAAATCAGCATCTACCAGAACATAATCATTCCCAGAGCCTGGCGTAGAACCCAAAATTCCAGAGTTTTGTCACTACTTTGAAACGCTTAAAAAAAAACTCAGAAAACCATTCACAGACCATATCATTTGGACCACAGGCAAATTACAAATTACTAGTATCACATTCTCTGCTAGCTCAAGTGGCAGAAGCCTCATAGCAAAATATACAAATTTCAGCCTTTCTAAAGACTATATTGCTATAACGCAATCCCACGTGACAGAAGGTTTCCTCCTGTTCATCAGGGTTGCTGCCTTTTTTAATCTAGCATGTTGAACATTTTCTTCATGTGCAATGTATTTTATTTATTTTTTAACAGATGAGTACCAAAAACCTAATCCTTGGTATAAAAAAAACCCAAAAATAATTATAGTCACATCATAAAAATTAAGGACTATTTCATCTTGTTCTCTGTGCCCCTGTGTACAAGGCACTCTTGCTGTAATACTTAACAAGAGTTAAAAAAGAATTTAAATAATGACACTATATTACGTAAGGACCTTGCCATACACACTGCAGATGTTGGCAGGTATGCTGTTAATACGATAGGTATTGCAGGAAAAGAGAAAGAACTAATAATGTCCTGGGAAATTTTATTTTCTTCTTGTTCCCTGCAAGCAAATAATCTTTTAAAAAAAAAAAAAAAACAAACCCAAAACAAATAAACCAAAAAACCTTTCAATGGGCAATCCACTCCATCAAAATTTTGGACTTAGTATCTTGGAGTTAACGCTGCAGCGGATCTAAGTATTTATACTTGCAGTCTAAATCAACAGACACCATACTACAAATCATGCAGTGAAGACTTTTCTAGCATATGCGTTCATGGATCCCTTTTAAAGCATCTATAAAAAAACAACGAAGAAAAGCCAGGTTATTGTTAGTAAATTACATAGAGAGACAGACCGTTAAGAGAAAACATTTTAGAACATGCAAATCATTAAAACATTGATAGATCACTTTGAAAAATCACATCATAAAGGCCCTAAATTGGATATTCAACACAAAGGGACACATAACACATCTCCAGAGACTTCTGCAAAAATATTACTAGTGAAACATGCAAGGCACTAGAGACTGAAGGTAATGAAATGGCAAAAGAGGAAATTAAGAAGGTACAGTATGAACAGCACATAACAAATAGTGAGGCCATACGTTATTTGACACCAAGAAAAAGATTCAGTATTGCTCACTGAACACAACACATGCTATTCTATACTATATACTGAAAGAAAAATTGTAGGGAAAAGTGTAACATTTAACGATATATTTACAGGCCAAATTACAGTTCTTACAAGAATCCCTAATTCGGCCATTTTATGATTTATGAGAGCTTGATCTTGCAAGTTCAAAGTTCTCTGAAGATAGTTTTTGTTGCATAATAGCAAAACAGTCGCACAATTTCCCTAAAACACATGCACATCACTTCACTTGCAGACTATATTCATCATATGAGATGCACATTAATGCAATCACACATAGCATGCATCATCTACATTTGTTTTCCTTATTGTATTAGAAGTATATTCTATGACCAAACAGCAAGCTTTTGAATGAGTCTAAAAAAAAATTGTCACATTTTGCTTTGACGCTAGCTCCCCCTCCAGACCAGCCTAAGATTATAGTAATTACTTTTTACTTTAAAGTCTGACTCTGTAACAAGATTTAAATACTCAAGTCCAAATCTTCTTCATCTTTATCCCCTTAAATGTCAATGAACAGACTGATCGGATAATGTATATGTAAAATTATCTTTTTTTTGCTGTACATAAATTCTAAGACTGGGAAAACCATTTGGTTTAGAACAGATCTGACAGATAAAGCAGCAATTCTATACAGCTACAGAGAGACAGGAATGGACCAAAAATACAAATTTTCAGATTAATCCTATGAATGGTCTGCACTATTTGTAACATTCCATTATACAATCAAACCTCTGTTTGAAGTTCCAATAAAGTGATCATAAGCCACGGATGCCAAAATAAAGGGAAGCCTCTATACAGTTTAGTACTAACCTTTGCTAATTCACTTAAGGTGAATTAGCTCCAATTCTACTCCAGCAAGTATAGCTAACATTCTTTCCTTGTTCTAATATTAGCTAGAACGAATATCTTTTCAGTTGCTCAGCTAATGAAACTACCAAAAATTTTAAACAAAGACACAAGAATAAAAGAGAAAGAAAGGTACAACTTCCAATCTGACCCTCTGTATTTCCCAGTTGTCAAGTGTTCTGGCAGCTACATCACTAAAAGAGTGCATTTGTGTGATTCAACACTCCAGGTTGATTCCTACCCTTCCCTCACTGTTGAACTGCTTGCTCAGAAAATATGAATAATTAATTATACTTTCAACAATGAAAAAAGATTGTCTTGTTATGTGTTGTTGGGAAAATACAAACTTTGCAATACGCTAGTTTGCCAGTTTAAGGTATATATACACATGAAAGCCTACCAAGTATCAATAAAAATTTGGCAGTAAGCGTACCTGTAATAACGACAGAAACAGAAGTTACTGGAAATACATCAAAGCACAGTCACCAACTCCTAATAACTAGCTTTCTTTAATAATGGAAGGAATTGCAACAGAGCCTTCTGTAAAACCACCTCAAGCAGCAGCAGCACAGGCAACATTGGCCATTTATTTGCTTTTGCAGTTCAGATTTTTCTAAAGGTTTTGACAATTTACAGTGGAGAATGCCTTCGCAAGAGAAAAAAGAATAATACTATAAAATCACAAAACCTTTTCATGCTTAAACACTCATTCTGAATTATTTACTCCATTAGCTTTCAGTTAATGCCTAGACATGAAAATACTACATTTTGGGGTAGAAGGAGTACATATACATGTATATAAATGTACACTTGCATACTGAAACCTACACATTTCAGCTGACGTGTATGTTTCAGTATACACACACACAAAAAAGGCACTAAGTGCTAATATAAGATCACAGACAAAGTGAAGGATGTTCTGAACACATAGTTGCTTTCCACATCCACGTATGCACAGCATGTGGATCACAGTGTACCATGTGTTCATTGAGGACACAAGGACAGCAGGTACTGCCCCAAGGAACTTGCAGTCTTTCAACAAGCCATTTTTCAGCCGGCGTCTATGCCCATAGGCTTTTTGGTACAACCTGCACCACGGAATTACAGTCTCTACCTATTCTTGTACCCTCAATTATGAGCTTCCGAAAGCAGAGGGTCACAGCTTTGCCTTTGGCGAGCATCTAGAACACAATAGGTACACACGCGCACGCACGTGTGAAAGACCTGAGCACAAACTTGACTCGAGGAAAAATCTCTGGAGCCTCATCCGTAACAGAATCCAAGACCAAAGAAGTTAAATGTGCCGAAATACGGTAAAGGTCGCCGTGGGAAAAACCCCAGACAACAACCGATGGCTCTGCACTCTTGTAAGACAAGCACTTCCTCGAGCTACCAGGCGGCCCTAGAGCGTAAGGTTCCTCCACAAAGCCCGCGTTTCCCACGTATGTCTCTCCAAAACCAGGCGTCCCCTCGGGCGCCCGCAGTTCCTGGGACAAGGAAAGTTGGAGGCCGCCCTCCGCGCCCTGCGGCCGCGGCGCACGGGACGGCTGCGGCCGCGCTCCCCGCCGCGGGAACCCCGCTGCCCGCGCCGCTCCCCGGGGCAACGCCGCCGCCCGGGGCTCGCACGCACCTTCCTCCTGGGCTCGGCCCGGCCCCGCAACCGACGGTGATGCCCCAGCCGCCCGCCAAGTCCCGGCCTCCCCTTCCCCCGCCGGGCGCAGGGCCCCCGCCGCGCTCTCCGGCGGCTTCAGGCCCCACCAGCACCCCTCAGGTGAGGGAGCCCACGGGGACCCCGGCACACGGCGGGGGACCGACCCCCTCCCCACCACCCCCACC
>VFFE01009001.1:452054-530319 GCA_008921705.1 Burhinus oedicnemus
GGGGAGGGGAGGGCGGGGGGGACGCCGCGGTGAGGAGACGGAAGCGGGAACCCGCCGCTGCTTAACGGAGCCGCCAGCGGACCGAGGGAGAGGGAGAGCGAGACGCGGGCAGCGCGCGCGCCGAGGGCGGGGAGCGCCGCGCGAGCAGCTGACAGCGAGGAAGCGGCGTACGCCGGGCAGCGCGCGGCCGGAGCCACCGATGGTGCCAGCGAGGGCGCGCGCGCGCGCCCCAGCGAGCGCACTAGGAAGAGCTCCGCCGCGGGCGCGCGCCTGCCGGGAGAAAGCAGCCTATGGGAGCGCGAGTCGGGCTCCTGATGCTGCCGGAGTGCTCTCGTCACGGAGCGCTGGAGCGCGCGGCGCGCATGCGCGTCGGGGGACACCCCTTACCCCCCCCCCCTTGCCCCCCGCCGACTTCTGCTGCGTACCCCAACGGCAGGGCGCGAGCGGCCGCCCTGGGGCTGCGGGGCGGGGGCGGCATCCCCCCGCCTGCGGGGCTGAGGGCCGCCGCGCCGCGCCGCGCCGCGCTGTCCCTGCCGGGCGCGGGGCCGCTGGGCGGCGGTGAGGGCCCGCGGGGGGGGGCGGGGAGCGGCGACGGGCGTGTGCGGGGAGCAGCGCCGGGCTTCGCCGCCGCCGCTGCCGTCCTTCCTGCGAGGGAGTTCCGAGGAGATGAGGCACTGGGGGGTGGGGGGTGCGGGGCAGTCCTTCACTGCCGCTGAGGCCCTCTCGGGAGACCGGCTTTAGCTGCCGGGCGGCGATGCTGTGTCGGCGGGCAGGGTCGGCCGCGGCTGGCGAGAGCCGGAGGAGCTGACAGGCGCTGCCCGGAGCCCCCGGCAGGGCTGCTGCCCGCAGCAGGCAGATCCCCGCCTGCAGTGCTAGTGCATCTTGCCCAAGGCAGAACCTCCGTGTGGGGTGGGTGGTTTTTTGTTGGTTTTTTTTTAATATAACGATCCCTACAAAGGACAGAAATCTCCCAAGCTTTTGTAATACGAGAGTACAAAAAGTGCTCTGTGTCTGCTGGGTGAGAGCGGGACGTGGGGGAGGCCTGCTCTGCCCGGGCACCCCTGACGAGCCTGGCTGCCACCTCAGCACGTGTGACTTGTTCTGCCTCTGTGGCTTCTTGAGGTGCTTCCTCAAATTGCACGTAAATGCAGGTGAACTCGGGTAGATGCAGAATTCCAGGGCTTTTAATGTAACTGTAATTTCCTAAGCATTCACATGGGAAAGCTATAGACATTTTCAAAGTTTGTGACGTGCCCTGGGAATGTTTCAGTGTTCTCGGGAGATGAAATGGCAGAGATGGGAAGGTAGCGTGTGGAATGGGAATCACAGTAGGAGTATGTTGCAATATCGTATCATTTGTGTAAAAGCCAGAGCTGGCAGGGATGAGTTCTTTGTAACTATCACATCCTTAGACCTCCTCCCAGTCTCAGAAGAGCTGTCCTGCATATCGGTGCTGTGTCGTGTATTTGTTCACACTTGTCGTCTCCGGCTTGTTCCACAAGCCCTCTTTTTTTTCTTTTCTTTTTTTTTTCTTTTTTTTTTTTTTTCCAGAACTGCTAAACATTTGCAAATGTGCTTATAAGGTCTATGGAAGTGTCTCTTGGTGTCTCTTGGTTTCTCTCTTTTGACTTCATATGTGATGGGTCAGCTGCCTGCTATCATCATGGAGCTTGGGGTACAGCTGTTGCAAGCATTGTCTAGGGGACAGAAAGAAGAATTATAATATTCTGTGCCCATAGCAACCTTCCAGAGAGATCTGGAAATGCAAAAATAATGAATATATCTGTTTTCCCTAAGGTTTCAACTCCTAACTGAGAAGACTAGAGTTTAGAAATTGAAATCGTAAGCAGATTGCCAGTGGCTGTCAAGTACTGAGTTGCTGGTGCTAGCCCCTGTTACTGTGATAGTTGTTATTGTTTCAATTACTAAGAATCATATTGCAGTCATGCCTACAAACTTAATCAAGGATTTGGATTCCAAAACCCATTGGGTTAGGTACAATGTTTACACAGGTAAAAGAACAAAACAGTTATTGTTTCAAAAGAGCTTAGAGACGTTTTCCATTTGTGATATAAATCCATTAGTGAACTATTGCTGAGGTATGCACAAGAAAAAAGTAAGAAAAACTAAACTGTCATTAATAACCTTAAACTTGCTATCCTACTATCCCTTTATGGGGGGGGGAGGGGAACAAAACAAAACAAAACAAACCCACCTAACCCCCCAAAAAAAACAGTGCCACAAATCAAAAACATTTGAAAAGTCTAAATATATGCAAAAAGGCCCAAAGAGCATGCAGTGCAGGTAAGGGAAGGACGTCCCCATCCCTGGAAACATTAAAGATCAGGTTGGATGGAGCTTTGAGGAACCTGTTCTAGTTGGAGATGTTCATGCTTATTGAAGGAGGGTTGGACTAGGTGATCTTTAAAGGTCCCTTCCAACCCAAACTATTCTATGATTCTAAGCTCCATCAAGATGATCCAGAAACTAAGGCACAGCTTTCCAAATGACATGTTTAACTGCATGTTGCCTTTGCTTGGAGGATCCACCTAAGGAAAGATTCTGAAAGAAAATAAAATTGTCCAGGGAGGCATCTGAAAACTGAAGAGCTTCTTCTGATAGATCTTCCCTGTCTAGTAGGAAAATACTGTTTTATAGACATAAATTTGGCTACTAAACCACAAAATCTTAGGGTACTTTCAATGCAAACCGTTCTGAGATGCAATGTCCACAAACTGGACGAAAATCAGGGCTAAAATAAATGGGCTATTTCATTAAGATGCTTGTGGTGATTTCAGTTGTACTTACTATGGTGTGAAATTAAATGCATTTCAAGTGATTGCTTGATGCAATGAGGATACTACTGCTGATTTATTTGCTTTCAATTCTATGATATTCTGTGCTATGGGTACATTATCTTAAACCAAAGAAAACAATATCGTACTAGTATTGCTCCCGTATCCACTGGAGATACTGGTGGATGAGGTGTGATCAATCTGCACATAACTTGCACAGTTATGAGTTATTTTTATTTGTATTCTAGTTCTAACCATGCTATAGCAGCTACTGCTATCAGCCTCATTTTTATCTTGAGGAATTGGTGACCTGAACAGTGCTAAGCCATGACATAATGGGAGAAAGCAAATTAAATGACTAGTGAGAGGGATGAAAAGCTACCGAGGGAATTGCTCTTACAGAGCGCTAACTTTTTACAAATGCTAAATGCAGCAGGTACATACATTTAGAAGTACATTTCCCAAACCAAACTAAAAGGCCAGTAGCTAATTTTCTTTTTACCACAAAAAACCTCATTGTTAAGTGTAGAACTTCACCTCTGACTCCAAGAACTCCTTCATCAGGTGACCAAGAGTCAGAGCCTTGGTTTTGTGGACACTCTGAAACCCTGGAGAAGGGAAATTTACACTAGAACATGGGACACTTTTTCAGTCCTATGGTTAGGAAACAAATTATGTTTAACAATTCTGCAGTTTTAAGCTGGAGGGTTCTAGTTCTAGTTGTCCGGTGTACGTTTTCTAGCGCTTAATCTCACAACCCTAATGAATTGCTTTTAACTGATACGGACTCAAAATCTGCTGGAGTCAGGTAATTCTTTCCATTTGGCAAGAAGGTGATAGCACTTTCACATAGCAGGTGGAATCTCAGCAGGGCAAATCCAGTTTCACTTTGATGAGACATCCTGCCACCTGTCTCAGAAGCTACTCTGAGTAGCAATTTGAGTTAAAATGAAATGTGAATATGTTTTAACTTTGCCCCCCAAATGCATGAACACATACTGGAGTCCACATTCAACCCTCACAGGATACAAAATCCTACTTTTGTGAACTATCTCTTTCTCTATGCAATGTTAGCTGTCTCCTGTTCTTCACTAGCTCCAAACCCTAGTGTCATAAAGCAGTCTTAATATATTAACACTCCTATAAAACGACTTCTTAAATCCTTATTCCTTTGAGTTGTATGATGGCCCCAAAAACTTCAGAAGCAAATTCAGTTGTTGGCTATCATAGTAGTAGAAGTAAGCTTGAAAGGAAGGCTCACTAGAGCTAGAAAGCATTTAAAAAAATACTTCTAGAATTGATTTGGGGATTTTTATTAAGCGTCAATTTGGGGTTTTGGTTACCTTAGGTTTTCTGAACACTTTTTATTCATTGCAGTATAACTGTACCTTGCAAATACTTCACTGATAAAGATGTCCACTTCTACAGGTGACACCAGAGTTAAACCACACACTCGACTGAATTCCTCCGTATGCAGCTCGGGGATGCAAACTGGCTCACTTCATGCCAGCTATTCTGTGTTATCTATTCCAGACCACTATAAAACAGCAGAACTCAAGTACTACCACAATCAAAATTGAAACAGGAGCATTTTTTTCTGTGCTGGCTACAAAGAATAATACAGTTTCAAGAATAATTTATCCAAACTTGATTTTCTCACATAAAGCAGAAATAAGTCATGGGTAGGAAAAGCTCCAAATCCAGTATATTTAAGAAACAAATGTAGAAATCACATTTGAAAAAATGGAAGTGGGGTGGGAGGTTGTTATGCCTTTTTCCCCTCTCAAACAAAGACTGTATATATTGGGGAGGAGGATGAGTTGGGAAAGAATATAGACATCTAAATCAGTTCATTTATCCTCCATTTAGAAGTCAACTTGTTTAAACTACCCAGACACTGTACTACTCAGGAGAGCTGTATGCCTTTATCTGCAGAAATGCAACCAGAACATAAGAATTACAGAGAACGTGTCACTAAGGTTAAAGGAAAGTCAAGCCACAATCAGCAGGGAGGTTACGGAAACTGCCAGTGTTAAATACAACTTTTTTAAAAATACTTAAGAATATTATCAATAATTTAATATAAAACCAAATTTCTTAAATTCTAAAGGATGTTTTAAAGGGTCCCTCAAATATTTATTTTCTAGCCCTCAGAATTTTTTCCTACTTTTTCCACTGGTTTGAAATCTGATCTTGAACTTGTTAAGACTTTCAGGTAAAACAGAATTTCAAATAATTGAAAAAAATACACGTTAGTAATGTTGTAAGAAACTTTTTAAAACATTTTAATTAAGACTTGCATCTATGTCCATTAAAGAATATCACCAAAACCCTTATTTTTCATTTTGCAGGAAATGCCAGCAGGTACAGTCAGTCATTGCAAGTGCAGTACAAGGTAGTGGTTCCTCCTCTGTGGAAAAAAAAAAAAAATTAGTTACTGAGACATATTGCTTTTACAAGATGTAAGATAGCACTTCAGCGTAACATACAGAAGTACTTGCAGCTGCAAGCAACTCAAACTTTTCTGTCCCATTTATCAAAACAGGTTCAGTTCCAGCTTAAAGCAGGTGAAACCATAACAAATATTGCACAAGGACTGTTTATCTGTATCCAAAGCATTTGAATAAAGTGTTTATATAAATCAGTGTAAACTTATTCTTTCTTGACACTTCCACTTTTACAATGCTTCACTTTGAATTCTGACGGGGTTTGATGTGGCATACCATTTTGTTTCTGTCCACACACTGGTTTTATAGCAAGCAAAGACTTAAAGGTCAAAAGGAGCGAAGTGCAAACACTATTAAAATGAGCCTGGCAGGTCACGTAATCAAAAAATCACATTGTGGATGTTCAATAAACGTCAGAGATGCCTGTGGTTATGTGGAAAATATTGCTGCACAGTGATATCTCTTCTGGGTGAGTGAAGCAGGGACAGCTGCACTATGACAGCAGCAGCCTGTGCATCCCAGCAGAACAGAGGTGATGCGTTCATAATACTGGAAAGATAGTACTGTAAGGGCAAAACCAAAAGGAGTTTATCCTTGTATATTTTTTAAAATTGAGCCACAAGTACTACAGCTATGTAAACATGATTATTTGTCCCTGCAGATGACTAACTAAAATACAAATTATCCAAAAAGTGTGTTTTGGATTGTCCAGAACGATGCACAGTAAAAGCTGATTCAAGATTAAAATCCAACAATGCAACTTGCATTAAAACCTGGGTTGGCAGCAGTGTGGACACTGCCACCTGAAGTCGGTCCAGCACTTGCCACTTTAAGATCCCATTTCAGTTACTTGTAGCAGAAATACTTGATTTCATAAACTGTCAGCCATTTTCAGTTTATGGCTGAAAAGGGACCAGCATTTCCAAAGCTTCATCCCTTTTCTTTCAAGTGCCTTAAGTTTTGGAGTGAAAGTTTCAAATTTTTCAGGATTACGCTGGTGATAAGAATGTGCCTTCAGCTTTTCCTCTAAAAATCTGCTTGTGTTTAGCCAGGCTATTTGTATAAGGAGCAAAGGGAGTATACAACTTTAAAAACCAGATTTTTCACACCTTCAGAACTGTCATATAAACAAATTGAATTTTGCAGCTATGTTTTCCAACTGAATTTCCCAAAGATGCTAAAGGTATTGCATATGATCTACTTTTTCTGTAAGACTTAATCTGAAACTGAATTTCTGGCCTAAGTATATATGGAGACTAAAAGAAGGAAGTCTTCTCTCTCGTGTTTCGGATCATCTCCATGCATCTCTTACTCCTGGAAAAGCTGGCACATCCTTACAAACAAAAAACCTCATCATTTTTGCCACTGTAAAAGACGAGGAGAGGCAGCATTCTAGAGCCGAGTAGTGATTACAAACATCTAAATATGTTTATGTGGTATTACTAAGATGATAATTGCTATAATATTTGAAGGTTTCCTTTTTCAGATTCATTTTATAGTGACTGAATGCATGACACTCAAGTTCTGGCATCTACGTTATTTGCAGCGTACATTAAAGCTGTATTAATTCTCCCTTCTAGACACTATTTCACCCTATGAAAGAGAAGTGCTTGTTCATCATCAACACATTTTTGCATGAGAATTTCCTAGCTTTACTCAGCTCCTATTTCTACCACCAGAGGGAAGGGGAAAGTGGTGATTATTATTGAATGCTTAACTGTGCAATAATGTTTCTTCAGAGTAGTTTTTTGTTCGTATACACCCACAGGCAAATAAAAACAACTACTGGATTGTCAGTATTTTTGTACACCAGATCACTCCTTTCCTTTAAGAAGAACTTGGCCCTTGGATTTGAGATTCTTGCTAATTTCCAGTAATTTATTCCAGACTGATGATTTGTTTTTGCATTGGTCTGGACGTTACGATTGCTACTTGCTAATTTGCTTCCTTGCTCAGATCAACTTGCCTACCCCAATAAATTCATGTAAATAAATTTATAATTTCTTGTTGGATTTTGAACATTGGAACTTTAACAATAGCATTGTCAGATAATTTCTAGGTATTCATGTCCATTGGAGAACAAGGACTTATCGGAAAGCTCTATCTGTGTGCGCACAGGGGTGTGGTGGCTCCATCAGATTTCCAAACAATGGATTTCTTGTAAAGGTAAACTTACACGCAAGAACAGCCTGGTCTGGTTTACAGCCTGAAATAGTAATGTGGAATGCTTTGTCTGTGGCTTATGGGGAAAATACTACTGCCTTTTCAAATAATGACCCCAGCTGTCCTCTTTCTCAGCATTGTCTTTGCAAATGGTTTCTGAACACACTTTCAAAGGATGATCGGCTCATGTAAAATCTGCCAGAGAAAGACAGTTTGTAGCACTGGCCTGTCACATGTCACATGAAACTCTGCTGACTTCTGGACATAAATACTTCTGTAAACCAAAACCAGATAGGACAAACACATTTTATTCAATTAAGCTTTCATTAAGCTTAATTGTTTTATTTTGCTTTTAACTAATTTATGTGATTTTATTATTGCATCAGTAGTGACAATTGAAATAGTTCTTAAATGTCCCAAGGGCATTTCATTGTTATTGCATCTACCAGTATTTGGCACAAATGGAAAAACAGCTAATAAGCGAGCAAAATCAATTTATCAGTACCATTTACTTATCAGCCCATTCTCAAATCACATGTCCCACATGTAACTTGAACAACCAGTTTTTCCTTCCATTAGCAAGTACATTAAGAAAAAGGATCTACCTCCTAGCAAACGCCAGATAAACCAGATACTGTACCCTACCTGGAAATTAAAAAGTTATATGCAGGGCCTTCGGTTGAATTTCATTCCTGTTTCTAGCAGCATTGGCACAAAGCAAAGACTGTGGCTAACAAACAAGTATAAAGCATGACTTTGTATCTCATAAAATAAAATAACCTCCCTGCAGTCATAAAGTATCTACCAGAAACTTCCACCAGCAGGTACAAGAACAAGACCTTCTCCTGCAATTGAGGTAAAACATCTACTTGCAGCTCTGGAAATGGGTCTTGCTACAGTGATAGATGTACTCAGGACTTTCTTTCTTACTTACTAAACTCCATTATCCCTGGAAAAAAAAAACCTCCAGCTGGTTCAAAACATACCAGGCTTTTTGCTGGGAACACAGGGCTGTTGGGAATGAAGGGCTGTTGCGAGCACGACGCTACTCTGGTATGCCCGTCTGTGTTGGTTCTCAGCCAAATGCCAAGGTTGTTCAAGGTTTTGCTTCTAACATTCAGCATTCCCGCTTGGTGGGAGCTCCCTCGGTGTCCCACTGTAACCAGGAAACTGTCAGACAGTGCGGAGAAACAAAGCTTTTGTCAGTAACGCTGAGTCCCTGCAGGTTTTGGAACTGGCTATCTCATTTCTTAATTTTCTCTGGATTCTTTTGATAATCAATTACTTCTAACCTTAAAGAAGGAAAATAAGATTCAATACAGTTAGAAAAGCCAAATTATTCAGCCTTCTCTAGTAATTTTGAAAAATGTTGTGTTGTGTAATATGAAGGATTGAAAATTACTTTCATCACTAACCTTTCACCTTTCTTGAATTTATATTCAAGTGATGACTTCATAGGATCTCTGACAATCAGCCAGATTTTTTTTTTGAGATCAGTAATGTAGTTACTGGTTTTGAAATGTCTGATAGTTCTCAGATGAAGTATTTAACCATTGTTTAAGGCGGCTTTCTCTTCCACCAGTTATGCCAAATTAAGCTGACTTGCTGCAATGCCTTTTAGCCACACGAAAAGCAGCAGAGCACTGTCTGGTTTAGGACCTGGTTACTACCAAAGGCAGTTACTGATTTGGCCACTGCTGAAAGAGGGCTAAAAGGCCCACTTTTACTTTCTAAGCAAATCTGTGTTTGACTATTTGTAGTAGTGTTTTATTCGTACTACTAATAAGCTATCTACTGTATGCAAGCTTTTCTCAATTCTGAAGTAAAATTTGGATTTGAAGCTGGTGCATGTGTGAGATTAAAATTCATCTTATCTAAAATGGTAGCACAAAATTTTCATTTGCATGGGGAATCTTGGGAGAATTGCTTTATTAATTTGAGAGTTATGCCCAAAAGTATGCAGTGTGTAAGTGAGGATTCCTATCCCATGAGGACTCAAAATGGGTGAGCCTCTTTTTGCACTCTTCTCTTCCCATGTGTACTGCACGTGGCAGACACACTGAACTGGAAACACATACATAACCTATCTAGTCTTATATGAGCAAAGGTAAACCAAAATTATTTACCAATTCCATCTAACTGAATTTACCTTTGCAGGGTAGCCACAGAGCAGCGGGTAGGTGGTAACATATTTTACACTACCGTCTATCACGGTTAGTGCAGCAAAGCAATCTTACACAGTCTACATGGTATATATTTATATTGTGTTCAAATGAGACTTGCTATTTGTTTGAACTCTAAGAGTTGCCTCCAGGGAAGGGCTGAAGACAGCTTAGCTTCTCTGTCTTTGGAGACATCAAGGATGAAAAGTTTGCATAATCTTTTACAAACATATTTTAAAACAAATTATTATTTCCTTTTGATGTTTCTATTTCCTGTTGATCCTACAGCCAAGTTCAGATGTGCTTACAGAAATAGGAGTGCCATGAGAGGGAACTAGTGAAAACAGACATATGTAGATACAGCTTAACCACTGAGAAGTCAAAAGCATGTTAATGGCAACACAGATCTTGGAGCAGCTGGATCTATATAGCAGATTTTAGTCATTCCAGGGTTCCTCTATAGCCACTCCATAAAGAATAGTCACTATCCAGTATGGCTTCAAACCTGTAATTATTATTATAAGGTTTATTTTTTTTTATTCTTTCACGCTTGTGTAACACAAAACTTTACACAGGTAAAATAAAGCAATTAGATCATTACATAATAAATTGTATGGTTATGAAGTACATATACATGTATTTCTACATACCGCAAACATATCAATCAGTCAAAACCTGAAAAAGGCATAAGCAACTAAGGAGAATTTTCTAGAGGCAGAGTCCTAGAAGATGACCAACAGCATGTCTTGGAAAGAAATGCGTGTGCCCATTGGATTGGCAGAGTATTCTGCACGTCCAGGAAGAGTGAAGCAGCTTCTGTTCCCACCTAAGCAAATGATGCATGTCATGTCACATCTGCCAATGACTTCCTCAGAGTTCTGCGTGGCAGCCATATACAAATCCTTTGACTATTTCATCTCTTGAAATGGTAGGGCTGTTGTCACGAACAGACAACTTTCTAAATATTCTTAATCAGAACATACACATGTAAAAGAACATTTTAAATCACTACTGTAATAAGTTTAAGTGTTTCAGGGTATCCACTGACATGAACCAAATAGCTACTATTGCCAGAAATTATTATTGGTGACTAGCTGAGAGAAACCTTCATGCTATTTTGTTACTCTAAGTGTCAGTAGTCTCCTTCCTACAAGAAAGAGAAGTATGTGAAGTGGCTGAAAGATAAACATGCAAAGTGGCTTTTGCTAGTTTTGTGGGATAATCATGCAATCTGTCTTTCAGTAAGACCAACTGCTCCCTTTGGCTGGAGTGCCTATCAGCTCCACCAGCACTGTAAAACTGATCTGGAATTTCTGTCCTGATACTTTTTTTCAATCCACTCTTCTCCAACTTACTCTGTCCAGATTTTAAATTCATTTGTTGGCTACTGTTGAAATTTTGTACAAAATAAATGGTAAAATTCAACTTCATTACTCTGAAGAACAAGTGTACAATGCTATGCTAGTTTATTCTGCGGATAGTATGAGAACAATATTTCAGTAGTGAATACTTCAATACTAGTATGACGGCAATGGCTAGGGTGGACAAGTAACCTCTATAAATGAAAAGTCCTTTAAATTGTGCACATTTAGGAGGAACATTCAGCAGCATTCAAAGTAAATGCGAGTGTAGCTGTGCTGGATTAACCCATATCTCTCGCAGGGTAGCTGCACAAAACCTGACACATTTTGTACATATTAACCTGGCAGGATAAACTTGGTGTTAGATATACTTTACAAATGTAGATGAATACAGCTACAGTAGATGAACTGCAATTAAGATGTTTCCCCTGTCAGCTCTGCTCTCAATTTGTTGTGTGAACTTTGATCAGCTTTATTAGTCTCTTCATCATTACCTTTTGCCACTCCCATCTGCAGAATGGCAAGATAACAACTATCTCAAAGGCAGCAAGCCAACATTTGCAAAAGAGCTCTGAGATCATTAGATGGTGGCTCTCAGAGGATGGCAATGGGATGTAACAAGTATTGATGCTGTAGCTTCTTTTTAAATAATATTGGACACTGGATTTTTGTCAGAAGTTATTGCAAAGTTTTTTCTCTGCTTGCATGAAAAACTTGTTCTTTTATTGGTATCTTTTGGGGTGATTGTATTGCAGTTTTTTGTTTTGAAGTTCAAGCCTTCAGTGAATGCAGGTGAGCTGCTTTTTTATCATAAGATTTCATCACACCCCCTATTCCTGAGGGCTCTTCCCTGCTGTTAACAGACCTATTGGTTCAAATTTAATTTCAGTAGATTTTATTCTCTGGTAATGCCAACTCTCTTCAACTGTTACTGAGACCCACCCTATGTAGGCTGTGACTTTAGGTTTTATTGAATGGCTGGAATATTTACTCAGCTGTAAGGTTCAGGTGTTACTTATTTAATAAGCCTCATACGGTGCTCAGTAAATGACACTTGTATATTATTTTGGAAAATGCTCTGTGATCCTGCAGGGCAAACCATTGAAAATATTAGCTGTTACACAGATGGCATTGCGTAGTAGACGTCAGGTACTACTGTGTGGGTTTAGAAGTTGAAAGCAAATACAAGGCTACGCATCCCAAAATGCTGCTGTGTGCACACCAAGGGAAAACTCCCTGGCTACCAGCTTTCTTAAGGAAAATGGCAGAAATGTGGAAGTAGAACAACATTAGTATAATCCCAGTGTTCATGTAAGTGTGAACGGCGCTGAGCTCCATGCAGCTGTTTTCATCTGACACCCATGCGCAATTTAAAATAAGATCTCACAAATTAAGAGATCAGGTAGTACAGAAGGTAGATCATTGCAGGAGGCTACCCAGCTTATTCCCAGCTAATGGTATGCTGTTGGCAGTACTTTCATAAAGAATTTGTCCTATTCCTTGACATCAAGAGGAAGATATGGCCCAGAATCCACAGTGAGTGACAAATAGTTTAGAAAAGTTTTGCACCCTGCGCCCATGCAGAATACAGAAAAACTGGCAGAAAATAATATTTGATAAATCAACTGATTGTCTAAGTAACTAGTGGACAGCAGCATAGGCACCGATGTCCAAAGCTGGCACTATGACATAGCACAGAAGCAGAGCAACTATTCTGGAAACAGGTCATCCAGCATCCAGTGCTCTCCTGTACTGTGACTTGCCATAGTCTCTCGGCATTCCTTGTGTCTGCTGAAAACAGTGCTGGAGAAGAGCCTTACAGTTCCCTGTAAACTCAGACTAATAGAGCTATTGTAAAGCTTGTTCTGCTTCTGCAACACAGAAATATATTTCATATTTCTAAGGAGCACAGGAATTGTACACTGGACACTTTATAGAAAAGCCTAAGAAGGTTCTGCAACAAGCAGTTACCAAATTACCTGCCTCCCACAGCAAGTGTCTCCATTCAATTTTCAGTAATTAAAGGCATTTAATTAGTGAAGTATAAGAGTCTATATCCCCGATCAACATTTAATTTCATTGTTTTAGCAAAATCAGCTGGTTGAAACTGGACCTCTGGATCTCTGAAGGAGCAGAAACTGCAGTGTGTCAGCAAATTCTTCAGGCTGCCACCTCCTGCCCAAAGTTTACTAGACCAAAAAGAAGCTAAAATCCACTCTCTAAAAGGTACAAAATTTGACTCAAGAGGCAACAAGGATTGACAGAGTTGTTTAATATCTTAAATGTGAAATATGGTTTGCCATGTGGCAGGTTTGAACGTAAAAGTCAGCTATATGACTTGCTTCCTGTTAAATGCTATCTTGCCCGGAATTTGTAAACAAACTCTTTATTGCATGATTGCCTCAGGTGACTCATCAAACTATTGAAGAAGTGCACACGTGTAGATCAGAGTTAATATTTATATACTGAATACATGCAATAAGAGTGCGACCAATTCTACAAAGCACAGTAAGCCCAGCTACGTGCTCCATGAGTTGGTTTGTTAGCTGGTGCTTGGATTATTGCAACATTGACTGCAATGCTAATATTCCCAGAACGTCTTGCTGGCAGTTGTAAGGCATGATGTAACAAGCCTTGCCTGGGTGGAATGCTGCCCAGCTCTGAGGTAGTTTGCTTGGTTTGGTTTTGACTTCTGCATTAACAATTTGCATGTTGATTTTTAACACGGTAGTTAAAAAGGAAGGCTGCGCATACACCTCTTCCTGTTTCTTCCACAGACTCCTTGTATAAAACATTTGGTTAGCGTCCCTTTGCTTATTTTACAACCTTTCTTTGTTTCAGTTCATAAAAGTTCACATTTACTTTGAACGCTACTGAATGTTCCTCCTAAATGTGCACAATTTAAAGGACTTTTCATTTATAGAGGTTATTTGTCCACCCTAGCCGTTGCTGTCATACTCGCATCGAAGTATTCGCTATTGAAATATTCAATGTTCTCATACTATCCATGGAATAAGCTACATAAGGCACTTCTAGGGCATATACTGTTTTCATAATCCCAATTCTCACCAGACCAAATTCAATTAGGAAGTAGGCCTACATTCAAAAAGGAAAAAGCACAGTTCTACTTTGTTTTACAAACTTCTCTTTAGCATTTAATTCCGTAGAGATTATTTTGAACATTTAAATCATTGGTTATTTTTAAGGTAGGCTACAAAGATTGTGAAAATCTTCAAACACCTATTAAATTTACATCACCAACAATAAACAGAAAGACAAATCCTGGATCACAGCTTCATTTGGTCTAAACAGATAGAGCTTCTTTGAAACCAGCAAACTTACAGATTTGTACCAGTTCAGCACCTGACAGACAGGTATACAGGAATGTACAGAAATGAAATGTTTCCATGCAATAGAAGCTGTGGGGATAACTGTTTGAAAAGCTACTAAACAATTTCTATTATCAAAGGGCAAAAGGCTCTAATTTAGCAGTAATTTTGAAAGGTAAAGATTTCCATTTTGAGAATTATTTAAGTAAGCTAGGACTTTTCAGTCTGGAAAAGAGAAGAAGCTGGCAGCAGCCAGGTTCAGAGCAAACAAGAGAGGTGGTTCTTCATGCGACAGGTGGTGGACCTGTGCAACTTCTTGCCACAAAGGCAGTGTAGATAATAAAGCTCACATGAGCTCAAAGAGAGGTCTTCTAAGGGTTACTAAACACCTCAAAACTACATCCACCCCAAGGAGCTGAGAACAGTTGGAGCGCAGGAATGTACTAGGGGGAAGTATCATTCCTGCTTGCCTTGTTCTTATTCTTCCTTAGGCATCTGTGTATGGCCAGCGCTGGACATGGAGCACTGGGCTAGCTGGGCCTTTTGTCTGACCCAGTACACCCAACACAGATTCTTAGGTGAAAGAAAAACATCGGTGATGCATTTCAGAGTAAATGAAGCCTTACCTCCTCCACTTTCTGTAATATTAAGCTTAGCCATCTCTCCCTGCCTACTCTAGAGCAGCACACTAACAAATAAACCTTTTTCAATTTGTTACTAAATCAGCCCTCACAGTCACAGCATGGCAAAACTTGGAAATGCTATTTTTTTAATCAAATAAATTACCTTCAATTGCCAATTTGAAATACTATCGAATACCTAGCCTAGTAGTCTCATGTTTTTACAGTCTGCCTAACTGCTTTCTATGTAACCTCAAAGAGTTAGTCATACTTTATATGATACACAGACTACGTAACAGTTCAGTATTAAAAGGTGTCATCACCTTGAGTTTATCTTGGTTACATTATTCATGACTGAGTTATGCAATTACACAAACGTTGACAAAAACTTACATGATGGCGTGGTATAAAATCATTTTCATGCGCTGCCAAGAGAAAAGAATGAGGAGGGATAAATAATTGTTCTAGGAAAGTTTGGGTTTTTTTCAAATGCGCTAGGACTGATTTTTCAAATTGCTTCACTTGTAAAGTGAGGTGACTCCATCATCGCAAGTCCCACTGCAGAGTGTTCTGTGAAAACCATAAACACACTAACGGAGACTAATGGGCTTGTCCACAAGGGGTAATCAGTGCACAATAAAGCAGGAGACAAATTGAAAGCGTGCTAGCCAGCTTGCAATAACTATTATGGTCTATTTCCACATACAGGAAAAACCTAATGTCACGGTATCTTATACCTGACAACTTAGACTTTTCCAAAGTTAGAAGTAAATGACAGACACTGCAAGAAATGTCATGATCTCTGCTTCCCAACTGCTAAAGATCTTATCTCTATTGCCTAAAAATCATCTTTAGTCATATAAAGTCTTTCCATCTTCACGCACAGAAAAGATTGTAGTTGCCTATATGAGGCAGAGGTAATTTTAAAAGGAAATTCCACATCTAAAGAAGAACCATTTTTCTTTGAAATACATATGCAACTATTAATTGTAAAGTTCAGGGGGCTGTGCTGGGTTTAACTGGAAGAATGCACACGTCTTTAAAAGTCATTGAGCTTGTCTTCCGTAGACCATTCTTCCACAAGTAGCATATCCATACACAAACACAGTGATTCCTTGGTTAGTAATCTGGGAGAGAAGAATAACAAGAACATCTAGCAACAGCACCACACTGAATTTACATTGCTAGGAATAGGTAGAAAGACCAGATCCACAAAGTCTGTCTTTGTGAGTGAACTTGCCTCTGCAGCTCTGGGAGATTTTTCAGGGGAGCTGCAGACTCAGGGTCTGCCTTCTGCCAGTTTTATGAGAAGGAGAGTTTCTATTCAGCATGTGTGCTCAGACACACGTGCACTCTAAATAAACAGGTCTCCCACAGACTCTACAGTGTCTCTTGCAGGTATCGTCAAAATCATCTGATCAGCTCAAAATGGAGATTACACAAAGAGATGTTGTGATCATACTGAAGCAAATTCAGTGGTCTGCCTGGTCCCCACACAATCCTATGTTCCTGAAGAGTCCAGACACAAGCAAGAACAAAACAAATTGTGAATTAAAATCTTTGCCTTTCTTCTGGTACAAGGTGATACAGACCATAATCTTATTTATAATTATAAAAAATTAAAGCTGTTTCAGTCATTTTACCTTCCAGTCAGAGTCCGTTTGCAGGTTAGCTGTCAAATAAAATCAGTTTTATAGAGCAGATTTTGTTAAAAGACTTTGTGCAAACCAGCACTATATCTTTACTATTTAAATGGGCTTGGGTAACCCTTGTTCTTGCTTGGAATGTCAGGTGAAACAGGAGCTGACAGGGATGCTGTGCTATAAAACTGATTTTTTTTTTATATATCCTTTTAGCAATTTGTAGTCCTAAATTACATATAGACACTTCATCTTATTATCGTCCTTTGTAGGATTATGGCCCAGAGAGCCTTTGTTGTGAAAGAAGTACATTGCATGCAAAGAGAGGAGGGCAAAACACTGTGGTTTAAATACTGTTAAGTGCCGTTGAATCCACCGCGTTTGGCAACATCTTTCAACAACCTGGGTTACACTGTAGTTTGTAGCACTAGTTATTAGACAGAGATTATGTTTCCTACAGTATCGTAATGTATGATATTATAGTAATACATTAATACACGTGAAGAAGACAAAGAAGGGCTCGTTCCAAAAAAGAGATAGAGGTAGTAAGCAAGAGGAGAACATGGTCACGAAGTGCTGGGTCACAAATAGGAGAGATGAAATACGCACAAGGCAGAACTCTGCTTGAAGAGACAGAGCTGCCTGTAAGGGAAAAACCTACTGCAGGGAATAATTTAAAATTAGGCACCCAGACAGTGTTAGTTTGTGAGTCAGAAGTCCTGGAAGAGAGTCAGTATATCAAGTTTTCTTGTATGTACACTAAAATAAACCATAAGCAATTTTGCATAAATAATTTCT
This sequence comes from Burhinus oedicnemus, assembly GCA_008921705.1. Taxonomy (NCBI): domain Eukaryota; kingdom Metazoa; phylum Chordata; class Aves; order Charadriiformes; family Burhinidae; genus Burhinus; species Burhinus oedicnemus. Next base: position 469,370 of record VFFE01009001.1, read on the forward strand.
GGCTTCCTCTAGCATGAATGTTAATTATTGCAAGTGTTTTTAATTAATCAATCATTCCGAATTTTAAATCTGGAAAACATGCTTTATGCAATAATAATGGAGTTCTACAGAAGCTTAAGCTTTCAACTACTCTAAGTTCAACATAAAAAGGTTGTGTTCCATTTTAATTTACTGTTCAGGGTTTTGCTATAATTTTGTGCAAACAGGCAATGAGGGACCACTAAAATGCAACTAGCCCTGCTGGCACAACTCTGAAATAAATTTAACATAAAGGTCTGTTCCTCTAATGCTAATTTAGTGAGGTTATAAGCTGAAAGCAGAAACAGATTTTAATGAGATAATGGCAGAGTTCTACACTGCTTTTATTTTCTGCTACTGAAGATCTGGGGGAAAATATTCCACCTAAGTGGTCACATTTCACTTGATTTCCTGGAGAATTTTTATTGAATAAAATCCCACATATTTAAAAAGAAATGTTAGCAAATTGGTATCAACAACAAACAGACAACTGAAGAAAAGCAAAATAAATTAAGTGAGGGAAGGTTTGCCATTCAATCCAGGTGCAACAGAGATTTTGGGGAGACCTGAGAATTTAAGGTAATAGGGCAAGTGTGCTTCTGAAGTGTTTTCACTAAAACAGTCTGGAGGAAAGAATGTACGTTATGATAAAGGAGGTACAAAATTAATGCTATTGAGATGATATGAAGAAATTTACACTTTTCTCTCAGTAGTTGACTCAGGCTGTCTGCAATGTCTGGTGGTTTTCACTTGAGATGTTCGTATTTGGAAGATTCTGATTGACAAAATAGGTAGACCTTTTTTTTTTTTTAACTGTGTTTAAACATACCCATAACTGCTTTCCCTTTCTCCTGCATGTTTCATATAGTTAATGCTTCTTGTAACTGAAGTGGCACTCTTTAACTACTTGGCTGTACGGTCTCTAGAAAAATAGTGACCTGGTGAAGCTCTCTAACCTTCACTGCAATTATATGACCGTTACTATTAGCCTCAGCTGCAAGCCACTTCCATAAGCTATTTTATCATAGCCTGATAATTTCATAGTCCCCCACAAGCAACACGTAAGAAGCAGATTGTGACTTAACAGCAAATAACTATTTGACCAAAACAATAAATTTTGGTGGCAATTACATGAACAGTAGTACACTACAAGGAAGCCAGCTATTACAAATTTAAAGCATAAACTGCTATCTGCACAACAGGTTTTGACACATATGTTAGATAACATTTTTTGAGAAGCCTTCTTGTTCTAGCCTAGGCATGGCATAAAGACTAAAATCCAGGTAACAAAAATAATATTTCAAAACTCTCTGCCTATTGGTCAGAACTGAGGTTATTGCCTTTCAAGTATGATGCGCCCATTTATCTCATGTTAGTGTAAGAGTCATGATCTGATCTGATAGTACTCAAGTAAGCTGCAATTTCGTTACTCCTATTTGCTTGACTTCTTTTTGCTCAATTTAGGTCTGAAACTGGGAGCTGTACCTACTGTCACTCAGGAGCTGTTACTGGTTGTGGAAATGAAGCTTTCTGTTGTAGTGCTGTACCTGTAATACTTCACAGGCTGAAAACTACTAACAGCATTTTCTGCAGAAATTGCTTAGGGCAAAATCAAATTCTCACTTAGTACAGGATCTTAATTTCACTCCTATGCAGGCAGTTGTGTGTGGTCTCTGGGATTTATGAAATACAGTGATTGAAAACTCTGCTGGAGAGATGGCTCTATATGCTCCTGGATTGGAAATGAGCATTCCTCATAATCAGGCCCGCTAGAGAGCACTTTTCTTCTCTGCTGCTTCTCATTATCTGTCACTCAATTATAAAAGACTTCTATCCTTGATTTCTTGCATCAATTGTATTTTTATTTAGGGATGTAAGAAATTCTCTCTGCAAGTATGTGATTTAGGATCTTACTTCTGAAATGCTGACTTTAATTCATTGTTGGTATTTCTGAAACAATTCAGCTGAAAGTCTAGGGTGAAAGAACAATTTATCCTGCTTTTTTTTTTTCATTTCTGTTCTTGTTATTTTTTACTAGAAGTATTTCCATGCCAAGTGTTTATATTCTGCTATACAGAAGGTCCCAGCATCACTGCCCACTAATTTTTTTTAAGTATTAGCTACTAATGAAAGGTCATTGAGAATAAAATAAGCAAAATAAGATTTGTGTGACTTCTAAGCCATACAGCTTTTTCATTGCATGAACTCTAATGCAGAATAACTTCACATGGCTCAGAAATAAATTTTCATCTCAGCCTGTAACAAGAGAAAGATCTCTTCTGTATGTGACAGAAGTGTGAATATTTATATGAAAATTTATCAAGGCTGATAAAAGGGCAGCTGAATTTTCACTGTGGCTATGAATTCATTTTACGAAGTTTCAGAAAGATACTATATTCTTCCTTTCCCTTCTAAAAAAATCAAGTCTTTTTTTTTTTTTTTTTTTTTTTTTTTTTTTTTAGTTCTGCATTTAAAAGGCAATTTTCTCAATTACAGAGGGCCAGATTATAAAGAGAGCGCTCAGGGACAATGGCAGTCACCTGCAGCTACAAAACTAAAGAACTGACATTCATGAGAAGAGTGTTCAGATAGAAAACAAGACAAAAGGGAGAAACATTAAGAGAGAAGACATTGTATAAAGGGGAACTTGGAGAAGATGAAGTCAAGATGCAGAAAGAATGGGCTCACAAATGGAGGTCAAACTGGAAACCTGAGTGACTAAAAATTTGTATGAGACATTTTGATTACGGAAGTCAACCAAGATAAAAACAAATTTGAAATAAAAAGGAAAGGCAGACATCAAAGTTAAATAATGAAATGCTGAGTATTAGATCACGTGAACTAATGAAAAATGAGCAGTTCTGTGAGCAACAGAATTCCTGATGTCTGGTTTCTTACAAATTTGTGTCTTGTGACTTCATTTTCTGTTGTCTAGGTACATGTGAACTCTGATTGAAGTTTTTCCTGGTGTTGAGCATTAATAATAATTAATAATTGTGCGTTCGCTGGAGGGAGCACATGCTGCAAGTGTGGGTCTTTCTTCTTCACCCAGTCATCAATCTTCATGAAAACGGTTTCAGCTTACCAATGGGTTCAAAAATGGGTCATTAGATTTAGATGTTCATATAAACACACACATAGCTGAAACAAATAAGCCTTAAGAAATAAGACAAATTGGGTGGAACAAATCCCAGAGGAAGAAGAGCTGTGGTTATTGAGTGGAAAGGAGATGAATGAGGCAAGACAAAGAGAAAGCTGACTTTGTCATGGCTTCAGGACAAATGGTGAAAGAGGAGGTAAGATGTATTGAGACAGCATTTAATAGAAGGAGAACTGGGAAGAAGGCAGAAGAGAGCGATTTACTGAAAAGCAGGAGAGGAAGGGATAGGATGTGAAAAGACTGTGGCTGGCAGGTTCTAAAGAAGGAACAGGAAGTGGAAGCTGTGGCTCCCCAGTGACAGGCAATATGGAAAAAGAAGCTTGAAGGCAGAAGAGAGCTCAGTAAACTGAAGGAGGAGATAATGAGATGAGAAGAAAAGTGAGCATATGCAGCAGTGGGAAATACAGTAGTGCCATCTGACCGAAGGGACAGAAGGCAGCAGAGGCACAGGTGGCCAAGGACAGAGATGTGGATATGGGGAAAGGATAAGCTGACATAAGGATGAACTGTGTGAAGAAAATTGAGTAACGGGCATTAGATCGCTTCTGCCTTGCAACTGTCTGCCAGGGCTTGAGGAGGAAGGCTGGAAGGGGCTGGCAGTCCTGCTCAGCTATTCTGTGCTGTGGACGCTGCCAAAGGGGCAGGTGGAGCATAACTGGTAAATGCTTTGTTCATGAGAGAAGTATTGAATTATGTCTGGTAATTATACAGCAAGGGAACTAAAGATAATGATGTATCTGTGCATCATTGTCTCTGGGACTATCGATTAATCATCGTACCAGTCAAAGCTCATTGTGAACTCTCCAATAAGACATGGCTTCATCAGAGCAGGCTGGTATCAGCACTGGGGATCTGCATCTTTGATGAATCGTGGGGCGGGATTCCAGGGGACCGCCAGGCATCCAGCCCCTGCAAGCATGGGAGCCAACTGGCTCGGGGGCCTAGAAACTCTGAAACCACAGGGCAGCCCAGCAGGCAGACCCATCCCAGCAATCCAGAGCAGGGAAGGGAGCAGACACTGAGCAAAATCAACACAATCGTGAAAGTCACAGCTGCTGTTCAGGAGGTGGGCAGCACTGAGCCCGATGAGCACCATACCAATTCCAGCCAGCAGCTGCCAGGGATCATACTTCATTTCAGAAATCCCATGTGTTGGTATTTGCAGACTATCTTTTCAACAGAAATTGCAGCTTACAGGAAACATCGGAAAATGGTGTCTTTCCCAGCCTGAATAAAACATACCTGTATTTCTAAGACTTGGCCAACTTTGCTTGCCACATGAATTTGCTACTTGCAGGATCATAGGTTTCCTAGTCATGTTGAATTGTTAAAAGGTTTTGGCACTTGGCAATTTGTGCATCATCCTCCCACACATATCACTGATTTGATAATAGACATAAAATCTTTCTGCCATGACTTGAGTCTTCTGAAATGAAGTTCACATAAAGGGGGAGAGACTCTCTGCCTGATTCTGGGCCATATCAGCAAAAGTGCAGAACAGACGCAACTACAAACTGAGTCAATATGCTGCAAACATTCATCACTGATGTTTAGTGAGTGAATATTTGAGAAGTTTCAGAAATTTCAACCTACAACTTACTGCGCTTCCATTTCACCATCTGTAAATGGGGAACAGGATTCTATACTCCAAGAGGCAATGCCACTAATTTTAAGGTATACATAGGCCAGAAAATGCCTATGAGTCTTTTCTTGGAAACAGCATAGAGGAGAAAATAATCCGTCTTTGTTTGGACACAGCTTCACTAAACCCCAAACTTTCTGAACATGCAAAAGACAACGCAAAATGAAAAAGAGTTACTTTTCTTCTAAAAGCTTTCTTCAGCTAATTTATCCTCCCTCTCACTATTTGTAGCATTCTGTTGCCCAACTTTCTCTGTCATGTTTCTCTGTCTGAGGTTACTGGAATGTCCTGTCCTTGACACAATCAGAGGTTAGCCACAGTGACGTTACAGCAGCCTGCACAAGGACGATAAAAACCAGATTTGCTTCTCTGTCAGCCACCGCTGAAACATAGATGCTGAAAACTGTTTAAGATCATAGGGTTTGTTTCTTGTAGTGACAAGCTGGCAGGAGCTCCTCTCCTTGTTACTTATCAGAAAGAAGTTAGCTGCTTTTAACATGATTTCTCCTTGCTGTTGTCTTAACTGTTCTTTCAGTATCTTTCTGGCATAGACCAAGTCTAAAATGTCGTCTTGTCACATCACATGTTGTAGTTCAGAAAGAAATATTTCTATTACAAGAAAAAATGGCCCTCTTTATCTGTTTTTAAGATGTAAGCACAAAATGGAAAATACAAGAAAAACATTCAACCCTTAACTGTGAGTACTATGGAACTGTAAGCTTATCTTTACTAGTACCATCTAGAGCCTACCATAGTTTATCTCACATTTCAGGTATCTATAAGATACAATCATTCTTCTAGATATAATAATTTTCCATATATTATTTATGTATATAGTGTTATACATAGATGAACTTTGGGACAAGGGTTTTATAGCAATTTTCTGGTCTATGACAAAACAGCAAACATGCAGTCCCTTGCTCAGAAAGGGCCACCCGAGAGATCGGTTTGCTGAAATAACCACTTGTGCTTTCTCTCATGCATCTCACGGTTGATTCTAGTAATGAATCTGCGGGTCTGGATTTTGTACATATAGGAATCAGGTGGTTAATGTAGAAAAACCCAGCATTTACCACAGGTTAGATAGCTCAGAGAAACACACAATGCTGGATGCAGTCTTCACAGTCCTGTTCAGTACACAGCCTTGGATGGGGTAACTTTCCAAGGAAGCTATAATGGCAGGTCAGTCCAGAATGCTCTAAGAGAAAGAGAGATGTGACGGGTATAACTGGACTAATGACAAAGACTTTTCAACTGTAATTGGGCAAAAGTGTTCCACCTGCCACTGACTCTGCTGTTTTTCTTCCTGTTCCCGAGCAGTGTGAATCTTGTAATCAATAAATAGATAGGACTGTACAGATCTTTCATCTGCAAGAAGCACGCACAGCTGTGCAGAAAATGGAGGTGGAACAATATAAAAACCCCAACTAAATGCAGCTAGGACTATGGACTATTTGGATAAACTCAGTTAAGGTCCCTGAAGAAAGTCACAAGTAACTATCAAAAAGTCTGCAAAATTAAACAGGGAATAGAAGACCACACAAGCCGGTAGCAAAAAAAACCTGAGTAATTGTGTGCAACTGTGACATTTAGTACACAGCACATTAGAAGACAATGCGATTGCTAAATGTAATACATTAGTGTCACACCTGCTTCTGTCTATATTGCTTTTCTCCTTGTTTTTGAGATGGCATTAACTGTATTATCTATAAATAGATTAAACTGTAGAAGTCCTTTACCTACAAATAGCACACACAATTCTGCAAAAAGCACCTTGCTCATGCTGGTCTGAATAAAAGAAAAGATGTGTTGTGTAGTGGTGGAGAGGATGGTGGTGACAGTTGGTGGTTGCTTAGGCTGAAATCTTCCACATAACCACACACCTGCGACAGCAATGGTACAAGCTTCTCTCCAGACTTTGCCATTATTGTTCTTTTATGTTGATCTACATGAGGTAATTTTGCAGGTGAAAGATATACATATAAACCTCGCCATCTTCTTGCCTTGGTTAGTAAATGTGATTTTGATATGACTTCCAGTTTTTAGCCACTAGAAAATGCATTGCATAATCATATACCAAGACAAATATATGCCCTCAAGTAATCTAACCTGCTGGAAGAAAATGAAGCAGTTGAGAACACACTGAAATATTTTCCAGCAGGGATAGGGAGCCACTCCCAGCAGCTGGCAAAAATGGCTCAGAAAAAAAAGCAGTGTTTACTTTTAATCTTGCGCGTATTTTATCAGCACTTTCTGTGATTCTTCCGCTTAGTTGGGTCTCATATTCAGCTCCACACAAGATCCCCTAATCATTCTGTGATAGCCACCACTGTCAGAAGCCATGAACCTCTTTAAGGTTAAATTTCTCCTTAGTAATATTATTCTCTTTCCCAGAATCATACAAGAGGCTTGGTTTGCATTTCAGCTAGCTGACGCTTCAGGAATTACTTTCTCCTTCACAAGACAACAGTAACATTTGCCTCTTACTCCAATTTGGGGCAGTTCAGAAATCTGTCCTGCCTTTCTCCTTCCTACCCTGTTCAGCCCTCTTGCTCTCTTTCCAATATTGCAGCAGGCTGCATTCAAAGTCCAGTAGTACGGGGCAAGCTACTCTTGGCCTGCTACACTCTGCAGCAGCCTCAGAAGAAAGCCTTTTTTTACCCAATGCAGCGGTCAGCCAGGTTGTGCGCATTCGTAAACAAACAATGCCCACCCCTCCACAGCCCAGCTGTGGGGCTGAGGAGACCTGGGCAGTACAGTTCGAGTCAGACATGTAGCAGGCTTGGTCTCTCACAAGAGCAGGCAGTTTGTCAGAGCGGAGGACGCCCGGGCTTTGGTCACATCCATCTGATCAGGCAAAGACACTGGCGTTTTGTCTCCCTGCTATCAGCCTCCTGCAGAAATGCTGAGATGAGCTGCAAATGCAACATTTGTACTGTGCGAAATTCTTCTTAACCTTTGTCTCATTGACATTATGCTATGCTAGAAAAATATTATATTTATTTTACAGTTTAATTCTAAAGGAAGTCAGGAAAAGTTTCCTGAAAAAGCACAGATACTCCTTCATTTTAAAAATCTGTAAGAACAGTAAGTTCTTACTCGTTGGAACAAGTACTTTTTCCAGATCAAAGTGCTGTCTATTTTTATTACCACTTTCATTATGATGCAAACAGAAGATACTCTGATCTAGAAAGCAGATAAAATATTTCAACCGTTACGAAGTGGCAACCTCAATTCATTATTTTTGAAATAAATACAGCTCTTTTATCAGATCATGGCACATGGCAGCAGTAACATAAAATGTTCACTAGTAGTTAAAGTTTAGGAAACAACACAAGTATTAAAGTAAAAACATCCTATGCTAAGTGAAACGTCAAAATTATGAAATGAACTTATTCAAAACTAGTTTTCATTTTATTCAGTTTTCCTGAGGAGTATTTACTGAATTTTGTTAAGTTCACAAAGAATATTCTTTTGAAAATTTTTTCAGCCAAGCTGTTTTAATTACACTTTCTGGCCAATTCTATACTTCTATAGACTTCTCTGGTATTTTACTTGACGGATCCTGATGTGAAGTGTCACGTCCTGGATGGAAGTGCAAAAATCCCCATTCAACTTTCTAGTTGTATTGAAATCAGCTATTCCAAACTTAGAGGTTAGACATGTCACTGCTCAACACGTCAATGCTCAACAGCGTTTTTGCCTCTTAAAGACAAATCACCAATAGCAACTTCTGTCTCATACCAAGTTCAAATCCAGGTACTGGGGAGCACCTACTACTGACAGACACTTGGTTCTGTAGCAGCTCTGCTCTGTACCATTTGAAGTATGCCTCCATACTACCGTTAGCACCCATCTTAGAGGTAGATGACCTGTACTGGAGGTAAACTGAGGCATGAAGTACTTACCCTTCTGAGATGGTAAACAATATCCTGGAATTCCGGAAGTCTAACAATATTAGTGTTCTCTTTGGAAGAAGATCTCCAAATTTGGTATCCCTTGCAGCTGGAATAGAAATGCAGTCTTCTTATCTTCTCTAAAAAGTGTACACAAGCTGACCAAACAGTAAACAAGAGTCTAAATGTCAGGACATGTGGCAGACAGGATGGGATACAGGAGACCTACTCCTGCCTACTTGTATCCATCTTCCTGCCCTTAAGCAGGGCAGAATTTTCTTTAAAAAACAACATTTAAATTGAAAAATTATCATTCATTGATCACTGAATAGTTGCTTGTAGATGTTTTAGGCTCTACAGATGTGCACCAATCAATGTCTGGACTCCTGAAGGTCTTCAAGTGGCCAGATTCATAGATACAGAAGCAGCGAGCTGTGCCAGAGCTTGACATAGCCTGAAAAGCCTGAAGCCATGGGTCAGGGTCCTAGGTTTCACAGCAGTCTTACAGGGCAGACCAGAGATACCCAGTCCTGTGGACTCCTGGTCTATCTGGAGAGTCATATGAACAAGGAGTAGGGAAGCTCAGTGGTTTTAAGCCTTGGGCTATTTTCAGGGAAGACAACCGCAATCTCAGCAGCCTTAGCAGCAGATGAGTAGAACTGACATCCTTGTCCCTTACAGAGAAGTGTATCACTATGAAGGTTTTCAGTAGCCCTGCTTCTTCGACTGGGATATGTCTCTCTGAATTTTTCTACATTTTGAGTAACTACACTGACAAAACTAGTTTATGGTTTAAACCAAGCCTTACTCCAAAGCAAAATATGCTGAAGTAACCCCAAGAGGTCAAGGAAATCATTCGCTGGATGACAGTTACCAAAGGCTCTGTGCGTGGCTGCTCTTTTATCATTTTTAGGCAGGTTCTCTTGCCTTCATAAAGATCACTGCAGCTTCTATTTAATGTACTGACCTTTACAGAAACAATGGCAGAATTGCATAAGGGCACAGAGGCGTTCTTGCCTTTAACCATTTTGGGATCCTTGCAACAGACAAACTCACAAATCTGAAAAATAAAAAAGTAAGATAATGCAAAGGAATATTAGCATAATAACATTCAGCATTCTGTGTCCTCAAAACTATGTTAATACACTAAGTAGCATTTTTGCCAGCTCATGGCGGGCTAGAGAAAACATTATCCTCACTATGAGAAGAGGAAACTAGAAAGAGAGTCACAGAGCTGAAGGGACATTTTCCACAGGAGGTCTGTGGAAAAAAATGACTAGATGTGCTGAGGTTTTATTCTCAGCTAGTGCACTACTAGTTTGGGACTGTACAAATTTTAAAATAGCACTGTATAATGTTCCACTATGATGTCACTTAATGACATCAGTCAGAATTTGGGAGGGGCTCTGTATAAGTGCAGCAGCATTAGACCAGCAATTCAAACATCTCTCTCAGATCTATGCAATTTTCTTTTTGCTAATTTCTCATTCACCAGGTAGTTGTTTTCCATGCTGTTTCACATAGGAGAACATGAAGAACAAAGCCACAAATTTAAGACAGTCAATTATTCTCCATATATCTCATAATAACTGTACATCAGATGGAGAATCTATTACACTGCTTCCGTACCAACATTTACTATTTATTTATTTGGGTCAAGAATTGACTGACTTTCAGTTCGTAACGTCTCTATTACATTTACCAATGTACAAAGATGAAAATGTTACTAAGACCTAGAGGAAGCGACAATGCCTGACACCTTGAGTCTTTGCTGTGGTAGGAACGGCAGTAATACAACTCCAGAGTCACCCTGTTGGTATTCCAGTTTACTGGATTTACCACAGGGTTTTGCCCTCACAAGAGTGAGAGGTTGCTTTGTTACCTGACTTTCTGCTGGGAGAGGGCATTGTCCTATGAACTGAAAGCCCACTGAAGAATGGCCTCCTTGGTTGCCCTAGCCCTGGCCCTGGTCAGGTCCCAGGCACTGCAGCACTGGTCTTGTTTTTGTGCCCTGAAAGGCGGGGAGTTGATGTAATTTGTGCTACAATTGCTTCCGCTCCTGAGTGGGGTTTTACTGCCTTGGCCTTGCTCTACAGCTTGTTGACAGAAGCTGACTTAAACAAGGTTTAAATATAGTTGTGCCTCAGTGTGACTATTCACACATACAAGGAAGATGAGAAAAAATAAATGAAGAGTTCATTATAGTTATTTTACTTTGTAATATACTTAAAAGCTGTCTTCCACTGCTTTTCTCATTTTCCAAATTTGACTGGAAGCTGGGACCTAATTCTCCACTGCTTTGCATTTAACAGGGAAAAAAATGCTACTATCATGATAAGGTAGGATTCTGCAACTCCCAGTTTTTAAATATGTAAATACAAGGGCATCGCTGAGAATCAGACCTAGAGAGCAAGATTTTTAATTGAAGTCAAATGAGCTCTGCTGATTTACCCAAACTGATTACCCAGATTTGGTCTTTACTAAAAGCTGAATGTGCTTCATCTTTGAACTTCCCAAAGAAATCTGACAGTAACTGACCGACAAGCCCACCGCTGCATAACAAAACAGTTTGCATTTTTCATTTGAAATCATATTTAGTTAACAAAAGCAAATTCTTCATTTATATGAGCTATCCTAAAGCGACATAGAGAAGCTAATACAAAGAAAATTTGCCAAACATCCGTTTAACTGTCACTTGAAGACAGAATCGTGTTCAATTACCACTACAGTGATTACTGATTAATGCTAAATATTTTCATTTCAGCCTTCTGGATACTTTTGATGGGCTTTGTCAATTGTGATTAACCAGATGCTTGTTCCAAAATACTAGATGCCAATGAACTCGAGTGCTTCCTGTTCATAAACACTTTTTTTGCCTGCCGGTGCTCACAAATTCTACTTAATTAAGGATTCACCACTGTATCATACATGATGATTCACAAAAATGATTTAATTGTCTGTATGCAAGAAAGCTCAATAATTTCTCAGGTAAACAGTAGGGCTTAATTTAACCTCACATATACTAGTATTTTGTATTGCTTTTCTTGATCTTGTTGCATTTTGTTTCTCTAGTTGGGGGAGGGGTGCTGTCTGAGAACCTCCCAGTACCTCACTATGGGCTGCATAAAAATGCAAGATGACTGAAGAATGATACAGACTTATTCCAAGACATTAAGAATGTGAAGATAGCGTCAAAAGCATTGATACCAGGAAAATCCCAGAGAGCTCACCTATTTGGCAGAGAAAGACTCTGTAAGTGGGGAAGAAGTCACAGAGGTTATGAGTTTGAGTGATTTCAAACAAATATCTCCAGCCAACCACACTATACTTTAAAGACAAAAATGGGATATTAAAACTGCAAGGCTATTCACAACTCTAGAGCATTTTAGGAAATAAACTCTAGTGAACAAGCAAATCAAGAAGGTTTGTTATGCTGCAAGAGGTAGTATGAAAAAGATTTCAAAACGTCCTGATTCTAATATAACGACAGAGGTACTAGGTGACCTCAGCAAGACAATAAAATTGTTAAAGACAGAGGAGACTCTTGAACAAATGGATATGCTGGTAAATGCTGTAAAATGTGTGAGATACAGTCAGCTCCTGGTTGTAAGAACACTTCACTCTTTGGTGACAGAAGGTTTGCTGTTCATCAACTTGTAACAGATCCAATTTTAAAACTTAAACCAGACATGGATTTTTTTAAACCCAGAATCTTACAGACCTCCTTCTTTAATGTAAATGAAAGAGTCTAAAATGCTGCTATTGAGGATTGTACATAATACTTACACAGGTGAAACAGCACCCAAAAGGTTTTATAACAGAAAGAAGCTCTTAGGTTAATATAAAAGAGGATTTCTCCCTATGGAACAGCACACCTAGAGTATGAAGAAGAATAACAGTTCGGCTATCAATGCTAAGTGCTCCATATTTTGGAGAAATTATTTTTGGGGACATTTTCAAATGAGGATCAAAATTATCTGTAAAAATCCTCTGGCTTATCCTGGAGGGGAAAAAAGGCTGAAAAACTAAACAAAAAACATTGTATGGGAAAACAAGGTAAAAATGACCTTATTATCTCCATGGTTTGATTTGGTTACCAAACCATTTACCATTAAAATTCAGAGATGCTGAATAAAATTATGAAATAAGCACAATGAGCACAGAAATCATTCTTAAAAGGTTGCGAGTAATAGCTGAGTAAAAAACTCTCAACAGATGTATATTACAGTACTCTAATCTTGGCTCCATGAAACACTTACTTAAAAAAGAGTGAACACTTGCTGAATGTAGTCAATAATAAAATAAAATACTTGAGCAGTTCACTGTTTGTAGTGAAGAATAACTGAAATGAAATATTAAGCCATTCATTAGAACCCTGTGCAGTTAGATCCAGAAACTTTAAAATGAACTTCTTGCTCCTCTCTGGTCAAATAAACCAACCAAGCCAAAAAGTAAAAAGACATTCTTCAGAAAGATTCCAATGGCCAAGAATAAAACACAGTAACCTAGAACATGTAGAAGGAGAGGGGATAGGATGGAAAACCCAGTGGTAGCATATTTCAAACAATATGTTAGGATCATGTGTGTCAGATCCTCTGTGGGATGAGGCATTAAGAGGCAATTATGACTGGATCATAAAATGGCAAACTGATTCTCATTATAGCAATTACAAGACTTTTCCTCCAAAACTCTGGCACCCATGAAATATCACCTGGTAATTAAAACTGTATTTACTAATTGATCACAGAAGAGACAAGCTATTGAGTAAAAAAAAAAAAGATCCGGTCTCAGAAAAGTATCTTAATCAGAAGGAAAATAAAAATACTTTCATATCTTGATTGAAAGAAACTGTAGTAAATGGGTGATTTCGTACCCGGAGGAAGGGGAAAGGCAAGGGAAGGAGAAAGGGGGACATTCAATATAAATATATACTGTTTGCTTATGTTATTTATAATATTTCCAGGCAAGAAACAAACTAGGCTAGCTTCATTAGAAAGTATAATGGAAAGGCTGAAGTTTCCATGATCAAGATTATGTCTAGAATATATGATTCATAGCTGTTTTTAAAAGACAAACTGCATAAAAACTATTAAGTTATTTAGTCTAGACTATAAATATGAAATAACAGCAGAAGACTGAGATGAGATCATGCAGATGATAAATACTTGCTCCCCATCACACAGGATTCAGTACTATCTAGTTTATAGAACATGTATTTCTCCATCGTTATCTCACAAAATAAATAATATTGCCCCAGATGTCTATATGAAATGCAAAACAGCCTGTTTTTCCTTTGTACATACAGTATGGGAATACTAGATGGTAGAAATATTTTGAAAAACCATCTTGAAAGCAATAAAAAATTGCTAGAGGCAGAACTTGAACAGGACTTACAGACATGTGCATTGGGATTCGGACCATTCAGAAGATTTAAGATAGGCATGAGGAAGCTACTCCTGTTGTTGCTCTTTGTAGGAAAAAAAAAAGCAATCTTAAAACCATGGACCCAGGCAACAGCTCCCACTATATATTGCTGGAAAAAATTATTAGTACATAATAATGGAAGACTTGACATATTCTGTGAGAACAGTTCCAAGCAAACTCTCCAAAATGGACAGAAGTGGTGGTATACCTTGCAAAGAAAAGATGATACAGCAGAAATACGAAGCTTATGGAGAAGCTTTGATACAGATAGTATAATCTTGTGAAACAAAAAACAGAAAAGAACATTCCAAGGGAAAAATAATTTAATATGATAGTCCTCCTTCTCTAATCTTCTACACTGCCTCTCTTCCAAAGCATTTTCACCTCTTCCATACTAGCAAATAGTCAGCTCCACAATAAAAGTCTTAGAAAGATAATAGAAAAGGTTAAATAGTCATACCAAGTTATGGTAATATTCATATAATTTGAAAATGGAGGAAAGCTACACTCAGTATAGTTACATATCCTTAATCATGTAGAAAGTTGTCTTAATGCCTGCCACAGTAACTACAACAGAAATGTTTTATTGCAAATGGCTAAAAAAAACCTTTTTATTTTGAAAACATTTTCTTTTAATTTCTCAACTAAAACATTCTTTTCTTGGTTTCTCTGTTTCTTTTTCCTACTCAAGTGCTTCAATTTACAGAGGACCAATAAACAGTTAATATGCAAAGAGATGCGAAGAAAAATGAGTTTAGTGGGGCACATCAAAACCAACTTCCTTCAGCATGTTATCACATGGGTGAAACTGTTCAAAGGCACATCATTATTTATTCTGAGGTTTGCAGGTGTAAATTGCAGCTGTATATATATATATATATATTTATGCTTTCAAAGTAGCTAGTTCAAGTCAAGTCAGTAAAAGTTCTGTAATTATTTAAGAAATGGAGATGTTGGATTAAAATAAGCAAGCAAACATAGCCTGGCCAAAAAGCTAAACACAGGCCAGGGGAAAGAGGACTTTAATTTCTGTCATTAGAAAACACATTTGACAGAAACTTTTGCTAAGTTTCATTGACATTCTCACTTAAGAACTAGCCTTTCCCAGCTGTCGTCTTGCCTCATTTGAGTGAAGAGAGGCAGAAGTCCAGACCTGGATTGGAATGACAGCAGAGATGAGCGGAAGCCCTTTGTACCACATCCAGCCTCTCTACCTGTGAATTTGCTTCCCAGAGGCATGAAAAGGAATTAAAACAGGTGAGGCACCTCTGCTCTGCAGCTCTGGTCCATGCAGGCTAAACGTCATGCTATTAGTATGGCTGCAAAATACTGTCATCAGTGAAACAAGGAATTGGTATCCTCTGCACATTTGGAGTTTAGTTTTCGATACGAGAATAAACTGCACTGGGAATAACACAATACCACACAGTATCGATGCAACCTTCCAAATATCTCCTGCTTTTACAGTCTACAAATTAAGCATGAATACCAGCTTTTAAACGTGTCTTTCCACACTGAAAGAAGCCAAGAAGAAGAAAATAAAAGTGATACAGTATGGGACTAGGCAACAAAATATTTATCAATTTCAGACATTTTCCATGTCTTGAAGTATTTTGTGTTTCAAAGCACTGCTGAAGGAGCACTATTAATGGTAAGGCAAAAAATGCAGTCTGTCCGATAAACAGTTCAAAATTAAAAGGGAAATAGTTTATGTTCTCTTTTCTGCAGTTTCTGTCTGTTCAGATGAGGCCAAATGACCTTGACATTAAGACTCCAAACCATATTTGTGAGATCAGGTTTCCATTTCCAGCCTCTGCTGAAGAACTGCTGTATCATCTTGAGCAAGTCACTTTCCCTCTTTGTGGCCTCAATTTCCGTCTGTACACAAGGGATAATATGACAGTTATACCCAACTTCGTACAATTTATTACATTTTAAATTGTAAGGCAGAGACTGAGTCTTGCTGCTTGTTCACATAGACACAAAAACAATCCTATTTTTGTCTTGGTGCTACTCAAAGAGTTTTGTTGTCTGCTGTGCCTCCGTGTTTGTGCTTGGAGCCTGAACTGCAAGTGCAAATATACTGGGATGAAAGCTAATCTCTCAGCATTGCCAGCCTGTCTAGAACTAGGTGATACATAGAATCATATTAAAAACTCTGTTCCTTTCTTTCTCTTTCTCCTTCTCACATGCATGCACACTAAGCCACCTGTCTGCACCAGTCTGACAGCCAAAGGAAGTTCCAAATTCTTCTGGGATTATCTGAACCGTATCTTGTGAAAGCTTCATTTCAGTACTTTTATTACAAGGAGAAAGATTTATGAGTGCATAAACTGCAAGTTGCCTACTGTATGGCCTATCAAAAATAAAAAAGGATTCAAAAAGGTTTATAAGATCACCATCCTGCAAGCGTAGTGCATTCCTCACCTAAGCACAGAACTGATCTGCTTCAAGCAATGAGACACATGCCCTGACATCATGGAAGTTGCATGTCTCCCACCCAAGGGATCCAAACAAGTGAAATGGCTGTGGAAAATTGCTGCAAACTAAACCAGTGTCTTTACCTCATATGTCATATTACATCACATAACACTGCAAACTATGATTTAGAAAACAGCCCTGCACTACCAACTGGAGTGTGCCAGCATCTCTACTATTTTAATGGTCAGTGAAGGGATCTAGTGTCATTGTCACTCTTCCACCATATCATCCTCAACTCTTGGACTAACGATAACCCATCGGTATCCTTCAAGAAAGCTACCAGTTATCCTAGTCTACAGGTTCTTGATATACAGAGCTAAACCAAATTCATTCACAGCTTCGAAATATCTAGAATATTCTCTAGTATAATTAGTTCAGTACAGACCTCCCAGCTATTCTCCAATGCAGAGTTAAGAATAGAAGACCTTTTCACAGGACTGCTTCAAGACAACTGTTTTGTGAGAGGCTGTTTATAGGACTGCTATAGACCTAATATTAAAGATGAGGGTGAAAAAAATCCCTTCTAGCAAATAAATGGTCAAAAAGTAAAATAGAAAACATTTTATATTCTTTTTCCTGCAGTTTCTTTCTGTTCAGGAAAGGCTGAATGACCTTGGTAACAAGGCTCCAGACCACATTAGTGAGATCAAGTTTCCATTCCCAGCCTCTGCGGAAGAATTGTAAGACTTAAGAAGCCTCTGCTGTTGCACAAAGATTGAATTTCATTAACATGAAACAAACAACCCAGGGTTCAGAATGCTGCAAAGTAGATCAAAAGGTTAATTCTTCCTTTGATGGAACAAGAAAGAGCTTTTAATACTTCAGCATACCCACAACACTGACAGTAATAGGGGATTCTGAGTTTGTCAGTCGCAGATGACTGAAAGGTGATAGCATTAGCCACTTAGAGGAGAGCTGGGCCTAAGTCCTGCCAGGTGACAAATGTTTGATAAAGCACTTTCACTGACAAACAGCAGAACGCATAAAACACATGAAGATTTCATTGCCAGAGCACAATATTCTCAAACAGAAATAATAGCTCTCTGAAAGACGCTTTGTTCTAAGGAAGACAACCCCACTGGGTTTGGGTTACTATGCGGGCGCTCCATCAGTGTCTACAAGATTTCATCCCATACAGACAAAACGTGATCACAGGCCTCCTTTTTCCTTTTACTTTTTATTTGGTTTTGTTTTGGTTGAGTTTTTTTTGGAGGGGGAGGCATTGGGATGCAAAGTTGCCAGGTCTTTTTCTAAGACCTGCCTATTAGTTCTAGAGGTTTCCCCATAGTGTTTTTGTCCAAGTTGCAGGAACAATTTCTGATGGTTGAAAGAACTTTAGCTCATCTTTTACTGTCTTGGACATAAGCTAACAGTCTCCTACTGGAATAAAGGCTGGACAGAAAATTGTTTCCTCTTTGGATAATTTTCTAAAAACATACTGGGGTTTGGGTTTTTTTTTCATGGAGAACTCGGACTTTCAGAATTGCCAGACTGAGAATATTCCTGCTTATTTTTCCTTAAAGATGAAAGTATTAAAAATTTCAGTGTTCCCAAAGTGAAATCCCAGGTTCAAAACATGAAGCTGAAGCACAGTATTTTGCTTTGCCTTAGCACAATATCAAACCACAACTCCCTAAACTAGCACATGCTTCATGCCCACGCTCTACCCTGGAGGCAAAGCTCTCAGTCAGCCTACACCTTCTGTGAGGTATGGTGACCTCCCTTCTTGCTCTTTTCCATAGTGCAGGTACCATCAAGTTTGCCAGACAAATCCAGGGACTGAAAATAACTTTCTAAATCCATTTTATTGCTTGAAAAAATGTTCATCTCTGCTTTTTTCCCCTCAATGAAAGCTGTCTGCAAAAAGAAACTGTTAACAAATCTGTTTGGCTGAAAACCTTTCTCGATCAGGTGTTTCTTTTAGACTTCCTGTTGGAGTCCTAGATTTAGTTTGTTATTTCTAGCAAAATAAAATTTATTATTTCTAGCTTATATTTAGATATGGGCCTTTAACTGCTAAGCTGTCAGAACAGCTCAACAACAGGACAGGGCAGAGGGGAATTCTGCTTTACCAATATGTCAAGCTATCGGCACAGGGCATATTTAGATCTCAGATAGCAGTTTGGAAACCAACTTGTAAGCTTCCATTGGGGTTATTGAAAAAGTGCTTCTGTACTTACTGAGTAGTGTATGTGGCTACTCCTGCTCTGTTATACTCTAAGGATCCTCCGCTTGAATGTGTATATGATACCGCATATTGGGAACTGTAGTCTTCGCAAACTACACTTCATAAACACAGTGGATGTTGCCATCTGCTTTAATTTTTGGAAAGCACTAATTCTTGCAAAGTAAAATGTTAGTGCATGTGCTGTCCGTCAGTCTGTGAAAAAGTAGAGAAGCAAGTTCTCAGACAGTAGTTTACAATACTGTCATCTTTTTGGAGTCTTCAAATGGCTGGTACTATCATACTATACTTGCATTTATCTTCATGTTAGTCTGAACGGTCTCCACCTGTAAAGTGAGACCAAGATTTCCATGTTCATTTAAACTGTATATCTGCAAGGCAAACCTCTCTTCAGCATCTACTGTAACAAAAATCCAAACTCTTTTGCATCTCCCTGATAGAAATGTAACAGATACGCTGTTTCTGAAAGTACTGTTCTCTTCATTATGCTACTATTCCCATTCATTGCTGAATCTAGTTTGTGGAAGACACTAGCACAACATTTTGACAATAAGTGCAGTCCTTTATGAGGAAAGATTGATTCTATCTCCTTCACCTTTACCATCACCTTTGAGGGATTTTCCCTCTCTTTTAGTATAACTTGGTCAGATACCTTCATCTCAGCTCCCAGTCCACATCCAAAGAAAGGAAAACAACTAGGAATTATCTCACTACAGAAATGCTGTACACAAAGAATACACTGGCTTTTATTAGAGAGAAAGAGGTCTGAAAAAGAGGTTTGTGGGTTTTTTTCATTGGTAGCAGATGCCAGTTTTCATTCAACCTGATGTTTTTAAAGCATATAAAACAATGAGCTGTCCCCTATCAGAATCAGTTTTTAAACAATCACTTCCACCACTGAGTCCTTACAATCCCATAATAGGAAAATACCATTTAGGAAATACCTTGGTTCTAGTTGATTATACATTTATAGCCAAGTACAGGTAATGAGAGTGTCTACCATTTTAGCCAAACTATTGAATCTGCAGGTGCTATTCTGTGCCAAACAGGATCTGGTTCTGAAATTAAACGCTCTGGCTGAGTGCATGAGCTTTCACTTTGTCAGGGGAATCAAAGGCAGATAATCTCCTTTCTAGCTTTTAACCCTGGAGTGAGCAAGGGTCAGCTCCTGTTTGAAAAGCTTCAGGGCACTCTGTCCAGAGATTCCTTTCAAACCATTCTTCTAACCTGGGACTGCTAGACTGCATTTGTATCCTAGTTCCCCCCACTACTATCTTCAATATATTCCTCAAGCCAAAGGTAGCAACCACAAATTAAGTCTTTTGTGCTTATTCAAGCAATGATGGCACAGAAACCACAGCTGGCTGTGAGGTTGGTATGAAGAGCGCTTCTATGTCACTACTCTTGTTCAAAGGGATCTTGTTGGGAACTGAAAATCTGACCCTTCATTTTCAGGTGTAATTCAATTTTGAAATACAGTATTTCCCAGTGGAAAGATTTCTTACCTAGATCAACCTTTGCACTGCTGGGATCAAACAAACAGGGATCAGAAGAAGAGCTTCTTACCATAAGAAGGGCTTAGCTCAAGCACAGTATCTCATCATGCCCCACACTGTGCTTGGGCATCTTACGGTACTGACCCTGTGCATCAGAGCTTTCAGCTGTACACCACACTAGGTGCAGCAAAGAGGCAGGAAGCAGTGGGGAGGAAATAAGACAGGAAACAACAAGAATACAACAGCAACACATCAGACGGGATGTGGGCATGGCTGAGCTCGTTGTTCCTAATGAACCACAACAGAGCTCTGGTTGCCGCCTCTTTGTGGCAGATTCTGTTCTCATGGAGAGGTCTCAGCACAACGAGTGGCAACAGGAAGATATTCTTGCCACGCTAAGTATACAGCCATCTCACTGATTACTGTACAGCATGGAGGTATGTCCAGGTTTAAAATTAGCTATGCTGGGTACAGAGTGCAGTATTGATCTTGCAGAGCGGAGGTCAGAATGGGAGCAAAACCCAGCTAAGGAGATGAAGAAAATGGGCTTATGCTGAGCTCTGCGCTGCACTGGACCAATGGCAAAATGAGGCAGTATAAACCTAGGTAGGATGGATCTCTGAATATGTCACTAGTTTGAGGGCAGTGTAGACGTATCCCGGCTGGGGTACACTCAATGGGCAAAGATACTTCACTTCCTCTCCTCTCTGACACACAGACGCACAAGTGATTTGAGAAATTTCCATCTTCCTTCCACAGCTCCCCCTGGGTCACGCCACACCACTCACCCTACAGAGCTCTGGTACAAGTATGTCTGGAAAATTAAGTTTTCCTTATAAGTTTGCAGAGAGGTCTTTCTGTTTTTTTTACCTTAGCAGATTTTATTAGGTGGACACAGGCCTATACCACTTCCGGCTCCAGGGTTAGTACAGTTGTTGTGATGAAATGGGGATCTCTGCATCACAGTCTGTTGGGAAGTATGTACATACCCTTAGAATTTTATTAAAGGGGCTCTCACACAACACACGGGGTACCATTATCCCTGGCAGGTTATTTATTCATTCAAGGAGAGTCATCTTTGAGAGGGGAAGCCCCTAATGCCTGAAAGCCCCTAATGCCCCTGAGTTGTGTGAGCCAGGGTAGCAGGCTATTTCTCCAACTCTAAATCTGGCCAAATGGCAATTATTTAAGTAATGTCATCATTAATCTGAGTGGAATGTGGGGAAAAAGTTATTTGTGCCAATAATAATGAAACTAGGTACCTGCTGGTCGTGTTTAAATCTATGTGAAGGGCTTCCACGTAAAAATAAGATTTCCATGCAGCAGACTTCTCAAAATATGAATGTAGGTTGCTTAATGTTAGTTTCTGACTTGAAAACTGTTGACCTCAAATTGAAAACTCAGAGGCAGAATCAAAACCAAAGTGCAATATTCACATCTTGCTGATGAAGTATTCACGTCTGGACATTTCCTCCTGGCTACTGCATACCCAGTAAAAGTATTCTGTAAGACTCCCAAGCAATAGGACTACGGGCCTTTTACTGATTAATCCTGCAGGGGTTTGAAGGACACTGTCAAAGAATCATAAAAGCTACAAGCCCTATTAATTAACATCCTACCTATATGTCTGCCAAAGAAGGGATTATTTTCTTCATTCCTTTTTCTGGGGTTTGACTCATCCAGTTTTAAAATGGATGAGGAGATCTCATTTTATTGCAAAGGAGGTCTAATTAATGTTCATTTACAGCTCTGGAGAGTTAATTTCAATTCTGAGCTGCATCTACAACATTGCAGCCATCAACTCAAAATCAGCAAAAGACATTTGAGCTCAGGAGCAGCTATGCCTCTTTCCGTGATATTCCACTGTTTTACTCCTTGTCCTTCTTCCTTTCTGATATCATCTCTATGAAAACAGGATCTGTTTAGCAGTTCATCTGCTCCTGCTGCATAATCCTCTGCGACACACTGCTGGCAGTTGCAGGGATAATTATGTGACCAGGAAGGTTCTGGCAGCGGGTAGTGCCCAGTGGCATGAATGAATGAAGTTGAAAAGAATAGTTTGTTTCCATGCAGAGTCCTTCTAGAAAGACAGAGGAATGCTGAGAAATCAGCAGGAAAGAATGTCTTTTCAATAAAACCACAGAATTTGCAGGCAGTATCCCAAATCTGTCTACCCAGCTCTGTCACAGCACTTTGACCAAGCCATTTAACATCGCCATATCTCAGGCTTCTCAGCTGCAAAGCAGGGACAAAGTACTCCTGACAAGGGTGTTCTGTTTCCATCTCAAGATACGGCTTATAACTTGGGCACTGCTAAAGCATTTTCAGACTCCCAGAACTAGGTTTAAATGTTATTAAATACAGAGGACAGCTGAATTCTTTAACAGAATGTGCTTCCAACAGGACTCAGTGTTTTCTTAAAGGGTCTTTGTATGGTAATGTGACATTTTACAGCCTACATGTAGGCAATTATCTTTGAAAGAAAAATGACCATTTTTGGGTTGGGGTTTTTTTTTGGGGGGGTGAGAAAAGGCTTTGATTAAAACACATTTCTGGAGGAGCTGATATGCAAGGATGGAATGTGGAAACAAAGCTGATTCAAGAGCTGGAGCTGTTATTAAAGGTACTAGAATTAAGGAGCTTGAGGAGGCCTTAGCTACAGGCATTGAGACAGCATCAGACTCTGACACAAACTCGAACTGGTGTAGTTTGTTGTGTCTGTAAAGTATTTTTCAGTATCTCTTAGTCTTCCACAACTAGACTGCTGTGCTCCAACATGATTCTAAGTGAGTGCAGAAAAGAATAATTAAAAGGCTTGTTGTTGCTGCTTAGCATCTCAAAATCATTTGGACTACCCTGTAAACAAGACATGCAGAATTAAACATTAATAGTGTCTGATGATATTGGTTTGAGTGCAGATTTACTGATAATTCTCATTGTCCTCAGAAAGAAGCTGTTATCCTTGCTCCTACAGCAATGAAGTCTGTGGAGTTTTTACCACAACTATAGTGTGAGCAGGAACAGGTCTTACAGACAGAGGCTTTGAAACTGCAGTCCAAAACACGCATATCATCTCCATCCACATAGCACCTTTGCTGTGTGAGCAGAAATACTTCTTTTCCTTTAACTCACAGTCAGCACCAGAAGTTACAGCAGTTGTCACGCATACAGCATTTCCATGCACTGTATGCATGGTGTCATTGCCTGCATAGGGTACAGATGATCAGCTGCATTCCCAGATCATAAAGACCTGACTTAAGAAGACTTCAGGATGCTTGGTCATCTCCAAGCCAGGAACATACAGCCTGTATTCACAACCATTCCTACCAAGCCCATTTGGTTTTCCATCTATATTTTTTCAGTTATAATTTGACATTCATCTACCATTACTACATTCCACAGTTACACCAACAAAAGAATAAATTTAAGTCACTTCAGATACTTTCTTTAACCTCTTCTTTCCTTCCATACTTTGTCTCCCACAGTCATACATTTATAAGTTTATGGTTGAGAGCATTCAACACAGGCATAAGGAGGCAGTAAGACAGGTTGGGCAGCAAACTGAAAAGGCACAAATGCAAATGTCTTCAGGATTCAACATTTCAGTGTCTGTGCTGGATGTCAGTGCCTTTGAAGTAATGTTTTTTCCATCTGCTCTCCCTGGTGTAAAGTCCAGGCGATTCAAAAAATAACAGTCTTCATTTAAAAGCACAAAAAATGACAACCAGCCCCTTTCTGGAATTTAGGCTAGGACCACATGAACATAAATTGTAACCAGTCATTTGTAAATTAAAGGGGACTAAGAGAAGGGAAACCTAAAAAATTAGTTTTTTAAAGGAGTTATTTTTCATTCAGAATGAAAATGCAGCCAGCTTCTGGGCAGCTTCATTCATGAGCCTTTGCTTGTAAGTAATAATTTGAGTCAAGTACAGTAACTTATTAATTCCTTCTCCTTCCACCATGTATTTCCTGGATTTTGTGTTTCTTAGCCCTGAAGATAAAGCGTGAGCTAGAGAACAACCAGTACCACTCCTCCTCTGTCAAGAAAGTAAAATACTCAGCTTTATTATGGAATAGTTTGCTTCTTCCTGTGCATCTGAAGAGCAAACCAGGTTGACAGAACAAGGACTCCAGTGGGGAGCAGTAGGCTGCTTACACAATTTCCCATTACCAGAGAGTCTGTCAGAGCAGTGAGGTGTTTATTCTACTGGAGAGCAAATTGGGTCTGGTGATGCTTAAGCCTTCCAGCTGAATCACCCCTAACATAAGAAATCTATTCCACTAACAGCTTTGGGGTTTTGGCCTGTTTTTTGAAGGAAATGAGTCAATGTCTTCATACCCATCTCTTCCAAAAACCTGTTACCCAGGTTCAACCAAATTCATCAGAGGGTATAAATTTCTTACTTGCATTGTGAAACTAGGCAGCCAGGTAGAGAAATGCAGGAATACCCCTACTGGGGAATAGGCAGCAGGTAGCCTCTTTTCAGACATCAAAGGGTCTACAAGACAAAAACCTCTGAGAAACCAGGTTTCATTGGCTCCACTGCTGCTGGAAACACTTACTTGACCTTTTAATGTCAGGTGAGAGATAAAAAGGCTGTTAATGATCTCTGTTATTGCAAGAACCATATAATACAGCCTTTTCCTAAACTGGTCACAGTCCATTGTTAAACCATTTGCGTTTGTTGTCCCACAAGTCCATTTGAAAGGCTGTCCCAGAATGTCACTACTCTGATTGTCAGAAGTCTGGAAATTAGAAGGAAGTTCAGTTTTTCTTGGCAAGTTTGTATTATCTGCTCTAAAGCCAACACTGCCCTTTAGCTGGAAGACCTCTTCTTCTCTCTGCCTGCCTTCCGCAGACTCCACTGTGGGTTTCCAGAACCTCTGCCCTCTCACCCTTGGCTTACCGAGGCTAAACCAGACAAACTCTGTTCAAATTCCCTTTGTATTATAAACTCTCCATTTCTGTCATCATCTGTTCTGCTTTAATTCTTGTCTCCTGAACACACTTGCTCAGAAGTCTACACAGTCATGCCTTGTACCTTACTGCCAATGCTTTATTTCTTCTTTCACTTGCTTGTTACAAGTCCTAAGATTGCACTTACTTTTTTTATGGTTCTATTACACTGACAGCTCACAGATATCCTGTGTCTTTCTCCCGCTTTGTCATTTCCAACTCATGAACACTGAGCATGTCCCAAAATTTCTGGTTATGAATTCTATACATGATCTTAATACTTCAAAATATTAAAAATCAACCTGTTCCTCAGACTCAGATCTTTAAGGTCATTTGATTCTTTCTGTACCGTATCCCAGTTTGTCATCTGATGGTAACTCCCTACTTTGGGCCACCAGTAATTTCATCAGCATAATTTTGGGTTTGTGTCAATATCAGAAGGAAAACTATAAATTTGATTGGTCCCTTCAGAAACTCCATCACTAATCTCCCTCTAAGCTGGTTCTTCTATCACAATATCTTTTTATCCCAATTTTAATGGATATACAGTCCAGTTAATCAGTCTCCCCCTCTTGCAAATTTTTGCATATTCAAAGATTTGTGCCCTTTTCAGTCTTTCCATTTCATTCCATGACGAATTACTCCTATATATTAACACTTATAATAGTTCCAGTCTTTATCTTAGAACTACATCAGTCACGCTGGCCAGTTTTACATTAATGGGATCCAGCACAATCTCCTTGCCAGCCACAGATGATAATTAATATTTTTCACCTCCACAGCTATCGATTGTGCAGAACAGGCTAAGAGGACCCTAAGGCTTGCATTCAATGGGAGTGATTGTTACTGGGGAGGTGCATTTCCATCTGAACACTTCTTCTCCATAGCTTCATTACTGTCTTATCTAGCTTCAGCCAGAGTCAGCTGCTCAGGGAAACTGAAACTATCAGATCATGATAGATCATGACACCCCTAGAACGGGGTGTCATCCACAGAATACTGGGACTTCAAACTCTCACCACCTTTCCTGATGTCCCCATACATGTACTGGTAGAGAAGCTGAGCTTTCAGGCCACATGTATGAAAAGAGAGAAAATTTTTATTGGTTATAAGTTTTAAGCTCGAATCAGTATAGTGTTTGCTACTGTAGCTCTGTTCCTGTGAGGACTGAGAAAGAATGGGCAGGGAACAGAACACAGGCAATGTATCTGACTATCCAAAAATGAAAGGTGAAAGCAAACATACGTAAAGGACATGGATAATAAACCAACTAAATAAAAGCAGAATTACTATCAACATTTCTCAGTGTCATCCAATTTTAAGAGTCCTAGGACTGTTGATTCAGCCTCCTAAACAGAGTGGTAATTTTTGAGGTTATGATGCCTGCCACCCGTAAGATCAGTTATCTTTCTGAGAAAGGATGAACTGGTGCCCTTCTCAAAATTTCGCAAGATAAGGCGAAGACAAAAGGTTGGTCAGACTTCTTTTGATAGCATTATCTTTTAATTAAACACATACAAGCATTTCTCTCACAGTAGTTGTTCTTGGGATTTCACACAAACGTAAATTCATAAAGAGGATCTATCTCTAATACTTTTGCACAAAACCAGACTGCTCAGAGGTTGAGATTGCAAATCACTTTTTTCCAACAGCCAATATCCACTGATTTCTCCAAAAATGCTCTTAGCATCCACCCTCTATTTCAAACCACAGAAGTTGACTACTGTCTCTCTATAAAATGGGAGCTCTACATGCATTCAAGAATTAAAGGGGGACGTTCTGGTAAACTACCAGTTGTACAGGTTTTCAATGATCAATTCATTTGGGATCACAATTAAAACAGTTTTTTACCTACTAGGAAAAGACATTAGAAGATGCCCAACTCCTCTACCAAACATAGTTCTCTAAACAGGGGAAAGAATTTTTTTTAATTTATCACTGTAAGCCATTTATGTTGTCTAGTCACCTACTGCCTCCATGTTCACTGGCCTTGTCTTTTGGCCTAAGAAGCACTTATTTGTGATCACTGTTGAAGACAGAATATTGACCTATACGGACTATTGGTCTGACCAGGTACGGCTGGTTTTATGTTCTTATATCTGCATTAGGAGACTCAACACTTTATATTCAGACACAGCAGGTTCCATGTCAGTGGAGCAGGAGCAGCATTAATGCTGGAATGCTGTAATATAGTACATTAGCAAAAAGCCTCTTTGAGATGAAAGACAGCAGACTCACAAACCAAATTTGGTCATTTTGACAGAGTTACACTGATTGTCTGAGAAATTAACACACCTGCAACTTAAATAAAACCCTCCAACTTATGCTATGTAGAAAGCCTGCTTAATATTTTATGGTTTATTACCATTCTTCTGGTAAATTATTCAAAAGCATAGCTCGACAAAGCACACAGGAAGTCCAGAGTGTCAGGTCAATTAGTTGTTTAAGCATTATGTAGAATTTCAAGTATTTGTTTCCAATTACAGAGTATAAATGTTATGATTGGGGAACAAGAGGAAGTGAGGTAGGTTGGATATATTCCTTTTTTAAAAATCCACTTAAGTATTTGGGGACTAGTACACCAAGTGTTAGACTTCTTGCTGTCACTACAGTTCTTGTAGCAACGGTAGTTCTGAGGCAAAAACCTATGCTGCTGTGTGCTAGCTGAGAAAAATTAAGACATGTAACTCAGGATTTAATTTCTGCATGCCTTTATCATGATTAGGTGAACAAACTGACTAGCTACAGAAGCAACTACTCTATTAGGGATTGTTTAACGATCTCTCCCAAAACTTGTGGGCAGCTTGTCATTTCAGAGAGTGAGAATACAGTCATCTGCTGATGCAGTCCATCTCCCTGCAGCTGTGAGATTGTTCTCTATTTTGTACATTTCCAATTGATACAGACCATGGAAGCTTTTTAAGTCATATGTATAAGGAAAAATGCTTCTCTTCAAAGGCTGCTCACAACCCAGTAAAGCTCATCAGGAAAGACAGCCAGCCCATGTATTACTCTTCTTAATTGAGTCTAGCTTGTCCTGTACTTCTCTCCCTCTCTGGAAATAGTTCTAGTCTTTTGAGCTGTATACACATATCGTTCTGGTATGTAAACACCCTCAACACACTTAGCTCTTAATTACTCCATCAGTTTCACTATAACCCCAGGTGCTCCAGGTTAGGGACATGAAATATTTCAGCATTTCAATGGCAAGAAGATCTGTAATTATTCAGTTTTCCTTAATGACTGTTGTCGTAGTCCCCTCATTTTTTCTCAGTCCTTGATTACTACTTTGACAACATATGCACTCCTACCCACATTGCACTGAAAATTTAATAAATAAACCTGAAGCAATAAAAGGGAATGAGAAGGTTAAGATCCTCAGTGTCATCCTTCAAAGCTACAATTAGGCTCCAATGCATTCTTCTAGGTGGTATTTAATGCTCTCCTGTGCAACAGATGCGTTTGTCATTGCCTTGTCCTGGAAGGAGGCAAGTTTGCCTTTCAAGCTGGAAATCTGAAGAAGCCTGTCAATGCACTTTGGATACATCCAATTATCATGTTTTAAAATGACTGCTCACCACCACAATCATCTCAGCTGAGTCTAGGGACCCTCCTTTTAGGCTTGCCTTTACAGTTTGTCAAAAGTCAGGGCTAAATCAATATGTATATTCACACAGCATCCTGGAAACTCCAGAATCTCCCAGGTTTCAAATGCAAGAAACTCTTGATTTCTGTCCCCAATGACAGCACTTCCTACAGCTTTCTGCTTCTTCTACAGAGATAAGCGATGGAAGAGCATTAGTTCTATAAAACGATTCTGTCTGTGATTACACAGTCACTCTAATGTAACCTAAATCCATGTCAGTGCTGAATGGGATAGTCCTGCCCACCTCCACACCACTAAACACTTACTCTCACTATGTCCCTTATCTTGGCATAAGAGCCCACACAGGTGCATGGTGAGCTAAATCAGGTACCTGCTCTGGCAGAAAAAGGAAAGACAAAGAAAATTGTGGCAAGGCAAAACAAGGGAAGAGTAAAAGGAGACAGAAGAGAGAGGGGAGAGTGGAAGAGGGTGGAGAGGGAAAAGACTTTAACTATATGACTTCCCTGAATTACTTTATGTGGCCACACAAATGCTAGTGCCTTATCAAGAGAGACAGAGAAATCCTTCTAGAAGCAAAGGTGAGGGGACTACCACTCTCCATGACAAGCATGAACTGACTGCATAACCACAGCTCCTAAGTCACAAGAGTCCAGGCTTTCTGACCAAGTCGGCAAACCCACTACATAAGAGCATCCTGACTTCACAGATGAGACACTCCCCTTTACCTCAGGGTCAGAAATGAGTAGGCAAAAAGACTGACATTTCAAGTAGGAAGCAGGAAATACATTTAAGACAGTGCTGATTATAGAAAAACCTGATGAAAGAGAGAAAGGAGTAACGAAAATTAATGCTTTAATGTACATCAGCATAAAGGCAAACTGACAATACCATTCATCGACTAACTAAATAATTTCCAGACATATTTTGAGCAAGAGAAGCATGCAGATCTCACATCATTCTCCATTGCCATTTAAGAGGGACATTATATCTTGCTCTCCAAAATGTTAGGCGTAGACCACAGCTAACGACCAAATTGGCAGTGCAATGGTGTGATAAAGTAATTCACATAAGTATTTCTAATATCTGGCATTTCTTCAGTTATACCAAGAGACTCTCTAAGTTCTTCATGTGAAGAATGAATTATGGTTCACAACAAGCTGAGAAAGTACAAAACAACCCTATTGCACAGTTGGAAAACAGAAGCACAGAGCATTACTGTCTGTAACCACCTAGTAAAGTAGTAGCATCATGTAGGTCATCCATCTATATCAAAATGTAGAATCTTTAGTGTCAGATTCGGCAGGAGTCATAGGGGCAGTTACCACCACTGGCTGTTGCAGTTTTTGGATGGACAGACTTCATGCCCCTCGGAAGTGGCTCGGTCCATCTGCCACCTCTCAGTCTAACATTTCAATTACTGGCAAGAAAGCATTATCTATGAGGTATACAAAGTAACTTTATGATCCAATGTTTATGCTTGAACCAAGGGCAGGCCCTGAAGAGATACTTGGTTAGCTACAGAAATGTCACTGAAATATGGAGCCTTCCAGGCAATCGCTGATTAGCTAAGGAAAGAGGACAAAAAGAAAACAAATGTTCTTACAAGAACCTGTATATTTTTCCTTTACTACTTTCAGAACAGTATGACAAGCCATGCGTCCTTTGACAGACTGCTTTCTGCTTTGCACCACAGTGAAATGTACATTAGTATTTGCTCCTAAGGTATCAGGTGTTCAAATTGTGG
Source organism: Burhinus oedicnemus (assembly GCA_008921705.1). NCBI lineage: Eukaryota > Metazoa > Chordata > Aves > Charadriiformes > Burhinidae > Burhinus > Burhinus oedicnemus. The sequence goes on from VFFE01009001.1 coordinate 499,980, forward strand.
GAACCTCTTCGTGAGAGCACTGAAGCTCAGCTCCACTAGAATGTTTCTACCCGCCAGCTGGAGATAAATTTATACACTAAGAGATAGTGGAAACCTCCAGGAAGAAGTCAAATTTCAGTGTCTTCTGACTACCCTTGCAGAAGCTGATACACGTGATGGCTCTGATCAGGTGGGTTGTGGGTTTTCTTTTTTGCATTGCCTGGTTCTGCAGGAAATTTGAGTCCTTTCAAGTAATTTAATAATATCGCTTAGTACTTTGAAGGATTATCTGTTCTCCTTTTTGGCACATGCAAGGGGACCAGCCTTCCCTGTATGCCAGTTAAGCAGCCTGGCTGCTGTTAGATAACTATGCTTTACATTTCCTACCTTACTGCTTTTCGGTACACGTGACAGCTTCTTTAAGTAAAACTGCTCTTAAGCCACAGTGGAACATGAGACATCCCACTTGAATGCAGGGGGCAGAGAACCAACAGGTACAAACCCAAGCGTTTGCTTTGCTACATAACACACCTACCGCAATGTGCACCCCTGGGACTGGACTGGGCCAAGCTGGAGCACGTTAACGTTGCTACAGAAACCGCCCTGTGCCAGAAACGTAGCATGCAGTACTGCATAATATCCTCTGCAAACACTGCAGGGGATCATTTTACCTATCCCAGAACTTCCTCTAACTTCCCAAAAAGAAGGACACAACTTCCATGATGTACTTTCTCACATTAACCTTTTCCGGATCATTCTAATTTCTCTACTCTATACAAAATAGATGTCAAGTTTTTGGGAGACCTGTGCACAGTTTTTCTTGACAATTACTCACTGCAGCTCTGCAGGGATGCACATCTTTCCCTATGGAGTCAGAGCACACTTCACACATAACTTAAAAGCAAGAGATCTTGAGAGTAAATAGGGACAGCGGGAGGAGACTCGTATTCTGGAAAAATGATATGTTTGTTTAATCTTACATTTTCTAATTCTGGATGCTTAGCTTTGCAACTCTAAAATTATTTTTCATGGAAAATTGACTTTAAAACAAAGATTGTGTATGCACCGATCTCCTATGCAACTGTAGTAAAGCATGATGGCAGGGGAGAAATGTAAATTAAAGGGACCAAAACCAAACTGTAATTTTAAAATAGTCTACCAAAAATTTTGAGGGCAAAGGAGCTCTGCTCCAAATTTTCACATGGTTTTCATTTCACAAAAAACAAAACCAATTACAGTTCTGCAAAAGCCAAAACCAAAATATCCTCTCTAACACAAAATTTTTGGAGTATTTCTCAATGCCCTTAAAGACAGACTGTCATCCTGACCCCCAGTGAACTTCATGTTGTAAGACATTTCAGCTATTTCACTGGTTCCTCAGTCTTCTTGTCTAACTTCTGTCTTTACTGTCATTTTTGTCACTACCTTTAAGAGGCTTACACAAATGAAAAAGCAATGGCTTTTTTGAGTCATAAAGACAAATGACTGCACAGGTCAAACAGTAAGGATAATTACATTTCAAGTGTTACCAAACTGGAAGAGGAAAAGATTAGTGAGAGGAAGTACGTTTTAGTAATGATCTTTTGGTGAGTTTGTGCATCACTTTTAGCATCAGCTGAAAATGTTCAGGTAGAATTCCATAAGCAAATGTTCTTGCAGTGGGACACCCCAGATTGCTTTGCTTCCATGCAACAGAAAAAAAAAAAAAAAATTATGAGCAGTCAGCAGTTCTTCCAGTTTCATACCAGAGGTGTATGTGGGGAAATGCTGATATCATATAGATGATCTCTTGGTAGCCTCCCTGCCAGTATGCCCCATCAGGATTGGCATCATCAGCATGTCACTGGCAAAGCACTCCGCAGATTCTTGCACTCAAGTTTCTTATTCTATAAATTCCTCCTGGAGCACTTGCCAGCATGTTCTCTGTACTACCAAAATGTTACATACAGCTTTGAAACATCTGTTAAGGACTTTTCCTGACAGGTAGCCTAAGCAGTTTGGTTTTTAGCTTCAGGCTACTGCTAGTTGTCCTTCCAAGTTCAGGGACTGTGAGCAACTCACTTGCATCTGTTATTATGCCTTGTCATATACATGTCACTTTAAGCATATGTGAGAGTTTAGAAAAAATAAATGCAATCCTTCCTCCAGAGTCACAAAGCACACATGCAAAGTTCTCGTTCAGGGATAAATTCATGTATCACAAAGGAAGAGAAAGGAGTAGTGGAGCCTTTGCCTTTGGGGAAAGATGTCAATTTTAAGGAACAATGGAAAGGGAGATCATATTTTATATATGCATACCATAATGTGTAAATATATAAAATATAATAATATGTAATATATATATACACACATATATATCACAGATGTTGGAAGCCCTGGGCTGGGGAGGAATTCCAGCACAGTCTTGTGTGGGAGAGACACAAAAGGAGCAGTTGAGAGACAAGATTGGCAAAAACAGCATGTGGACTTGTGGGCAGAAAGACGTGTGGGCAGAGTTGTTTACAGCCTTGAGGGCAAGGACAAGGAATATGGATTTGATGTGGATTTTCAATAAAATATATATATTTTTTACAGTTACTTGGCTAGCATTTCTAGACTGTTCTACCATCTAATATCTTCTAGACTGCTTAGCTTTAACATCTTCTAAGTCCTTTACCTTGAAAAAGTCAGGGCAAGGGACTGATACAAGGCAGGCAGTATTGTGATGGGAAGACAAAATGCCTGATACATACATGGAAAACTCCACCAGCAGAGATTTCTCAAGCGATATGTGTCATTCCAGGTGATCTCTGATTTGCTCAATGTATTATTTTCTAGCACAAATGTCTGCATACATTTTTTTTTTAATTGTGCAACAGCCAGGTATTAGAAGGGTGAATGACAGCAAGTTATTCACCCTTAAGAAACACATTTGATGAAGTTCTGGAAATAATGATTCATTTTTTTGTCGAAATGGGTACAAGACAGGCTGCTGACACACAAAGATGAGAATTAGTCAGGCAAAGAACAACAATCACACTCCTGTTGCCACACTCACCCAGTGGAAAGTAAATATTGCAAAATTACACCCTATATCTCCAGTGCATTAAATCACTATGTCAGCAGGGTGCCACGAGCCATCTTTTCACTGTACATGCTGCCTCACTGGCCACCAGGCACCAGGGTCCCCCGAGTGCCACTGTGAGGGTAGGCAGACAGATGTCACAGCAGTGCCCAACAGAGGAAGCTGAACTTCCTGCTGCCAAGTGGTCATGACCAGGTAAATGTGTGCTCATGTCTTACTTCAGCTGAGCATGCAGGGATCTCTTCATACAAATTAGGCAAGCAATCAAGTATGCCTAAAAATACAAAAAGCAGAACAGAAATAGAGATCTTTATCAGGTAGACACTCCATTACGCTGATGCAAGCTCTTCAAGTGTTATAAAAGAAGTCTTTAACACATGGAGTGGGAACAAAATCTCACAGACAGATTTTGCCCTGATTGAAAACAGTCAGAAAATTAATCCATGTCTCTCAAATAAGTAAGGTAAGTCTAGGAGACCACACTACTTCTTTAAATTTCTTCATGCTAAGACTTGGAATGGGTGGAAAGTGTAACTCTTAAAGCTTTGGGACCTGCTGAGAGCTGCAGCTCATCTTTGGTGGACCAAAATGATGGGTGGAAAAGGAACCCACAAAAATGCTTTCTGCATAAACAGGCTCCACAGCCAGTGTAAGCCTGGCCTGCTAAATCTTCACCAGCTCCCGTGACCTAGGTTGGGAGGCAGAATGTGGCCAAGGTGAGAGAAGATAGTATTATAGTAATTCCCGGTTCCTGCAGGCCTGCAGGAAGCTTAGTGTGGGTGACAGGAGCCCCAAAGAAGTGCTTATTTATATCTATGGAGGCAAAGGCAACTGAAGTCTTCCTGTGCCCACACAGAGCACCCTCATCACCATCAACAACACAGGAATAAAATAATTGAGGTTGCAGGCTTCTAGACACAGCAGGAACTACATGAGTCTAGGTTTGCCCCCTACAGAACCTCACCTGTCATTTGACATAACTAGCTTCAGAGGCAAGAAAGCAATTCACTCTCTGCAGTGCCTCGAAGACTTTGCATTTTTTGAGATAATTGTAAAAATTGGACTAAATTCCCATATGTGTAAGACATGAATGTCCACCAGCTGAGGCTTAAATGAGGTCATAATCTACTTGTTCTTCTTTTTCGGAGGCACATCTTGTGCCCAAGCAGTACAATAGTTGAGACACATTAGTTTTTACAACCAGCAGCACAGAAGGGACCATTGTAGCTACCAACTTGTCCAGTCACCTTTGATTTCTCCTTCTCCCCTACAAAAAACTAAATACGTGTCTGCAACTAGGCTGACAGGAGAGCTGCAACCCAAAGAGAAATATAGACACACACTATACATCCAGGCACAAGGTGTCTTAACTATATCAGGTCATTTTGCTAAAACAGATAGTGAAATTACTAGCCTCTACCAATGGAAATCAATATAAAGCTCTCCCACCATTGGCTAAAAGCCAGTCTTCCCACATAATGGATGTCTCCAGCACATTGAATGCAGTCCAGACATACCCCATTCACATGACCAACATTCACGCCCACGTCCTTAAGTGTTTTTGCCGAGTGGGTGCACCTCTCCAAGCATAAAGTGGGGCACAGACCCGTATCCAAGGGGTCCTCAGGAAGGAAATGTTAGGGATGAAGTTGCAAGCCAAATAAATTGTGCTGAAAGGCTGAATCTGGATTGTAAATCATCAATTGCATGGTTTTTGCCAACACAGCGCTGTGCATGTTTTTGCTTGTCTGCGCCAATCAGCCGCACAAAGCTTGCAATCAAACCTTCAACTTGGTCTAGAAACGTTTTTTGCTTTGTACCATAACACTGCCATGTTTTCCTCTCTGCAGGAAAGCAGCAGAAAACAGATGACAATTACTTTTTTATAGAAACTCATTTAGTAAGAAGCAGCTACCTCTCCTAATCTCACATTCTTTGAAACAACTCTCTCGCTGGGCCTGGTTTTATTCACAGAATTGCAATAGCCTAACCAAGTCCATTTCAAAATATCTACCCACTCTTGGCCGTTCAAAGAGTTTCTTTCTTAGCACAAATTATTATAGCACACTTCCGTAGTGTCTCAAAACATATACCTGTTTTCGTCAAAGCTGGGGAAAGGTGCCTGCCCCGATGACTCGACGGAGCTCATGCAAGCAGCCGCAGCCAGGAGAGGGTGACCTGTTTCAATCAGGTGCTGCTAGCCTGCTACAAGGGCAGCAGGAGCAGCAGCACTATTTTGGTCGCGTCATCGCAGGGTTAGCAATGTAAAGACACGTCCTCAGGATTTGTGAAGTGAAAATCCTAGTGCCCAGAAGTAATCTGCAAGCCACCTGGAAAGGCTGGAGGGTGGCTGGGCACGTCTTCTTTCAGGCTTTTCCTTAGAGAAACCTGCTCCAGGAACATCACAAAGAGGGGACAAACAGCAATGAAACTTCATCTGTGGCTTTAATTACATCTGTCCCTGCCTTTCTCTGTGATTTTTCAGAATGAAAAGGGTGGTTTCAGATCTGTTGGGAAGGGAAAGGGTCAGGGCGCTCAGTGAGGCAGAGAAGCTGGATGGACAGTCTGGGAGGTGCCATCTTGCCTCCTGCCAGCCCTGCCCCCTGAGGGAAGGGGCACAGAGTGCATGTATCTGCTTTGCCAGATCTCCCCATAAACTAGACAGTGGTCTTACCATTTCCGCAGGGATCTCGCCCCACTCCAGCCCTGCCCTGCCTCCCTGCTCCCCAGTGCAGCGCCGGTGGGGCAGAGGAGCATTTCCACCCGAGTGGCGAGGGAAGGGGAGTGGAAACTGCCCTGTTGCTCAGGGCTTCCTTCTCTCTCCTCTGGTAAAAAGTGGTCAGCCCTTCTCTCCGTCTCACTGCCTCTTCATCCTTGTCTCTTCCTTCCCTCACACCACCACATAACTGAGAGAAGAGGGAGCATCTGCGATCCTCTCCTTCTCTCCCTCCCTCCCGCCCCGGCTCAGCCCTACAGCCGGGCCTAAGGAGGGTGAAGCCCCACCACAGCGATGGCAAGCGAGTGGGATGGGGCACACCAGGCACGCCACGGACACTGAAGCAGTCGATGGGGAGAAGGGAGGCAAAAATGCCCTGTGGGTTGGCAGCAGACCATGAATGGCTGTGCTGACTGAGCCGAGCGGATGTGGGGACAGCACAACATGAGCTCAATGAATTCGGAGAGCTGGGAGGAGTACAACAGGCCCACTACAAGCCAGTGCCATAAAGAGATGGGCATGGCTTGGTCTCGGATGGGTTCATGGCTGACGCTGCATTAGTTGCTGTGCTCTTCTGAGAGCAGTACCCTGACACCGTCATCCCTCACCAGTGTGTTCCGGGTTGTACTGTTGCGACGAAAATGTCCCCTGTCAGGTCCCTCCTGCATCTGCCTGAGCTGGCGTGTCACCTGTGGCACCTCTCACACCTTTATGTTCCCCTGTGGGCTGGCTTCCCTGATTTGGCTGCCTAAGGGTTTTGCACTGAACTGATCACCAGCGTAGGAAGGTGATGTTTGCGGAAGAGGATACCTGTCTTGTATTTCAGCAAGGAGCTATGAGTTAAACTCGAAAAAGTTTTTTGCTGTCAGGCCAAACCATGCCAGAATGTTTCAGTGTTTGTGTGGAGACTTTTCTGAACTTTCTGTTGCACAAAAAACACACAATAGCAACTCTTTATCACTATTTGAGATTTATTGTTGGGTTTTTCTTTTTTTAACTACGCAGATATTTCCCATGGGTGGGGAATGCCATTTTCAGACTCTGAGCAACACAATGGCCTTCATTTCCAAGGGGAGTCTCTCCTCTAGCCAGCCCTGGCTGTGTCATGTCACTCTGGTATCATTGTAGGCAGACTCAGGATGCTCCAAACAGCTTTTTAATTTTGTTATACAGGGTACATGGGTACCCTGCTCTAACTGCTGATATTATAGATTTGAACATCTCATGACATATCTCCTATAGATTTACCAGTCTTTGTAAAAGAGGAGAATGAAAAGTACCCGCTGCACCACTTAATCAGTTTTCGATGCAGTTTGCATTCACTATATATAACGTAAGGTAGGCTGTTCCCCATCCCATGGTGGCTGTCATCTTTACTTCTCTCTGGAGATGACAGGCAATGATTTACTAACACCAGTACAATTGCAATGTCAAATTCCAGTTCTTGAAATATAAGGCTTAGCTTTGTGATATATGGTAAGACATCTAAAAGTACATACATCACCTCTACAAAATCTGCCTGGGACCAGTCCTTTATCAACTCAGGTATCAGGGTCCTTCATTAATGCAAGCTACTAATGGCTGAAGTTTTAAATACAGATTGCTCTCCATTGTATAATGTTAACCGGTCTTGAACTTCCTTTACTTTCACTAGTGACTCATCTGTTAAGTCCTGTATCTTTTTCTTTTGGGGGAATCCAGGAGTAATAGAGAAGACTTCTTCAGTTAAATATTCTTTAAAGTAAGAAACTGAATCAGCTATAAAAAATTCCTAAGTACTGACCTGTGGGCAGTAGAATAGTAATTTATTAACATGGTATTTGACATCCGGAAAATTCACATAAGTTGTAACAGTCCTCAGTAAAACTGGAAGGTAAACAACATTAAATCCACTTACTGGAACAAGTTCTTGATCAGTCAAGCAATGTTACGAAAGGGTGATAGGATGATGCATGCATCCCACTTCAAAATTCCTTAAATTTCTGTAGAAGTAACAGCCAAGCCATCAGCTGATTATGTTAAACTCTTTCTTTCCTACTCTGCCTGTTCCTCTGAGCAGTAGCTGTAGGGACTTAACATTCATAGTCAGCTTTTTTCAGTAATGTCCTTGGAGTGAAAAATGATCTTTGGCAAGAATGCAAAAAGACAAACACAAACCATTGGCACTTATTATAGTTTTCATATAGTTATGCAGTTATATAGTAAGCATTTTCACTGCTGTTCCTACAGTCTGTTCCAAGAATCTCAGGAATTTGCAAAGTAGGCTGTTGGTTTTTTTCCTACAGTCAGGAATCTGAGGAATCAATTCTTATTCCCCAGGTACCCAATAATCCTTGACGTTCTCAATTAACAACAGGAACAATAGCTGATGTTACAATATTTATGATGATCCAAGATTTTTTTCAACTCCTTCCCTAAGCTGTTTGTTTGCCTTTTTAACCCATCTCCCACCAATTATTATATAAGTTGGGACTCAGGTTTGATATCATGAAGTATCAAGGATAATTACATTTCTACATGTCTTGTGCTAGGCAGCAGAAACCCAAGGGAGAGGCAGGAAGAACTGAACCGTTATACATTCTGTTGGTCAGCAAATGGCTCAAAGCCAGCCAGTCTGGACCAGACGCAGAGCTTGGGGACAGCTAGGACTATTGCTGGGGGAAAGGGGTAAAACTTAGGGGTACAAAGTATATAGATCCATGAGAAATCAGACTTACTCTATTTATTCTACTTATCCTGTAGCTCTTGGAAAAACTTGTTCTCATTCTGTGTTCTACTAAAAGATTTGGTGTATCTGCCACGTAAGATTTTTGTGTCTTCTTTTTCCTCCATTTTTATGTGCACATGTAGTATTTGGATGTCTCTTGCAAAGTAAAATCCATATTCATCTTGCAGATCTACACAGTAGTAAATCTGAATTTTGTATTGTCATGTTTAGTTTTCTTTCAGTGATGCCCCTCTCAGCTTTCTCATTGTTCTGAGGACACCTTGACAAGGAAAGGCTGTGCTGAAACCGGCAGGGCTTACTGGATGTCTGAAACTTTGCCTGAGAGTTGGTGCTCCCTGTCAGACCTCAGAACCTTCCAGTTTTCCTGCGTTGCAAACTCTGATTTTATCTCAGAAATCAGCATTCAATAGTTCTGATGGCTTGATGACTTTAGAATATAATTCAATTAGACATAAATACATTTCTCTGTCATATTCAAAATAAGCCCCCCCCTCCAGATTTTGCTATGATTTGTGCAGGTACTCATTACTACAGATCAGTTTTTTGTTTATTCTCTTCAGAAGCAATTATGCGTATCGTATTGAATTGCCCTGTATCTTATCTGAATGCTTCTTTCAAGTGGAATGAAATACTACTTCTCATTTGATTACATTTTTCTTTTCCTAGATGGCTAGTTTATATGTCAGCAGTTACTTCTTTTCTCTGTGCTACTAGGATAATCACTCACTCTTCTTTTAGTAAAGTGCTCGCCTTAATAATTTATTCCTTAAAGTGCTGACATCGTACCAGTTTGTGCTCTAAATCTCTGCTTTCTTCTGATCATCCTTGTAAAATTTCAGTTTATGCTAAATAAAATCCCTCTATGTAAGTTCCAGTGTGGAATTCTGTTAATTTTGGAATTATAAAAGGAGCATGCTTCACTACATAAATTTCATACCCATCGATATCTCTTTCATGTGGTATTGATCTGTTTATCACCCTACTCAAGAAATCCATATTTCCTCCCTTATTTATATTCTACAGAAAAATCATGTCCCTGTAGCTTCAGTATCATATGTACAACGGTAAACGGAAAAGTTTCTTCAATGTGAGCGAATCTGGAATTCTTGCAGGCTCGGTAGGTACACTTCAAACAAACAAACTAGAACCAGGTCTTACTGATTCCTTTTCAAACTTGAAATAGTTTCTTCCACAGCAAAAGAGATCTCAGGGAACATACAACTGGCTGTTCTTGAGAACACTCAGATCTGTATTCCTTCTTCCAATGCCTTTGCTGAAAGCATACCTTACAGGAGCAGACCCTTTGTATTTGCTGTTTGCTAGTGTGTTGAGTAAATCTTCCATATGTCTTCCCAATATCAACAAAGCTCCTAATACAGCATGTGATGCCTCCATTCTATGCAAGGATGTGAAGAATTAATTTATTAAATGTGCTTATGAGCATATAGTTCATAAGATGGATCAGAAAAGTGAAGCTTACCCTTCCAGTAGGAGAATACAGAAGGGTGAATATATATTGTTACAAGAAAAAAAAAAAAAAAAAAAAAAGTGTTTCAGCACCTCCATCACTGGTTTACGCGCCATGTGAGATTGTCACTCTTGCTAAGATTAAAGACTACCACTGCACAGACAAATCTGTTTCAATATTACTTTTGTGAGGGGATTGTTATTTTTATTTTCACAAGCAAAAGTTCTTGAGCACCAGAGGGTTTAGTTGCTGCTCAACTATACAGAAGCTTCTAAAGCTACTTTGGCTCCTTGGATTCCATGGGCAGAGTGACTGTCATTGAATGGAGGTGATTCAAAATAGTTTCTGTGGTGCTGTCCTTGTGATGGGAACCCACTCAGTTACAAAGATGTCATGGCCAGCTGCAGAACAGGAAGGGAAGAAAGTGAGAAGATGTGCTAAACTAATAAATCAGAGGAAAAGATTTCAAGAGTAATCACCCCCTTACCTGCAGCTGTCTATTATTTTTCCTTCACAGCATGCAGAGAGCAGCCAGCAGACCTAAGAGAAGAGATGCTGCTCCAGGCAGCCCCTGACATAGTTATTTTTAAATCAAATCTATATCTGCAACACCAGGCTATGTCCTATCTTTTTCTTAAGATCAGAAATGCATTTCAATACAAACAGAGATTTAATGAGCCATTTGTACTAGCCCGAAACTCACAGGTGTTACTGCCATTTTGGTTTCCTTGGCTGGATAAGTCCCTACTACACAGCCAAGTTGCTACCCAAGGTTTAGCATTTGCAAGCCAGATTGAAGACATAATTAATACCAACTTGGATTGAGGCATAGATTATTCTGAACGAGGTACAAGCTTGTAGTCAGTAGCATCCAAAGGAAGTGGAACTTCTCATGTAGACACTCAGTCTCACAACTGAGACACATACAAGAAGTCAGAGAGACTTTTTAAATATATTTCACTTTACCATTGTTTTCTTTACTCCAGTACAACAAAATAAAATAGCTACAGGCAGCTGGTCATACCTTTTGAATGATTTAAAACTCAGTGTTCTGGTAGAATGACAAGTCTTTGGTTTTGTAAAACCCAAAATATACACAACAGTCTTTGAGAACTAGCTCTTACTCTGTAATTCCATGGAGAATGTCATGCGAATATAATTTTCTGCTGTGTTTGCAGCCTATTCAAAGTGGCCTTGTTCTAATGCAAAAGAATAAAAAAGTGAAGTCTTAAGCAGAAGTGAAAGTTACTGGTCTATTTTCAGCATGCATGCCCCAAGATGAGTGAAAAACCAAACACTGCTAATGATGAGAAGTAAATCATTTTAATTCTTTCAGTACTAGCTTGTAACTTTAGCATTTTAGTATGATTTTTATAGTGATGGCATCCTCTTAAAATAAAATAATAGCTTAATTAAGAAAGTAAATGTGTCCATAAATATATGCATAAAAAATTAAATGGCCCCATATTTCTGTGTGAGTAGGAAGTAAAGAGAAAAATGTACAGCAAGAGGTTGATCTGTACCATTTTGATAAGTTGCTACAAGGTGGAGGAAGAGGAAAGAGGACAGCATCTATCATAGTGGGTGCATTTATATCAAACCCATTGGATAAAAAAATGCTAGTAAAAGAGTTTGTTGAACTAGATCCTCCTATAGCTGGGACTTTCCTCTTTAATGGAAATAAATGAACTCATCTGACGTGAGAAGAACGTTTGATGAGGGTGGAAAGAATGCAAGGGCTTTTTGAGTAATCAGGGTTTAAGCTTACAGGAAACAAATGTCAACTTGCTAGAGGTCAGTTCACCTCCATGTGACAGGCGTTCATTACGGAGGAGTCACAATCTAAGCTGCGGACAGTGAATGCTGTAAAGGAATGGAGGGTTGCTTCCATTAAACAGAATCCCAAGAATAATCTAAGTGATAAAGCATAGCTTTGTATCAGCAAGCAAAAAGAGGTGTTTTGCATATAAATAGGCATCCAAAGGTTTTGTGTGAGATCAGTTAGGGCTTGGAATTGGAAATAAAACATAAATGAAAGTAAACCTGCACCATAAATTTATCATAACGGAACTGGAGATGAGCTCTGAAAAGGTCTTCTGACAACAGTGAGTTTGGCTACAGAAAGGACCTGTGTGTTGCAGAGAAAATAGAGAGAGGCTTACAGAAGAAATCCCGGGAAGCAAATAGATGGGGCATTTTCAGAGGTGGAGGGAAGATAACCTGACAACACAGGGAACAAAGCTTTCGAGCACAAGCTAAGTAGTCTCCCTTACACTCACAAAGAAACAAATTTACTAGCAAAACACAGAGTTAGAAAACATTATGAGCTTGTGGATCCAAACTAGGCCACGGCTGAGTCCAGAATCAGGAGCCTCTGTCCAAACTCAGGTCCAGAGATAATGCTTCTCATTCCTGTTAAACTTCTAAAAATAATTCCCGATGATTTCAAGACTATCCCATTTAGAATTAAGTTGATGTCAAAAAAAGGCTGCAGCTAGAAAGCCTTGGAGTTCTTTGTTTTTCAGGTATTTACAGTGTAGATAAAAGACAAGAAATGTCACAGCATGCTTCCTTGTTTCAGAAACGGGAAACTGCTCAAGAGGCATATTTAGTCTGGGCCTTGGATGCATTAAGGGCACAGACACAAAAAGTCCCTTTATTGATCCGAAAGTTCTCAGATGCACTGTGGCATTCTTTTGTCCCAATATACACATACCTCTGGTCTCTGGTGCACTTTGCTGCCTTTGTACAGTTATGACAGCAAGTTGCAGAACAGTACCCTCCTGCAAACTGTTCACACTGCTGCTGTCCTGTGTTTGACCACCATAGACAAAGACGGAAGTGTTTCAAGGCTTTGAAAAAGACAGAAGAGGGAATGACCTCTCCAGGATGCCCTACAAGGAAAGCTCCAGGCTTTCTCTGCCACTGAAATAGAGAAGAGGATTTTTGAGCTGCTGCCTCGCTGCCATACTCCTGCCATGTAGGGAGGAATTCCCATTTCCTCCGGAGGGCAGAGAAGCAACTGGGAGGTTCCTGTCTCACAGTGTCAAGACAGCACCTATGACTCTTGTAAGAAGGAGTACTGATGTCTTCTGGATCCTCCCTGCCACCTTGGGATTGAGAAGGGTGTCTAATGTCTTCTAAGTTCCGAGGCGAGACAATGGCATAAGGAACATTTAAGCAAGTATCTCCCAGTTCCCTACAATTATTCTGGCTGCTCCTCCAGCTGCTCCCAAAGAAGCTAGCTTGAATCTTAGCTTGGTGCACGTAGTTTCACTGAGTATGCCTGCCTAGCTTTCCCCCAGGTTATTCTGTTTGGCTCTCAGGGTGGCAGGGCCCTGTATCCAATCTTCTTCAGCCTTTGCACTGATCTGGAGAAACCACCTGTAAGAACATGAAAGAATTTTGTTCTCCGAGATCTGTTAAGCTTCTGGCCTCTGCCAGGGGCTGATATATGACTAATTAATACCAACTTTGATAATAGATTTCAATTTAGAAATTGGGCAGTGGCCTGTCAGAGCACTGAGGTGTGAAAATTTAACAGCAATTTATCAATCCTTTTTCTCTTGCATTTGTCTGTAAATATGGCCTTTGCGGTCCCCTCAGAGAAAGTGAGCTGTTTTCTCACAGTCTGTAATTATTACTGGAAGAAGAGCAGAGAGCTTTTTGAAGCCATAAAAAGTTAAGGGAATAATTTAAATCACCAACAGATTCAGTTACACTCTGGCATGTGAAGCTGAAAACACAAAAACATTCTGTAATGTACAATCATTATGCTCCTCTGATGGTGGTGTTAAATTGTGCACAATGGCAAAAAAAGGCAAAGATCCCAAACCTACCGACTGCTGTGATAAGAGAGAAAATCCTGAAGTGAACAGGACTGCAGTGGGATTGTGACATTTTAATGATAGTTTAGAAATACAAAAATGTCTGAAGTGGAAGATAGTCTTCTATTCATTCTCTTTCTGTGTGAATAGCAGTCCTGATGGAAGCATAAGGTGAAATTCATCCACTAGCCTTTCAGTTCTGTAGACATAGATTTAAGAAACTATTTTAAATCAGAAATAGTTTTTATCTGAAAGTAATGTTGTGAGTTTTAGTTTTGCTTCTACAAAGATCTGTCTATAACCAGTGATACAAATACATTGCACATGGCCCTGCTTTCTTCTGGCTTTTTCCCCCAGGTTCACATGATCTGAGCTGTACCTAATGATTCAAAAAACCCCAGAATAATACTTTCCTAAATTTTTAAGATTTTCAAGTAGATTTCATGATGTAAGGTTACAAATGTTGTCAGCTGGACACAAAGCTGTTATAATGGGCTGTTCAATACAAAATTAAAGACCAGTTGGTCTCTGGGTACCCAGCCCCCTGAGCTGGATGACAGGGATGGGGAGCAGAATGAACCCCCCATAGTCCGAGAGGGAATGGTTAGTGACCTGCTACATCACTTAGATGCACACAAGTCTATGGGGCCAGATGGGATCCACCCAAGGTTACTGAGGGAGCTGGCGGAAGTGCTCACAAAGGCAGTTTCCATCATTTATCAGCAGTCCTGGCTAACAGAGGAGGTCCCAGTTGACTGGAAGATAGCAAATGTGATGCTCATCTACAAGAAGGGTCACAAGGAGGACCCAGGGAATTACAGGCGCGTCAGTCTGACCTCAGCACCTGGGAAGGTTATGGAGCAGGTCATCTTGAGTGCCATTACGTGGCACATGCAGGACAACCAGGTGATCAGGCACAGTCAGCATGGATTTATGAAAGGCAGGTCCTGCTTGACCAACCTGATCTTATTCTATGATAAATAACCTACTTAGTGGACAAGGGAAAGGCTGTGGATGTTGTTTACCTGGACTTTAGTAAAGCTTTTGACACTGTTTCCCACACCATTCTCCTGGAGAAACTGGCTGCTCATGGCATGGATGGGCGTATGCTTCATTGGGTCAAAAACTGGCTGGATGGCTGTACCAAAGGAGTAGTGGTAACTGGAGTTCAATCCAGTTGGTGGCTGGTCACCAGTGGTGTTCCCCAGGGCTCAGTATTGGGGCCAGTTCAGTTTAATATCTTTATCAACAACCTGGACGAGGGGATCAAGTGCACCCTCAGTAAGTTTGCAGATGACACCAAGTTAGGTGGGAGTGTTGATCTGCTTGAGGGTAGGATGTCTCTACAGAAGCATCTGGAGAGGCTGGATTGATGGGCCGAGGCCAATGGTATGAGGTTCAACAAGGCCAAGTGCCAGGTCCTGCATTTGGGTCACAACAACCCCATGCAGCGCTACAGGGTTGGGGAAGAGTGGCTGGAAAGATGCCTGGCAGAGAGGACCTTGGGGGTGTTGGTCGGCATTTGGCTGATTATGAGCCAGCAGTGTGCCTGGGTGGCCAAGAAGCCCAAGAGCATCCTGGCTTGTATCAGAAATAGTGTGTCCAGCAGGACCAGGGAAGTGATCATCCCCCTGTACTCAGCACTGGTGAGGCTGCACCTCAAGTACTGTGTTCAGTTTTGGGCCCCTCACTACAAGAAAGACATTGAGATACTGAAGCATGTTCAGAGAATGGCAACAAAGTTGGTGAAGGGTCTAGAGAACAAGTCTTATGAGGACCAGCTGAGGGAACCGGGGTTGTTTAGCCTGGAAGAAGGATGCTCAGGGGGGACCTTATTGCTCTCTACATCTACCTGAAAGGAGGTTGTAGTGGAGTGAGGGGTTGATCTCCTTTCCCAAGTAACAGGGGATAGGACAAGAGGAAATGGCCTCAAATTGCACCAGGGAAGGTTTAGATTGGATATTAGGAAAAATTTCTTCACTGAAAGGATTGTCAAGCATTGGAACAGGCTGCCCAGAGAAGTGGTTGAGTCGTCATCCCTGGAGGTATTTAGAAGATGTGTATATGTAGTGCTGAGGGACATGGTTTAGTGGTAACCTGGCAGTGCTAGGTTAATGGTTGGACTTGATGATCTTAAAGGACTCTTTAAACCAAAATGATTCTATGATTCTAAATTGTAGCTATCTGGCTAAATTAGTAAGTATATTTTTGCAATTAAAATTGACGGGACTATGTAGGTAGATCAAGGTGGAGAGACAGGGACAGAGCCTGAGTATAGGTCAGGAAGGTTCAGGGTGGAAAGAGAGATCACAGCTAGACTAAGGAAGGAAGTTCTGTTAAAAATGTAATGTTTTGGTCAGTGCAGCCTCTAGGCTGCCTTCAGGACTCATCAAAAAACAGTCCTCCCCACTTCCACTAGGGCTTTAGGAAGCTAAGTGTTCTGAAAAAGCTTTTTAAAAATACATCTTGTATTCAGGCAAACTGTAGTTTTGAGAAAGTAGCAGAAGACGAAACTGTAGAGTAGTGGGTTTTTCACAGAGTGCCAAAGGAAAGAAATTAAATATGTATGTAAGGGTTTTGGGGAGGATCTGTAGCGTGAAGGCCTATTTGAGGAACATTTTATTTGCCTCGCACCCAGTCATACAAGATGGTTTGGTTTAGCTCAGGAAACAAAAAGTTTTGTAATATCTGGTCACTTGACACAGTTGCATAAAAATAGTAAAACTGAGATAATGGTATCCAGTCTGCAATTATTAGAAGGAACCAGATGACTGACACCAAATATGCAAATAGGAAACATCCATCTGGTCAGGGCAAAATGGCCTGGCTTTCACCTATGAGAAGAAGAAGTAACCCTTTGGACCACACTCGTCCTGGCCCATGCTGAAGGGCCTACAAACAGCAGTGATAGACCAGGAGCTAGAGGTCAGGACAAGATGTCCGCTTCATTTCCAGCCTTCCTCATCAAACAGCTCTCAATCCAGGTCATCTTAATCTTGGAAAATAAGAACCAAGACAGTGGCCTCCAAGCTAAAATGGCATCAGATTCACAGTATTGTATTCTGAAGACTTTGCTAACAGGTTTGATAAGTGCTTGAACTTTGGTTGTTAACAGATGAACTGCCTAGTTGGAGTTTTGAGACTTCATGGTGTGTCAGTCTTGCAGTTGCTCCCGTCATAGTGGCCCCAATTACATGTTTACAGTTGCAACACATCCAGTGTGAGGAATTGTGAGGCTTTTGGGGAGAACTTTCTGGAATTGCAATTATCTTTGCATTTCACTGTCTCACTAGAAAAGACCCTTAAGAATTGGCTAGAGTGACCTGGTGTGAGGGAGCAGCAGAAGGGGGCTACTCCACAAGGGCAGGTAAGCTGGGAGCCGAGGGGGACAGCAGGGCAGGTAGGGCAGTGCCCGAGCAGGTCCGGTGACACTAAGCAGGGTCAGCCAACAATCCAGTGGTTGCCAGACAAGTCTTCAGGGATGTAACATATCAAAGGTAACCCAGGGATTCAGATCAGTGGATCTGGCTCAGGAAGGTACATGGCCAGGCTAAATAGCTGTAACAAGGCAAGGGCTGAGGAAGGGGCTGCACCGAAGAGGATGCCTCCAGCGAGGCTCCTCGCAGCTCTCTCTCACAGAGCTGCCTGCACAGCAGCCTCAGCCCAGGTTACAGCTGCATGTATCAGAGCTGGCCATGGGCACAGGCAGCCAAAGCCCTGGCGGGGGCCAAAAGCTGTGTCCCTGACAACTGAAGTCCGGGAGAGCTGATAGAGTGGGATTGCTTACCTACAAGGGTGTGAATGTGTTTAGCGGAAAGCATGTTTTAAAATCTTATACTGAGAGGTGGAAATTGTTTCTTTTGAACTCCTCATTCACATTAAACCCGATTTATCAGTTAAGTTTGCATTGGCAAACTTACAGTAACAGTCAATCCCCAGGTAATCTACTTTGATGGGAACTTTTGTTTATTCACAGAAAAAAGGGGGTGGTGGTAGCTCTTCCTTTTAGCCAGATGTTTGTGTGAGACACACCTGAGATAACTGGTAATCCAGACAGTGATAGCTGGAAATAATGGCATTACGTGGTCTTCCAGATTCAGTTAAAGTAACACTAATTTTAATTGTTGCCTTGTTCCACATTTGCACAATTAACCGCCTGTTCTCTGATATCTTAAAGCAACACAGTTCAATTCCTCCGGCAACACAGGACAGATGGCAGTTTCACAGGCCACACGGGGGTTGTAAGTGCTGGGCCGTGCTCCTGTATGAGAGGAGGCATGGCTGCAGCTCGGTCTCTTCTCCCATGGAAATTCAGTCTGAAAGCCCCGGACTTCTGCAAGCACAAGCTGAGATGTTCAGCTGGTTGGGCAAAGCACGCACACTATCAAACACACGCTTGTCTCCTCTCAGGAAGCAGAGGTGGTCTGGGTGTAGTGCATAGTCCCTGGACTGCCAGCTGGACCATGCTGAATTCAAAGAAGAAATTCTCATAATCCTTGTTTATGTTTCTCTGCTAGATCCCTTTGGATTGCAAGACATAACGAGCAACTCATTTTGAGAATAGACTGTTGGACTCCTCATAGTTACAAGTTTGCTCATCACTTTTAAAAAAAATTATTAAATATTTCATTAGCGATCTGGTTTGATAGAAAGTAAAATATTTTCTTTTTTATTAAACTTGGGGTGGTAACTTGGGGGGGGGTTCATTTTTTGCGAGTGAATATTTGGACCTATGCTTGCTATGATTAGTTCTGATATTGTTTTTATGTCTCTTTTTTTAATGCCTTAAGCATGTTCCTCTTCTGTTGTTTGTAGTATGACTGATGGAATCAAATGCAAATAACATGGAAGTAAATATTTCACATGTCATAGAACCACAACCTTAAGTGTAGTTTAAGTTAAAATATTTATGAAACTTGTCTAGTAAATCTCAGAGCTCATCAAAAAAATCTAAAATATCAACACAATTTTGAAAGACTAATCTTTTAATAATACAAGTTACATTAAAAAGAAATAAACCTTATAACAGGAGAAATATTATGTGCATTAAGAATGTCCAAAAACGTTAAAAGGCTGCTGTAAAATTATTTTAAATTAAACATGAGGATCTAACAAAGAGAAGTCTGATCAACTTACTTCCTTCTACGAAAATTGCGGTGAAATTTTTTGATTGGCTTCTGCCATCTACTGCGTGGTGTCGGAAATGCAGCACAGGAATGTGAAACCGTGCGAAGTGTATTTGCTGACAGTTCCGCATAACAGAAATAGTCCCTATTTTCTAACACTTCCAAAGCTTAAATACCCTGAATGACATGCTTTCCACATCTCTGCGGATTCAGAAAATAGTTTTCCAGTGTCTTGTCCATTCAGTGCATCAGAGCCACTCTGGTACCGTGATGTGAGGCGCAGCTCAGGGAAACCATGTAAAGGCTGAGGAAGGGTAAGAAACTGCCTGCAGCCTTTAAGGCTGCGCAAATCCTGGGGAGAACAGCAGTAATCTCAGATTATGCTCGTGGCCCAAAGCTTTGCAGACTGAGTGTGCTTGATCTGCATCCCACTGTGAATTAGAAGTGTCATCTGGACAAAGCTGTCTTGAAGGAAGAACGTAGAAAGCCTTTGCAGTGGGTGAGGCCACTTAGAGCCACGTCACTTCTTTTTGGCACTGGAGAAAGAGTACGCAGGGGAAGACAGAGTCCCTTCGTTTGTTCAGCAACATGTTGAAGTTTAGTTCCAGAGATCTTTCTCTAAGCAAGGTCTCATGCTACACGTTATCTGGCTCAGAAATGCATCAACTATTAAGGGAAGCACCTGTAAGACCAGTTAACATATTTTTTTTGTTCAGGAAAGCATTGCCCTGGTGAATTCTGTTTTTAGGAAAGAATGAAATATCTGTGTGCTGTTTAGACCCACACTACCAAAACAAATTGTGTTTGTCTTAGGCATCCAGGATTCACTTTAACAATTTTTTTGTAATCTGTTTAATGGTGATTCAGCCTAATACCCTACCCCTCAGCAGATTTTCATATTCTTGTGAGCAGCCTCTCCATAACTGTCCTTATGTGACACCCGCTCACCTTCAGCAAGCTTTAAGTGGTAGCCATTGTGAAAGACAGAAGATAGCTTCCAAGGCTGGTAGACTGATAACCACCCAGACAAAGACGCAGAAGGATGCAATAGAACCTCTGTTGCCTGTATGCAAAGTGCTGATAAAAGGACATCTGTTTCCAGGGAAATGCACTATACAATTCTTGTGTCTCCTGTGTTGATGCGGTTACTTTTGGTTTCTCCTTGGGCAGAGATTAGACTCTGTTGAAGGCTCCATGTTGTCCCCTGGCTCTGGCAAAATTGGACCCCTATAAGCATAGGACAAAAAAGGACTTAATAGCTCACCAAGTCTTTGCTACTGCACGTAGCCTTGTCAGAAAATCCTATGAATAAACTACAGCTCTCTCAAGACTAAGGAAGAGGGAGAGGTTAGAATGTCTTACGTCCTGATTTCCTCTATATTTTGAATTCTCTTTACCATGAAATGGCATTTCAGACTAAATTTTAAGTAGCTGATTAATAGCACATTTTTGCTAGTTAAGTGAGTTTCTAAATGAGAAATCCAATACAGAATCATTTCTAACATACAAACTTGCAAGGCCCTCTCCAGGTTAAAATTTGTTAGATGAAATTGTAGTAATTATAAGCTCCCTTTTGTATACTGTTCTTAAAATGTCAGCATTTCAAGTGTTTAATCAGACTATAAACCTTGTAAATTCTGTAACTTCTTAAAATTAATAGCAATTCAAGAAGCATTGTTGGAGTTTGTTTTAAGACCTGTTGACTAACTATATAATTGGGAACTGGTCACTGCTAGGAAAATCAATTTAAAACCCACCACCATGATAAAAAAATGTAACTCAGAAGTTAGCTACTGCTTTGATTTGCTGTATGAAATTCGAAGAACAACTTCAAAACAGCATATATGTGTTAGTGCTGCAATAGAGCATGTGTGTCTGTGCAGATCTGCCTGCATGAATGTGTTGCTGTCCTCTAATGATGGGAGCATTTTGGATCAGGTCAAGTCTCATATATTTGCAACATATTTACCCAAGGAACTGGAGGACTAAAAGGAACAAAACACAAGTTGCAATGTAAAGGTAGTTCACAGTAATTATCCTGTGGTTCAAGAGGTAGTCTGGTTGCTTTGAGATTTCTATATGGTTTTGGATGTCAGTAAGGGCCATCCATTAAGCACAGAGCATGCTTTGTATTTCTACTCGATCCTCCGCAACAAAGTTCTCTAAAACGTGAGAGAAGCACCAAGAGAAGTCTTTGCCTTGCTATCTCTTTAGCAAAGAAGTTCTTTTATCAGTAGCAGAAATAACAAGGCCTAGTGACCTACAGAACTGTGTCCCCTAATCTTCCTCCTTCATTCCAGTCCCTCAGTACCTCCAGATAGATTGCTCCCCGAGTTTCTACTTGCTCAGCTGAGCAAAGAGCAGCATGGTTTGCTGGGTTAGTAGTTTGCAATTATATTTGAACTGACTGTCCGCTCAGGACCTCCAGGCTGACTCCCTAGCCAGCTAATACTTCTTAAATGGGTAAGGGGATGTCCCTCTATTCATGACCTTTGTTGCATAAGAAAACCAGACTGAAAAAACAAGAGCAGTCACTAATTCAGAGGCCTCTATCTGAATTACTCCATCCTGGAATTTGACCCTGTTGGGTCAAATGGAGAAGCCTTACTGGCTCTCTATTTCCCTCCTTTCCAGTAACTTGCAGGGAAAGTTGCCACACAGTTTTAGATTTGGGGTGTGCTGGGGAGAATTCCAGTGAGGCAAACCCTCATTTCTGTCCTTCGTAACACTCATAACGTGTGGCAGAATCACAGGGTTTGGAAGGGACCTCTGGACATCACCTAGTCCAACCCCCCTGCCAGAGCAGGGACACCTAGAGCAGGTTGCACAGGATGGTGTCCAGGCAGGTTTTGAACATCTCCAGGGTCGGAGACTCCACCACCTCTCTGGGCAGCCTGTTCCAGTGCTCTGTCACCCCCAAAGTAAAGAAGTTTCTCCTCATGTTTAGATTGAACTTCCTACATTAACGTTTGTGCCCATTACTTCTTGTCCTATCCCTGGGCACCACTGCAAAGACTGGTGTCATCCTCCTGGCACCCTCCCTTGAAGTATGTATAAGCATTGATGAGGTCCCCTCTGAGCCTTCTCTTCTCCAGACTAAAAAGACCCAAGTCCCTCAGCCCTTCCTCATAAGAAAGATGTTCCAGCCCCCTAATCATCTTTGTAGCGCTCTGGCTGTACCCTCTCCAGCAGTTCCCTGTCCTTCTTGAACCTGGGAGCCCAGAACTGGACACGGTACTCCAGGTGCAGCCGCACCAGGGCAGAGTAGAGGGGAAGGATAACCTCCCGCAACCTGTTTGCCACTCTCTTCTTGATGCACCCCAGGATGCCATTGGCCTTCTTGGCCACAAGGGCACATTGCTGGCTCTTGGTCATCCTGTTGGCCACCAGGACTCCCAGGTCCCTTGCCACAGAGCTGCTTTCCAGAAGGTCAGCCCCTAACCTGTACTGGTGCATGGGGTTATTCCTCCCCAGGTGCAGTACCCTACACTTGCCCTTGTTGAACTTCATGAGGTTTCTCTCTGCCCAGCTCTCCAGCCTGTCCAGGTCACACTGAATGGCAGCACAGCCTTTCGGTGTGTCAGCCACCCCTCCCAGTTTTGTGTCATCAGCAAACTTGCTGATGGTACACTCTATCCCTTCATCCGGGTCATTGATGAATATATTGAACAGGACTGGACCCAGTAGTGACCCCTGGGGAACACCACTTGTCACAGACCTCCAACTAGACTCTGTGCCACTAATCACAACCCTCTGAGCTCTCTCTGCCAGCCAGTTTTCAATCCACCCCACCATCCATTCATCCAACCCACACTTCCTAAACTTGCCTATGAGGATGCTGTGGGAGATGAGAAATCTTATTACATTGACTAGCATTTGCATAAGTAGGATTGCCCCCTCAAAGTCACCACAATTCTAAAAGACAAAGGAGGAGTGCCAGTCTATTGACTCAATAATTCTTTTGGAAACTTTCCTTTTCTTTCACAATATACTGCGTGTCATCTGGCCACATAGGTTGACAAGAAATATTAATTGAAGGAGACAATATGTGGGAGGGATTGCAATGATTTTATGTGGCTCCACAGGGTAAGAAGAAGGCACAGACTATCAAAGTTTGTGAGCATCTTAGCCTTTTACTTCTAATACACTTTGAAATATTAGCATCTGACATGTTTCTCCAATTTCCTTATATGTTTCCTTATGAAAAGATGGCCATGACTGGAAGTTTAACCCCAGGATCCCTTCCTGGTAGTCCTAGACAGGTCTTGCATCACATACTGCAAGCCTGGGAAGTATTGGGGGATTTTTAATTTTGCCTGACAGCTCATCATGCTGCAGCATTAATGGATTCTTACTGTGCAGGGGAGTTGGAAAGATGAATTTAAATGCAAGATGACCTCTCCTTCACCTTTTAGGAACCTGAATCCAACAGTCGTTTTAGATTTCTGTGTTAAGGAGATGTTTCTTAGACTTTATTCCTAGGAAACAGCATGTGTGTGGGCACTGGAACAATAAGCTGTTGTGTATCAGCTGCTTAAGGGTAACTGAACGTTCTTTGAGCGTAGTTGTAAGGAAATCTGAGATAGTTTACCCCAAACTGACTTGTGTCAATATGTTTAGAGAGACATTTGTAAATATAAAAGATATGAAATATTTTTTCCTAACCCAATACTGAAAAATAATTTAGTGATTCAGTGCTGACCTACTTGTGGATGTATACCATAATTTTCCTTTGAAAGAGCTCACATTTGAATATGCTTCTTGCTTACAACTTTTGAGCTATTTCTTTTTTAAACCTTTCCAGTATTTTACAAATTTTTGTAACCTATCCCAGAGCTCAGTCAGTCTTTGATCATACTCTTACTCTTCATAGTTTCTCTCAGTCTACAACTGTACACCCCTATAGTGATACCAAATTCCCTCACCAAAAGAAGCACTCGTATAGAGAATTTTTTCAAGGGACACTATAATATATTTTGTACAGCTGCTTTTTCTTCCTGTTTTATTGCATGCTATTTGATTCCTGCCAGGTCTTCCCTGATACCCATTTCTGTTTCATGTTTTTGTGTTTGTTTATTAAGGAGAAAATACATCTTCACTTTCAGAGAACTTACTGAGTTCCTTTTTACCACCCAGAAGGAGGGACCCGCAACAAAAGGAAATTAGTGACCCATTTTGTAGATGAAACACAGTAGTTTATGATTTAACCACAGGCTCTTTGAAAGTATGATGTAGCAGCAAGAATTAAATTTAAATTACCCAAGACAAGTTTACGTAGATGACTGAGTCATATTTTAAGAGGTTAGGAGTTTTGACTCCAAAAGCTCTGTGTACCAGAAGCACTGCCTTCAGCTCTATTTTTAACTTGGTATTTTTTTTCTCTCAAAGCAAAAGAAATTACATATCCATTGTACATCCTTCTTGCATTTCTGTGTGTGGTGATGGCAAGCATGAAAATTTCTTTCTGCATCTGATGACTCATAAACTTTCTTCTCTTAAGGCTTTTTTCTTTGACTGGTCAACCTTTGGCTTGAGATGCTCAAGAATCAAGCCAAACAGGAACTTCCTGGTTTTACACTCAGTTTTTTTCCCTTGTCTCTAACAAGCTGGTCTAACTCATTTATCACATGAATTCTCCCCTGAATGGTTTCCATCTTCCACATGAGTACATTATTGGTCCTTCTAGATGTCCACAGTTATCCTACTTCTCCTCTTAAAAGAAAAATGAGAGGCATTCGGTTTTTACGTTCTAATGAGCTATGTCAGATGGAAAAAGTGATCATCTGTCTATTTCCAAAATCTAAAATATGGTCTGGTTCTGACTGTCATGGTTTCATGACTCATTGGCCAAAGGATGCCAATTAGAGGATGCCACTTAGCTCATAAGCCTGTTCATCTGCCAGAAGGATACCATTATTTTGGACATGTTTCCACTTCTGAATGGAAAAGGCCGTTGCTCTGCAAGAGTGACACTATGTGTGTTTCATTGTGCATTACCAAGCAGGCATCAACAACAATGGTAAACTTAACTGACAAAGTTTTCCCAGCTTTTTTAGTGAGATCATCTTCTGTTGTGGCACCCGCATTACCTATACTAGTTTTCTGAAATTTCCACAAGGTAACAGAAAAAAAAAAAAAAGAAGCCTAGTTATACATACCTGGAGGCAGCATACAAAGCTCTGTTCCTCAAAGCACACATGAAACACAGCTCTGCAATGTCTGAGAAAGAAACTGTCACCAAATAAGTCCATTCGTTGAGTCCCCTTCTTTATAGCTCCTACCCTTCTCAGGTTGGGGATTGTTATCACAGTTGGAAGCTGTTAGTTTTGGAAAATAGTGAAAGACAAAGAGGTAAAGCCTCTTTTCATGTTTTCCCTCTCATGCTATTTTTTACTTTCTTGCTTTGTGATATATGGTGCTGTACCACCGATGAGCTGGACTTTTCTTTTAGTTGGAATGAGAAAAACAACCACAGAAAGCAGCTGTAAGTCATACTTCGTTTTCCAACAGAGGATTACATTTCACTGAACTGGAAATCAAGAGTCAGAAACCTAACAGATTGTGCAAATCCTACAATAAATCCATTTGCACCTTTGGCAAAAGATGCCTTTGAAAACTCTTCCCTAAAGGACTTATCTCTTAGAAAGGGGAATAAAAAGGTGAGGTGGCAAAAAAGAAATAGGAGGAGGCAATGTGAGTTGTCAGAGTTACTCTTTATTAAACTTCATGTTGAAACCAAACTGAAAATTGGCAAAGCTTCCAGGGAAATTTAGCAAAGAAACAGCTTGCAGTAATCTAGCAACCAGGGTTACTATGGCAATAGCAGTACACGGTGAAATTTAGTAGATATAATTTTCCATGATTCACTGTATATTTTTAGCTATTTTCTTTTTGTTCGCTCATGTTAATTGGCTTTCTGAAGAAAAGAAAGGACTGAATGCCTAGGTCATGCCCTCAGAAAAGATAGAGAGGTGTCAATTGGTGCTTAAGGGGAGCCTTTGTGTTCTAGCCTCAAATGGTCAACCATCCTAAGGAAACCTTAGGGTCTCAACTTCTACCCTGTTCATCTTGTCTTGAGCCTTTAAGACCACTGTTCCCTGCTTCTTGAAATCCTTCCATCCCTTGTTCACCTTAATTTCCTTCTCTAATGCTTCTACCCGCTAGTTCACAGTCTGAACCGTATGAATAATTTTTCTCCTTTCCTTCTTTTTCAGCTATTATCCAGCATGATTCTTTTCGGTAACACCACCTCTTTTCTTTGTGACGTGGTTTCAACTCTGGGACTCAAAAATCAAGCTCTCATCTCCTCACCCCCCTCCCTCTGTGCAGTCCTCTTTTTGGCCTTATGGCTTGCTCATAACGTGAGCTGATCAAGACTTAAATGTTCCTTCATTGTCAATCCCACTGATTCAGTCACTTTCCTAGCCATTTAGATATACAGTCATGATTTTACACATGGCTCTGACATGCAAGGTGTCATGCTCTCTTTACCTTCATAATATCTCTAAGATCTGGCCTCCTATTCTTTGACCAAATGTCAACACTTGTCATACAAGTCCTTCTCTTGTTCCACTATATCGGGAGTCCCTGTTCCTGAGCCACAAACGCTCAGAGTAATTCAAAATGTTGATGACTTCACGATCTTCCCTGTTTGCTTCTTCAACTGCTAATCTCCTTTGTGCTATTCTTCCTCTGCTATGCCAGGTTCTACTTCTGTTCCTCAGCTGCATGAACTTATAACTAAGTGCCCTTCTCTATAATGGTGCTTTTATCATGTACCATCACTGATCAACCCTTTCACTTTACCATTGTCTCCAACTTTTGTTATTTTATTCCACAACTGGTACTGGTATCTCGGTGCTTTGTTACATTGACCTTGATACATGATATCGAGGTCATGGAAAAAGTAAAGAATATCTCCTTTAGCTCCCTTTTTGCAATTCACCTCTGCCACCTAATATGCAACAGTAGCATCTAAGTACATTTAGGCAACTAGAAAACTACGTAGAATCACAGGCAGTCACCAGAACATGCTCATGCTATTATTACTTGATCTTCCTTACTCCTCACCTCTAACCATTTGTTTGCTGAATTCACTTCTGTATTGGCACTCTGTCAATAAGGCTCTAAGTGTTTTAAGTCTGAGACTGTCTGCCTGCTATACTGCTGTGTATAAACAGCTCAAAAGAAATGAGGCTCTGTGAAGCTTCTATGGGCTTTGGAAGGAAGGCATAAACGGAAGGAGTGGCAAAAATGCTGCAAAAGAGCAAATCTTTAAGTCAGTCAAGGCTGGGGAGGCTTACAAGGATCTCTGGGGGACTTAATAAAGGACCAGAACTTGGATACCCACCATTCTCAGCTCCTACAGATTTTAGTCTTAGCTGCTAGTATCAGCATACATAAATACAAATAAACACACAAAAAATAAGAAAACAATTCTAGAAATTAAAAGTTAAAAACATACGGGAAAATAAATTTATTAAAGCATAATGTATTTATGTAGTCAAATTTCCTGCTGCAAGATACAGAAAAAGGCTATGTATTTGTTTATATATATTCATGAGCATTTAAAAGGACCACGGTGCTTCATCTCAAGCCACAGCTGATCAGTAGCTGGGGCTGTGGTGCAGTGTTACATAATGCAAGTTTATGACTTTGTAAGACGTCATTTTCCTTTCCAGCATTTATGGGTTTGCTTTTTTCTGTGTTTAGAAAGTAAAGTATTTCAAATAAATACTCACTTTATGGGGTTTTTTTACACAGTGTAGGACATACTAGATGCAATCACAGTATAAAATATAACAATACTAATTGTCTTCTGTCACAGAGGATGGTAGACTAAAGATGTCCTCATCTGTTCTGTGGTAACATCCCTGTGTTCCTGAAATTACATTTTCCTTCTCTCTGAACCCCCATGAGCCATGGCAATATGGACATAAGGAAAAGTCAAAGGAAAAGCTTCCCAGTTCTGCGTGACTCTCTGTGCATGAGAAAGAAGGAAGTGCCCCATCCCCCAGAACTACCCAATTTTAGACAGGTGGTTAATGCAAAGGCCAAAGAATGAGAGTTCCTCTCACAAGAATCAGCTGAACTGGGGCTCCACTGGCTCCTCTGTATCAGAAGACCCTCATGTTGCAGCAGGCTCAGCTCATGAAGGGTCTGCTGTGCTCTAGCACCGCAGGGTGGTAACTCTTCTTCAGTCCACAGCACAGCTGCCCTTCGGCCAGGCACAGGGCATTCTGCTGAGAGCGTGGCATTGCCCTTGGAAAAAAATACATCCACTAATAAAATAGTAACTGATCTGTGTCTATTACAGCTGTTCATGATTCTCAACGTCTGTTCAGTTTTGGAGAGATTTAGATCAATCCCTGTTGAGTTCTGCTGATGTTATTTTTTAACAGTCTTTGCCATGCACATGAAGTGCCTCCTTCTTTCAGTCTGCCAAATTAACGTCTGCCATCCCCTTACAGCCAAGACATTCAAGACTTCTATTTCCCACCATGCTTTATATTTTTCTGGCACAGCCCGATTTCCTTTTTCGTCTCTAAGGTGACTTGGACTGCTGCCTTCTGACTGTGAATTGTTTTTCTGGGTTTCTTTGTAAAGATGCTTAAATTGTTCTACTGCTAAAGTAATTAAGCCCCTTTTAGTAAATGTTACATTTGTAAATAAATGCCAATATTGTAATTTCAGAATGTCTCCTGTTCCTACAGTTATCACACAGCACTTTCTGGTACATGAAGCTAGGACTTTTGAGGCAGAAAAAAAAAATATTTATATTATTGTATATTTATGTATTATTAAATATTTAATATTACTATTATTAATAAATATTTACTCCCCATGTTTTACTAGAGAAAAAAATTCCAGAAAGAAAAGCAAATGTGACATATTATAAAAAGAGGAGTTTGAACTGTTCTGCCTATTCTGGATGGCTTGCCAAACACAGTAATGCTCTATATCATACTTAGTATTGCAGTTTCCAAACTGTATTCCCTGCACTATCCAGCAGATGATGCTAATGTATTACAAACTATTCTCTGTTCAATTTTAGTCAGAGGAAAGATGACCAGCTGAAAGATGACCAGATAAAAGATGTAGTTTTGTCACATTCCAGACATTTTAAAAAAATCTCAATTACCCTCTTTAATTCTCTTTTCTAATATGTGTTATTCTGAGTCTCAGAATGTGTTATTTTTCTGAAGTAGTTTTTGTTACTAAAGATTGACCCTTTCAAGTACCTCCCTACCAATCTTTCACAACCCTTTGACATTCCAATGCGTTTGACATAAATGTTTGACCGTTTTCAGAAGTCTGTTGGCTATATTTGCCATCTATTTACTCATATATTGTGACATACAGCATTAGGTTTTGTGCTGTGACAATTCCCATTTCCAGTCTGTAGAAAATATGTGAAGCCAAATCCTTGCATTAAAAAGACAAAAGCTAGAAAGGGAAATAAAATATACCATTCACATATATAAAGAAAAAGGCAAAACCGAGTTGCCATGAATCTTCCAAGATCCTCAACTTTCTAATCTCTTTCTCTAGTGTAAACATACCTTGATTGCAGACTATGAAATGAAGTTTTATAATAACTTCTACTTTGCAATGGATTCTGATTTTCTTACTCAGGGAGATTTGCTCCTAATTTTACAAGAAGAGGCCTTTGGAATTACTTGCAGAATAAGCATATATATCATATGTATCAGAGTCCAAGATTTTTCAAACAGAGTGACAGTGCCTGCATGGCATTTATAGACATTGTTTATATTTTGCTGATGAAAGGAAAGTAGGATATAAAGAACAGGTTTTCCAAGGTGGATAGAGAAAAAAATGGAGTTTTCTCTGCTTGCCTCAGTTTTGACCTCATTCTCTGAAGTGGCGGGATCATAGCCAGCCCTCTCCAGAAGCTAGGCAGCTAGTGACTATTTCTCCTGTGCTAGCAGA
Organism: Burhinus oedicnemus; assembly: GCA_008921705.1. Lineage (NCBI taxonomy): Eukaryota > Metazoa > Chordata > Aves > Charadriiformes > Burhinidae > Burhinus > Burhinus oedicnemus. The sequence goes on from VFFE01009001.1 coordinate 529,838, forward strand.
CCAGCGCTTGTGGTCCTCCTGGGTATTGGACCCTGTTGCAGCTGCTATCTGCTTGCTGAATTGCTGCACCACTAGAAGGAGACAAGCCAAGAGGAACAAATCTCAACTTCTGAGGAGAAAAGAAAAGTACAAACCAGGGAATTGAGCTGCCTTTTTTTGTCCTTTATTTCTTTCTCTCTTTCTTTCTTTTAACTCCTTTCCCTTGGGAAAAGTATGGGTCCCTGAGGAGATGGAGAAAGAACCTTCTTGCCTCCTGCAGCAAGCAGGTCTGATGTCTGTCCTTTCCAGACTGTGAGGCTGAGACTAATTAGATCATTTGGCTTTTCTTATACTTTTTTTCCCCAGGAGGGCTGAGTTATATGAGAAAGTTGAAGCTTCCCGTGTCACTCTGCAGCAGGCTCAAGGACAGGCAAAACCCATTACTGATAATTGTATTGCAAGAGTTGGCAGCATAGAGGAGATCTAAGAATAGGCTGCCCAAC
>VFFE01009001.1:540662-726072 GCA_008921705.1 Burhinus oedicnemus
CCCCAGCCCCGGCCCCCGCCGCCGCCGCCGCCGCCGCGGCTCCCGAGCTGTCAGTGCGCAGACAGCGCCGCGGCCCCGCGCACAGCCCCGCGCCACCAACGGCCGCCAACCGCCGCCAACGGCCGCCAACCGCCGCCGCCGAGCCGCCACCGCGGGGCGGCAGCAGGTACCGTGCGGGGGGAGCCGCTGCTGGTGGGGCCGGGCTGCACCTGAAGGGCCGGGGATTAAGATTGGGATTCCCCGGCCGGACAGAGGAGATGGGAGGGGGGTCGAGGGCGGGCCTGTCCCCGGCGTTCTCTGGGGAGGCCGTCGGTACGGAGCGGTGCCGGGGCGGCAGCAGAGGGGCCGTCGGGGCTCTCACGGCGGCGGCCGCTGTTCTTGCGAAGGCGGGCGCTCGGGACGCCCTGCGGTGTCCGAGCCCGTGGCCCTCGGGGGCGGCGGGCAGGGCGCGGACGGCCGCCCGGGCGGGCTGCGCTCCCTCTCGGTTCCCACTGAGAGGCTGGACAATAGCGGGAAATGCCCGAGCTACCCTCCCTCACCCCTTTTATTTCCAATATTAAATGGCTAGAGTTTATGTGGGAAAGGGTATGAAATTTTGGCCCCGCTTAGCACGGAGCTGAGGTAGGAGAACCTCCCAGGGGCCGGCCACGGGGAAAGGCATCTTGGAAAATTCCCACAGGGACAGTTTCTCAGGTGGGAATTAGCATTAATCTTGCACGGATATCTACTTTAGTTTCCTGGGGGAACTGAGTCCCAAGGGTTTTCCCAAGAGTACCTATATGCAACTGATTCTGTAATGTACAATTTTCTGTCAGATAACCTAGCTTAATCCTTCTCTGTGTATTTGGCAATCCCACAGTCATGTCCTCAACCCACTCCCTAAAAGCTCCCAGGGAAGTGGGTCAGCATCTCCAGACGATGTTTCTGTCAGACACTCAGTGAGTTTCTGCACTACTGGCTAACTAGAAGGCAGCATTGTGACCCTTCAGTTTATGCACATACTGAATGAGCCGTGCTTCAATTATTCATGCTGATGCTATTGCAACCTTCTGCAGTTTCTCTTCTCCAGGGACATGATGTGTAGCAAGACTTTGAAATACTTTGCCAATGAGGCTGCAATCCTATCTAGGCATATGGCAGCTGTTTGCTTGTCTAGCCATTCTTAAGGGTTAATTTATAGCAGTAAAAGGTATGTCAAGGAAGAATGAGGATTCCCAGTAGGGCAGCATTACCCTCAACATTCCTTCTGTTCCCCTCTAAAAAGCCGTAATTCAGAGTACTGAATGGTTAATGGACTAGGCTTTACAAATGAGTTTCATATTTTCCATCTGGAAGAAGCAACACCTTCAAAGTACATTTGGTTTCCATAATGGAGAACCTATGGCTTCAACATGGAGTTGATTTAAATCTGATAATTTGTCAGTGTGGTAGACATATGTTGTTTTGTAGATGGAGAAACAGATGCAGAAATGAAATACATTGGAACCACAGATTTGGCGGCAAAACTTGGAATCACGTTTGTTGTTATTTACATTTTACTAGTGTGATCATCCATGCATTGTGCTGTGCAGTCCAGAGAGTACTCATTGATAAACTGAGAACCATTCATATTTTCCAAATACGGGAGGCTGGGTGGACCTGCAATGGAAATACAGGATACTTGTGGAAATACAGGATAACTATACTATGACTTGTAGTCAAGTGGGTGTATGATAGCTTTTGTAGTCTCCATTTTAATAATAGACATTTCCAAACAGCAGCAAGGCCGACTGTTAATCCCCAGTTCTTGGAATACTCAGTCTTGTATCAAATAGTAATCTAGATGAACACAGGCACACAGAGAAACACTGTGTGTCTAAGGTGTAAAGAGCCAAGGTAGTTTGAACCTTCTCTGCATAGCACCCAATAATATGAAGACCAAAAGAAAGAGAGACCAGTGCTAGTGTAAAGTGAACATGCAGTGAGCCTCTAAAATTTAAGAATTACAGTTTACTGACTAGTGTGTAAGGGTGAGGATCTTTGTACTGTCTTGGAAGACATATTAAGGCTTTGCAATTTGACAGTTAGTCATACAATATTCAAAAGACTGACTCTGATTTTCACCCAGTAGAGGTTAAAAGCTTCAGGTCTTACTTCTTGATTGACACCCAGAAATGTAGTATAGATCCCAGCAAATCCAAGCTGAAGTAAAGTCAGGACTTCATTTTTCCTTTCAGCTTTCCTTTACGTTTTCCTTTGCCCTCATCCCGGGAAAGGAAATTTGCTTAATGCTCAAATGAGATAAGCCAGTAATACACAACTGCTGTGCTGCTGGCTGTCTTGTCAATTCTTTGTCTCCCCCTGAGTGCTTTCTTGTCCCTGTAAAGCCTCTATCTAGTTGCATACTTCCTCCAGACAGGTTGGAGAACAAAGGAGGAATTCCTGCTGCATCTAATCAAAGGTCTGAGATTTCCAGCAGAGGTAACACAGACAGAATCAGGAGGTGATCACAGAGCAAGCCGTAAGTGGCTACTCCAGATGCTAATAATTGATTGGTAGGGCCCCATTGGGAAATAGTACAAATTCATAAAGTCCTATTTCTCTCTCTTCACCCTCCAGCTGGTTAATTCATCCCATTCATGTTTTCTGCTGTGCCAGGGTCTCAGCCATAGTGCCAGGAAAACCATCCATATTGAGTTAAGGAATCTGGGGAGACTATAGTAGTGGTTACTGGAATGACAGCCAGAGCCAGATGACAGTCAAGCCACTGTTGTCAGGAAGAATACCAGATCATCTTTATTCCTATATACACAAAGGCTCACTATGTGTTATGTGCCTGCTTGTGACAACAGCTGCGTTCGAGCTCTGAGGAAAGGAACCTGCAGTCCTTTGGTCAGGGGCAGATGCAAAGAAAATGCTTAGTCCATTGAAATCAACTCGCTGCCTCGGTGAATCCCTTCCAGTGTGTGCAGCTGGTGTAACTACAGTGAAAGTAATAAATTATGACATTTCTAATATATCCCTAAGTCTATGAAGAGAGCGGGTTACATCTTTCCCATTCATTGTTTCAGTATTCCATCAGGTTCTAACAGAATTGGCTTTTGTTCATTTTACATATTAAAAGATATTTGTGGCATAAGAGTGAGATATTTAATTTGTTTTCCTTTAAATAAAAGCTGATATTCTTGACTGTGGTTGCACATTAATTTAAATATTTGCTTTAATAAGGGACAGAGCATAGCAGGTGAAGGAAGCTATAAACTGGGTAAACATGATTTTCTGAACAGGAAGCTCTTCATAAATAATATCAGAAGATTCAGAGTTCATAATCTGTATGCTTTTAGTCTGTGCCAGTCCTTCAGAGAGGCCACAAGCTGCTTAAAATTGATATGATAGGTGTCTCAGTGTGTCCTGGATCTGCTTTTGTTCAGTGTTTTCTTAGATGACCTGGATGGTAATATAAAGTGTGGGTGTATCACATTTGCCAGGGAGATAAAACTGTGAGACTTGAAATATGCTGGAGGAAAAGAGTAGAATTCAAAGTTATTCCAACAAGTTGGAAGAACTGCTAGGAAAAGAACTGAATGAAATTCGTAGTGGTAAACACAAGGTGCTACAATAACACAGGAATAATCAACTGCATAAGCACAAGAGAGAAGTAAATGACTAGGTTGCAACTCTGCAGAAGAGAATCTGAGTGTTAAGATAGATGACAAACTGAACATGAGTCAATGTCATGCTGTTGCAAATGAAGACAAACATCTTGCTAGGATATATAAAAGACATATAGCCTGGACGACATGTGAAGCAATCCTCCTGCTCTGTTTGGCATTGCTAAAGCCTCAGCTTGGAGGCTGTGCGAAGTTTTGGTTATTACACTTTGAGACAGGTGCGATTCAATTGGAAAGAGTCCAGAGAAGGGCAGCAGGACTCATCACAGGTCAGAAGAATGTGACCTGCAAGATGATTTGAAATAACTGAAATTATTTAGCCCAAAGACTAGAAAGCTGGCAGGGGAATATTCGGATACAAAATAGAGGAGCGAATGATCTTTTCTGTGGGATCATGGTGGATGGAACAGAGAGGGAGATGTAGCAGAAAGAAAGATTGTTTTAGACTCCAGGAGTAATTTTCTAGGACCTAGGATAATAAAAGCTGTTGAATAATTGGTCTGGGGAGGTTGTGAAGACTCCATCTTTTTAAGAGCAAGTTAGACAATTGTCTGTGAAGAATGAAATTAGGCTAGTGATCCTACCATGGCAAAGCACCTTGGACTATTTGACTTCTTAAGTTCTTTTCTAGACCATTCTTCTACCATTTTATGAAGGCAACATGCTCATTTCATTTGCTCATTCAAGTGAAATAAAAGCTGTCTGCTGGCCCTGTTCTGATGTTTGTCTGATATCCAAGGGTAGCATAGCACCAAGAACACAGTGCAGATCTTTCTGAAAAGAGCCTGAAAGAAAAGTAAAAGCATACTAGAAGATGGTTAAAAGAGGCCTCTCTTTTTGGAGAAGGCGTAGGGAATGGGACGTTCTGACTTCCCTGGAGCAGATGCTTGACTGAGTCTATGAATGCTGAAAACAATGATATGGAAGAAGAAAAAGGAATGAGGATTAGTAGTTAGCAAAATTATCTGAACTGAAAATACAAACTCTTCTAGTATTTCATTCCTTGAAGAAAAAACTGTAGTCCAAAAATGCTTTTTTAAAGATAAAATGAAATAAAATAATGGAATTCAGAGTAGGAATAAAATAAAGCATAGTTCCACAATTGATGTTTTTACGCATTTCTCCAGGGTGAGAAAATCTAGGTCCTGTAGTATTCATGGTTTAACATACATTGTTTAATATAAATGGAACAGACAGTCCCCTGTGCATGGTGAAAAAATGCTGGATCTCTGTGAGGAGACAGGTAGAAAGAAATAAGACAGCAATGATCATCTCTTTTGGATGCTACAGTGGAGACCTGCATATAGGGTCCTGAATAGAACGCGTTTTGAGTCCAACCAAAGAATTTTTTAATCCTCTAAAGGGAGAAGGATTTTTTTCTCTCCCCAGGCTTTAGACCTTTCCACTCAGACAAAAAGAAAAGCTCTTAGAGAAGTTAAAGACATACTGAGAGGAGTAGAAATGGGTTTTATACCAGTCAGGCAATAGGGAATGTTTTCTATGAAAACAGGTACTCTCTGGGACCAAAAGGCTGCAAAGCAGCTGCTGGAAAGAATCTGTGTTGAATGAACAAGACAAGGAGAAAATGAAGAATAAGGCTGTGCGATTTAGAAGGCTGTTTTCATGGAGCTGTTGCTCAGTGAACTGTAGCATATTAGCATTATAATCTGGTGTCGTTTTAACACTCTTACACTGGAATTATCCATAAATTGATGGAAATCCTCATATTTTGATTTACTCTGGGACACGTGAGCCCAAACCGTGACACTATATGAGCTCTGATTGCTTTTCCCTCTGCCCCCATCTTCCATTGCTGCTTGAACACTTTGGGAAAAATAGTGATTTGCTTAGAAAGCCAGCCACTTGATGCCCCAGATAGTTCAAAGTAGATTCACATCCCTTCCACCCAAGGACTGACCAGTGCTTCATATTAGCTTGTATTGCTTTGCCTGAGTTTATTTCATCGCTCCTTCTCCCATCCTTCCCTTTGCTTTCTTTACTTCTCATACGAGCATATGAAACCCAGATATTTGGGAGACAGAAAGGGCACTCAAAAGAAATCTCACCGTCGCTTGATGCTAAAGGAGGTTCAGCTTTGGAACAAGGTGGTTCTGGAAGGAGATAAAGCAAAGGATAGTTAATGTAAAAAATTTCCTTTTTACTAGTAGGAGGAGGCAACAAGGTGGGGGGATTCTCTATGAAACTTGGGAGGAAATCTGAGGCAGGCTGGGCAGAGGACTACTGAACATGCTGGAGGGGGGTTCTGCAGATGGTAATCTGTTGGAAGCTGCTGGTAATTGTCTTGAAAAGGAAAGGTGTTAAACAGAACTAGCTATAAGGAAGGTAGGGGACTGAAAGAATTTGAGTAGAGGGAGAACTGGCTTGAAATATGAACCAATGTGAACATTTGGTTTTAGGGTGCATGGCTGAAATTTCTCAGTGTGATTATGAGGAAATTGTGTAGGCTATTGTAAATGGCACTTCTGTCAGTGTGAGCTGCATATTTAATGCAATGTAATGGTATTCAAGCCTGCTTTAAATAAAGCATCTGCGTAACAGTGTTTAGAGCAGCCATATCCTTCATATTAATTCTTTTTTTTTTTTCTTTTATATTATGTCCAGTTAGGGTCTCAAAATTATGTAAAACCTGCCAGTGGGTTGCTGCAGTCTTTATTTCAGTATTTTAGCAAAATTCTTTTCCTATAAGCAAAAATCAGAGGCAGCAGCTTCAAGCTGTCAAAGGCGATTTTGCCTAGGAGGAAACTGACTGGTCACGCTGATGAGTCTGGAATCTGTGAACACTTGACAGGCTCTGAGCGCTTTTTCCCTGTGAATGAGGAACTGATGAGTGAACAGCAGTGTCCAGCAGCGCTTTTTGATGGTAATGCCAAAGCCTTTTACCAGCAGCTTCCCAGTGCAGATGGAGTTTTACAGAAATAGTCACACAAGCATTTCTACTGCCATTTTGAGGGGACTGGCATTTTTTAAATATTGGAAACAACATAAAGCCAGAAAGCAGATATGGAAAAACTTCATAAAACTGTGTGCATATTAAGGATATTTTTCAGCAAATGCTTCTTTCTGTCCCACTAGCCAGGGCAGTAGACTCTGCCTTGTGGGCAGCACCACCTCTATGTCACATTGTCACAGAAAAATCCAAGTTCAAAAGCACAAATGTGAAAACTTGACTTGTACAGGGTTTAAGGGAGGTATTTCATAGCTCCCTGTTGAAGAAGATAACAAGCTGATTAAATCCAAGAACCAAAATATACTCAGAGTTTAAAAGGTGGAAGCAGAAACTGGAGTTTTCCTGAAGATATCAGCTATGAATTTACAGCCTTGGGATGTGTCACTTGCACCAGCCTTCTCAGAAATAGTTGATAATACTATGCTAAAAAACTGAAAGGGCCCACGTTCCAGCTGTCCATAGGCATTCCTCAGAGAGGTCTCATTACAAGAGATTTGGTAGGAAAGACCACTGGAAATGGGGAACTGCACATTGCTGATTGTGAAGGGTGAGTATTAACAAACATGACAACAACTAATTTTGCTAACTTTCTTTGACACTTTTAACTGTGTAGCTGTAGACATAAAATTCTAGGCTACTGGGCCTAGAATTTCATAAACCTGATGCATGAAAAGCAGTTTACACTAAAGAGCACTATGTGTATTGCAGAATTTCATTGTTAATCAAGAACTTCTGTACCACGCAAGGCAAGTTTGGGTCTCAAGACTGGCTGGTGACAAAAATGGGGGTAGTTACATGCCATGATTATTCTTTAAATTATTGTTTCTTGATCCATCTACCAATTCACTGGCTATGAAAGCAACAGGATTGTCATGTCAGACAATTAGAGAACAGGACCAGAAAAAAAACTCATTAGCATATGTGGACTTTGACTGACACCTCCCTTTCCCCAGCGTTTGGCAGAGCAGACTTTTCATTCTGGAATAATACTGGCTCCTGCTTTGGTGCTGAGCGCACGATGGTTGTTTCTTCTCAGCTCTCCAGCTCCAGACCTGTGTCCTGACCCAGCAGGAGAAGAAGCAGAAAGGAAAATGCCAGAGCAGAGATGGAAGATACATAGATCTTAATGCCTTTGATCACCTTCTTCACTAAACTAGAGCTCAGTGAATTTCCAAATTGAGATGTTGCAGCATGTTGGCAGTGAAGAGCAGCACTGCAGTGCAATTCACAGTGTTCTCTGAGTATCTTCACAGTAATGAAACAGCAGGGCATAAAAAGAAATGGAGGTGATTTTTTGGCTGAGTGTGATGGCAGATGTTAAAAGACAGCATGTTTTCTTGCCTTACCTGTCAAGACAAGAAAAAAAAAACCTCCCAAGGAAAGCAGCATTCCTGTAGGCAAATGCCCAGCACAGAGAGAGTTTTTTTCAGGTGGATTTGCAAAGCCTACTGTCAGAAAATACCAGTTAATAGTATGTAACATTTTCTTAAAGTATGTTATAGTGCAGACTTTGATGGATAAAAAGATGAAAGCAATTATGTTTCCATTGATGAAACATAGTGTTACAAGTCGATCTATCAAGCAAAGGGAACTGAATCTCATCCCTTTTGAAAGTTTTCTGTTAACTGCAGGTAATCAAGAGAGGGACCAGAGCTACCCAACTTGTAAATGTCTTTGGTTGCATTGCTAGATCAACTCCTAGCAGTTAGGGAGCTCAGACATGACTAGGAAACAAAAATGCTTTTGTTGTTCTTGTGTGTAATCCCAGCTGGCACTCAGCTATCCATTAATTCCCTTAGGGGATGATTACTGGACTCCACAGGCTCATCCTAAGTTGTGATTTGATGATCAGCCAGCAAGAACCAGCATATTCCCTCTAGCTTTTACCCAGATGGGTGACGCAGCAGGTCTTAGAGCAACGACTGGAGGGCGGCATTCCAGTGAGTGGGGGAACAGGTTGGAAACAACCACTGCAGGCACAGAGCTCCAGGAAAAATGAGAATTATGGGCCCACTCAAGTGAGAAAGAGAAAGAGAAGGTGTGGCTGTGCAGCTAGAGAATAAAAAAGACAAGAAAAATCTAAAACTTATTCCTTCTTTTGGTTAGGACCTTACATAGCATTTAAATTAAAATAATGTATTGACTGATAGAAAGTGCAGGAGCACAGACTCACAGAAAGGAAAGTAAGGACATAAAACCATTACAGAGAGGACAATGAAGAAACCTTGAAATTACACTGCAGATTTCAATATCTCTTATAGTATCTCCACAAACTCATATACAACAGTCTTCAACAGGAAGGTATAATACAAAAGTTGCCATTCCTGTAATGTATAGACAGTCAAAATTACTTTCCTATTTAGTGCACCTTCATGGGTGGGATGTTCACAGGTTCCTATTAGTTCCTGGACAAATAAACCTACTATTAATGGTTGGTTTCATTCTTCCCAACTGATGGTGCTGTACCTGACAGGTCTGCTGGATGACTGGGCACGTGAATGAAAGTGGCATTATGGAATAGGAAGGAAAGCCAGTACAGCCTGTGTTTAACTGGAACACTTACTCTCATCCTGATGAAATTTTATGTCTATAAGCATTTGTTGCAAGTAAGGATTGAAAGGAAATTGACAAATAGGGCATCAACTCTGAGAACAGCATAGGAACCTCCTCTTCTTGTCTGCATGATTGGAGGATGAAAATATTCATTCAGCTACATTGAAGGAAACTGCTGCTTGGATTCATAGGGGAAAGTGTGGTTTAAAAAAATCAAACAATAACTACCTATACTTACGTCTCTGAACTCTTGCTAGACTTTCCTTTGTTAACAGGAGTGGGGTACTGGTCAACAGCTCAATGTCCAGATGGAGATCAGTGACAAGTGGTGTCCCTCAGAGGTCCATATTGAGACCAGTACTGCCTAATATCTTCATCAATGACATAGACAATGGGATCAAGTGCACCCTCAGCAAGTTTGCAGATGACACCAAGCTGAGCGGTGCAGTTGACGTGCCTGAGGGACAGGATGCCATCCAGAGGGACCTGGACAATCTCAAGAATTGGGCCCGTGTGAACCTCATGAGGTTCACCAAGGCCAAGTGCAAGGTCCTGCAGCTGGGTCAGGGCAACCCCCAGTATCAATACAGGCTGGGGGATGAAGGGATTGAGAGCAGCCCTGCTGAGAAGGGCTTGGCGCATGAAAAGCTGGACATGAGCTGGCGATGTGTGCTTGCAGCCCAGAACGTCAACCATATGCTGGGCTGCATCAGAAGCAGCATGGCCAGCAGGTTGAGGGAGGTGATTCTGCCCCTCTACTCCGCTCTCGTGAGACCCCACCTGGAGTACTGCATCCAGCTCTGGGGCCCTCAGCACAGGAAAGACATGGACCTGTTGGAGTGGGTCCAGAGGAGGGCCACAAAAATGATCAGAGGGATGGAACACCTCTGCTACAAGGACAGGCTGAGAGAGTTGGGGTTGTTCAGTCTCGAGAAGAGAAGGTTCTGGGGAGACCTTATAGCAGCCTTCTAGTATGTAAAGGGGACTTACAAGAAAGATGGGGACAAACTTTTTAGCAGGGCCTGTAACGATAGGACAAGAGGTAATGGTTTTAGACTAAAAGAGGGTAGATTTAGACTAGATAGGAGGAATACATTTTTTACGATGAGGGTGGTGAAACACAGGAACAGGTTGCCCAGAGAGGTGGTAGATGCCCCATCCCTGGAAATGTTCAAGGTCAGGGATGGGGCTCTGAGCAACTTGATCTAGTTGAAAATGTCCCTGCTTATTGCAGGGGAGGTTGGACTAAATGACCTTCAAAGGTCCCTTCCAACCCAAACTATTTTATGATTCTATGACTCTATGATTATCCCAAGAGCTAAACTTTCCTTCACTGGAAGGAAATGGAGTAGAAAAACTGAGCCATGGTATGTAACAATAAAACAGAAAGAATAAAAGAGTTAGAATCGATTCTGAGTTGATTGCAGAGTACTGATTCTAGTGTCGTTTTACCCACATAGTGTTTCCACTTTGTCACTCACAGCTCAGTTTACCCTATTGATTATAATGCGGAGATGTTTTTAAAAAAAAATGCCCCTAAGGATGTTTTGAGATGCTCAACATGGGCTGGCAACGTGTGCTTGCAGCCCAGTAAGTAAACCGCATCCTGGGCTGCATCAAAAGAAGCGTGGCCAGCAGGTTGAGGGAGGTGATTCTGCCCCTCTGCTCTTGTGAGACCCCACCTGGAATACTGCATCCAGCTCTGGAGCCCCCAACATAAGGACATGGACCTGTTGGAGCAGGTCCAGGGGAGGGCCACAAAGATGATCAGAGGGTTAGAACACCTCTGCTCTGAGGATAGGCTAAGAGAGTTGGGGCTGTTCAGCCTGGAGAAGAGGAGATTCTGGGGAGACCTTATAGCTGCTTTCCAGCATCTGAAGTGCACCTACAAGAAAGCTGGAGATGGACTTTTTACAAGGGCATGTAGTGATAGGACGAGGGGTAATGGCTTCAAACTGGAAGAAGGAGATTTAGAATAGATATGAGGAAGAAATTTTTCACTCTGAGGGTGGCGAAGCACTGAAACAGGCTGCCCAGGGAAGTTGTGGAGGCCCCATCCCTGGAAGTGTTCAAGGCCAGGTTGGATGGGGCTTTGAGCAACCACGTCTAGTGGGAGGTGTCCTGCCCCATGGCAGGGGCATTGGACCTAGACGATCTTTAAGGTCCCTTCCATTGTAAACCATTTTATGATTCTATGATTCTGTGTGAGCTACACCGCCACTTCAGGAAAATCTAAGAACAAGCTTGTGTTCAGTGGGGCTGTCTAAAAAGCCTTTTAATTCTTTATCAACCCTTTTAAGTCCCCATGCAGGGTTTAGTTGTTTTTTTCCAGACTTTATAATAGCATAGTAAAAGTAAGAAATCTTATGCTGTATTTGCTTGTTGTTACCCATATCCTCTATCCTATGTCTTCTAGACTGTAAGCATCCTTTAAAAGCTCTTCTACAGAGTCCAGCAATGTGCAGCTCAGCAGGCTACCAGCTTCTTTGCAGACTACCATAGTTTATGTATCTTAAGCCAGGTGAGAAGTTCAAAATGAAACCATCCCTATAACTAAGTCTTTTTCATTTTTAGGAAATAATTTCCCATTTGCCTTTGGAATTGCACTGCTTGCACTCAGCGTTCTTCCTCATAAGGTGTCTGTCACTCTAGTAGGTCTGTTGCTGGGACGGTCTGTCTGGCAGTGTCCCTGTGCTTCATATGGTTTTACCTCCACAGCCAAAATGAAAAAAACAGGACTTCTGTGAAATTGTCCTCCTGCTACATGGCTGCCAGCCCAGCCACCTGGAACAATGAAATTGCCCTCTACTCCATCCTCTGAGATCTCCATGCCTTTCTCTCTCTTTAGAGCTAGCTTTTGCACTGGCCAGTCTGCCTTTCGGGGCCTTCATCTCTATCTTAACTGAGATCTTTATGGTATATGCTGCCAAAGTGTCAGTTACTTTCTTTTACCTCCTGGTATTCCAGGCCAGACTGTCTCTGTTAATCCCTTATGACAGTGTTATCTGCCTTCTGGTGCAGCAATCTGGTTCCTGCTGAAGAGATTAGATGCTTCAACAAAGCCATGTTCCACAGGCTCACCATCTCTTGTGCACACCAGGAGAAAGAAATGTACACATAAACCAGGCTAAAAAAGGAAATTAGGTTTTGGAGGGGGGAAAGAAATGGTTTAACTTTGGCATTACTGTAACTGTAACTGGATACATGCAAAAATTCCTACTGTTGAGATGGTCTCAGTGTTTCATGTCTAAAGGTAGCAGTGTTAAATAAGCACTGTACAGCAACAGACTTCTGGCTTTCTCAGGCTGTGGTTTCCAGTCTTCTCCAGCCTGTGCTTTGTTTCTTTCCTTTACAGTTTTTAGTCTCATTTGCTTGAGGAGTGTGCATGTGATAGGGAGTTGGATTTGTGTAATTTTTTCATTTAGAAAAGGATGTAAAAAAAATTAGATTACATTTTAAAGCATTAGTCAGTTAGAATAATTCCTTGATCCCACCTAGGGTTTATTCAACCGTCTTCTCTACTAAAACACCACTTTGTCTGTCTAAATGAATATATTTTTAAACATACATAATAGCCAAAAGAGAAGACACAGTGTGTCACCCTGGCACTTCAAATGTGTATAACAAATTTCCTTGAATGCTGTTATAGGAAGAAAAATCTTAATGTCAGAACTGTCATGTTTCTATTTTGATCAGTGAATATACATCATCTTGTATATCATCATTTTAGCTTAAACAGAGTTGTTAGGGCTTTGGTTGAAATACAGCAGGTTTAATTAATATTCTGAAATGCAGACTAACATTAGAGGCTTATGGTAAAATACAGCCTCTCCATTTCCTTTTCCTGAGTATGGCTGGACTTGAGGCACTTCAAAATAATTTTTGTCTCTCCACAGATCTTTGAGTACACAGAAGCTGGTTTATCATGTTAAAGGACTCCTTTGACTCAAGGAAACATTTTAAATTAAGTACTTTCTATATTAATGCCATACAGTTCTGTCATTCAAATTGTGGCTTATAGTGTCCAAAAAGCATCCTGAATGCTTCAGACAATATTTTACCTCTCAGGATTGTTCCAGAGTTAAAAAAATCCTCATTCATCAAAAGCAGAGAAAGGCCAAAGCCGTAAGTGAATCACACAGATTTCTTACATATTTTGCTCTTGAGGATCTGCTACAATTAATTTCTCCTTGATGTTGGAAGAAGTGATGCATTTGCATCATTATCTGATGCTCTTAATCTGTATCGGATGAGTGGAACAGACAGTATGTGGTATCTGGGGAAAAAAAGTCTTGCTAGCTATAGTCCAGGAAGGCTGTTCATTACACAGACTTCCACTGATTCAAATAATTGACACATTTGCAGCTGTCCTTAAATATTAGAGTGAGAGCTAGAAAGAACAGGGCATTGCTCTTGCAGCTTACAGGATTTTAAGAACTTTTACTAGCAGTTAATCCAACTGCACTGCTTCACTTTTGTTTCATATCTCGTTCTTCAGTAATCTTCTGGGTAAAACTCCCACTGAAATTAAAGGACTTTTACCTAAGGAAGGACTGGAGAATCTAGCTCATTAATATTTTGGAATAAAAAGAAAACCCTTGTGAGTTTTACAAGATCTGGCCTGCAAGTCTAGAAATGGGGTGACCTTTCTATTATTGAAAGTCCTTTTGTAAATCCATGGATTTCAGTAGAAGAGTAAAGCTAATTGTCTTTCCACTGGTGGAAAGGACAGAAAAAATCACCAGGAGAGAAAAATTTCCAGGACAGAAAAATCACCTCCAGCAAGCACAAAGCTATTAAAGTTTCCTGGGTCATGCAAATGGTGAATTCTGTCTTTTTCTTTTCAAAAAAGATTTGCAACTCCTGTTCTGCTATGTGAGTCACTGCCATTTAGACCCTTCTTTCCAGGTCATTAATTTAATGTCAGTGCCTTTGAGAACTATTTAGCTCCATCATGTGTTTTGTGCCTCCTATTCAAAATTAGTTTCTTGACTTCTTCGCTGTGGGCTGCTGTCCTTGTTGGTACTGCCTAGTGTAAAGGCAGTAGCATACCTTGTTTATCCCTTGGGTCTACTTACCTTCTTTGCATAGGTCTGTGGTGTTACCACAATAAGGAATGGTAGGGTAGGGGACAAAGGGCCCTGATTCATATGTAAATGTAATGAGAATAACACAGCTGCTATGTACTACACATGCATGACCCATGCTGAAGACCCACTTTTCAAGTCTAGCTGAGGTCTTTCACCTTACTCTGCAGTTTTAAAATTTATGCCATAGCATGAACACTGCTGCTAACACAGTGTCCGTGGCCAGCCTCACATCCCTGGTGCTATCTCTTCCCTGCTGAAAGCAAGCTATCCCCATAAAAGACTTGGGCACCAGAAGCATTTGCTGGGGGAGCAACAGAACATTTTGGAAGCTTTATCTTTCAGACACTATGCTGATACTCAAGTCCAAGAGTGTCATGAGTTGCCTCTGTTTATGGCAGCCCTGTAGCTAGCTAAGTCTTCCTTATGATTGAGAAATTATTCTTAGACTGATTTAGTGTGAGAGGCAGTTATTAGATACTTTCTAAATTATTTTAAAAAGATAAAGAACCTAAATAGTCCTGAAAGTGGTGAGTGGGAGCTGTCAAGGAAACAACTTGCTAATGGAAACACAGCATAATCAACTGCCTTATTTAAATGATTTGCCAGTAAGTTATTGGGAAGAGCTGATAAATAAGGGACTGCAGCAGCAGAGTCTTTGCAACTGTAACGGAGTGATCCCACCTTTAATAAGTGACCTTATTACAGAGAAATTAGCTTTGGGATAGCAACAAGGATAGTGGTCATTTGAAGGAACATAAGGTCAGATTCACTACAGAGTTTATTAAACTGTTTTGTCTTTTTGTGGGTTCTTTTCACCAGCAGTGAAGTGCTTGCAGTATATTCCCTGACTCCCAGATATGCTGATTGAGCTCTGGAGCACAGGCAGTGCTTTAGAACCAGGCTGGTTAGTGTGGCTAAAAATGCAAATGTCAAATCCTTTCCTGTCATTTCTTATCTCAAGAGCATGCAGTATGTCACAGTCATCCTGGTTCTCCATGTGGTCACACCACAGTGATCACTGGAATAACAATGGATGAGTATGAATCAGAAACATCTAATAGGCCTTCTAAGTTTGCCTTTAGGGTTTGGTTTTCTAAGCTGGAAGCTGAAATGAGTCTGCCATGCTAGATGTAGCACTCTGCACTCTGCGAAAATAATACTGCTGAACCAGAGGCTGAGCTCACAGTGTGACAGTTTGGAATTTAGTTCTTGGTGGGATGTTAGGGCCGATTAGTATTGTTTAAATGGCAGCAATGGCCAAATGCTGTACAGACATGGGAAGAGAGAGTCTTTGCCCTGAGGAGCTCACAAACCAAATGGCAAAATGAGGAAAAATAAAGACAGCATGGAAGCAGATGCATGGCAATTAGCTATGGCTTAATAGTTCCACTGAAAATGCTTTCTTAAACTAATTTGCTGGATGAAAGATTGTCTGTCAGACCTGCCATTATCTGGGTAGTTCCATGTAAGCGTCATGGCTAGGGTTAGTAGTGACTGAATTTTCAGCTGTGAGAAGGCAGTAGCTATAGAAATCAGTTATAGAATCAGGAATAACGACTTAGGAGGTCTCTAGTCCAACCTCCTGCTGAAAGCAGGGCCAACACTGAATCCAGACCAGGTTGCTCACAGCTTAATCTGGTCTGGTCTTGAAAACGTCCAAGGATGGAGATTTCATAATCTCTCTGGGCAAACTGTTCCATTCTTAATTGCCCTCAGAGTAAAATTATTTTGCTTATATGTGGTCTGAACCCTTTGGATTTTATGACCGTTGTCTCTTATTCTCCCATCATGCACATCAGTGAAGAACCTAGCTCTGTTATCTCAGTAACATCTTCATAGGTACTGGAACGCTACTACTAGATCCCCCCAAAGCTTTCTCTTCTCCAGGGTAGACAAGCCCAGTTCCCTCAGCCTCTCCTCATAGGACAGGTGCTCCAGACCTCAACCATCTTGGCTGCCCTCCTGGCGTCAAGCAAGTGCCACGTAAAGGGGAATAAGCGCTGCCTGTGGTTACTGGCTACATTCTGTTGATGCACCCCGGTGTGCTGTTAGCCTTCATTACTTACACAGCACTAAC
This sequence comes from Burhinus oedicnemus, assembly GCA_008921705.1. Taxonomy (NCBI): domain Eukaryota; kingdom Metazoa; phylum Chordata; class Aves; order Charadriiformes; family Burhinidae; genus Burhinus; species Burhinus oedicnemus. The sequence continues at coordinate 557,001 of VFFE01009001.1, forward strand.
TCAGGTATAAATTATTGTTCTCCAGGACTCCTAGATCCTTTGCAGTAGCACTGCTCCCCAGCCAGTTGCTCAGCAGCCTGTACGAACACAGTGGGTTAGTCCATCGCAGGTATAGGAATTTGCATTCATCCTTGCTAAATTACCTTTCAGTCCATTCCTCCAGCCTGTCTACGTCCCTCTGAACAGCAGCTGTGCCTCCAATTGTATTGGCAAACCCTCTGTTTGGGTGTCGTCTGCAACATTGATGAGTGGGCATTCTGTCTCCTTCTCTAGGTCATTGATAAGGAATATTAAAAAGCACATGTGAAATTAAATATTAAACTCTAGCCCTTGAGCCTGACAGCCCAGCCAGTTTTTCACTCATCTAGTAGTCCAATTATCTAGATTGTAACATCACAACTTGGATACAGGAATGCTCTGGGAGACTGTAACAAAAGCCTTGCTAAAAGGTAGGTGACATCTACTGGTCTCTTCTAACAAGAAGGCAGTAAGTTTGGTTAGACATGATCTACCCTCAGTTGATCAGCACATGCTAAACGTCATGTTCTTTGCCTAGAAATGCGTTCCAAGAAGAATACTCTATGATTTTCCCAGGGACCAAAGTGAGGGGCTAACTGGCTGACCAGCCTGTAGTTCCTCAGGTTGTCTCACTTGTCCTTTCTGAAGATGGGTGCAACATTTCCCTTTCTCCAGTCACCAGGCACCTACTTTGATCTCCATGACCTTTCAAAGATGATAGAGAATGGCCTCAATATGACATCAGTCAGCTCTCTCAACACTCTTCAGTGCAGCCCATGGGGTCCCATGGATGTGTTCAGGAGAAGCAGGCTAAGTCAGGAAGAACATTCTGAATTCAGGAGCATGGAGGAAAATACTGAAATGTTTGTGAGAGAAGTGATCTAATGTAAAGTTAGGACATGGATGGATATTTCTTTTTGTCTTTGCTAGTGTGTCACTTTCATGTAATTAAGTGACAATCTAATTCATCCTTGGGTTCATATCTGTTAGAGCTGCATTTCAGATTTTAGTTTTATTCTCAAGTGTGACAGAGCAAGGACTGCAGGTCAACCTGAATTCCTGTTGGTCAGTGATTCTAGGTATCACATCTTGCCAAAACAGGATCCCATTGCCACCTCACAGTCTACGTGGATTCCATCTGCTTTATTTCTATTACTAGGCCATCCCAGTTGATTCAAATATTTACTGCTTTATCCTTTTTAGTTCAGGATTTGTCTTCACCCCTCCCTACAATGATTAGCATGTTTTGCTTCTGTTCTGCTGGTCTGTGAAATCATTGTTTGCAGGCTGGCAAGGCACCAGTTCTGGGGTGACAGATGGGGCAGACCGCAAACCAGGCAGTTTCCTCCCAGCCTGAATGATATTTTAATAAGCACAGAGAGGTGACAGAGAGAGAAGCTTCTCACTGGAATGACTGGCAGTTTTGTTTTCAGCCTGAAAGCACTAATAGATGATTTTTGGCCTCAGTCCAAAAAAAAATCACAGAAACTAGAAGCGGAAAATCCCATTAGCTCCTAACTTATCCCTCTTTTTTAAGGGTCAAAGAAGTTTTTCCTCTCTGGTCTATTCTCCAGATAGTGAGTTGTTTCTCTGTTTTCAGTATTTCAGTTCTCTCTCAGGGATTCTATACTTTGGGAGACTTGCCTTTTATTTATCTTTTGTTTTCCTTCTTTTTTAAATTTCATTCATTTTCTCCATTGTTTTCCTTCCTTCCCTAAACATTGCCTCTTCTTCTAGTTTCTTTACACACTTCACAGATTCATGGTAAAATATGTCTGAATAATGGTGCCTACCAACTTACTTGGCTTCCAGCTTCCACATCCTGTGAAACAGCTAGTGTAGTGCTAGGCAATGTCATCTGCATGGGAACCTCTAGAGCATATGTCCTCTTCTCCCTGCCCTTCAGCTGTATCTCAGTTGTATAATACAGGATCTGTGTAAGGCTTTGTTTCATCTTTGGTCTTATGAATAAAAGCACTACAAAAGGGAGCTCTGGCAAAGCCCCAGCAAGCTCTGAGATCCCTCTGCATTGTGAGCAACACAGTGTTTTGCAGACAAGCTGTAGGATAGGCAGGGTTTCAAAGGAGAAGATTCTTTTTCTTCCTACAAGTACAGGGAAAAGAAGTCCAGCTCTCACTAGGAAAGCATCAAAATGGTTCTGGGATCTGAACTGAGGTGTGGTCCTGTACACTGGTCAGAGAATGCACTAGGAATTTCTCAGTATTTGGACATAGACCTTCATGTCTATTTAGCAAGATTCAGGTCTCAGTTTCAACTGGAGTATGAGGTGGAAATGAATGGGATTCCTGCTAAAATATGCTTCTTTTTCCTTTCAGATACAATGATGACACTGAAGGTTCAGATCCTGTTTGGCTTCCTTTGCTGCATGATTTTTCTGCCTACAGATGGCTTCCCAGCAGACACCAGTACTGAATTTCGCTCTGCTTTCTCTGTGGCCAGAACCAGCAGCATGGAAGGGAGCTCTGAGATGGTCATTACCTTTGACAAAGTGTATGTGAACATTGGCAATGACTTTGATCCCAAGACTGGATTGTTCCGCTGTCGGATCCCTGGAGCCTACTACTTCTCCTTCACTGTCGGGAAATACCCAAAGAAAAACTTGTCTGTCATGCTGATGAGAAACAAGAATGAGGTACAAGTGATTGTGTATGATGAACATCACCGCAAGGAACGGAAGGTAGCCAGCCAGAGTGCCATGCTGCAGCTTGACTATGGTGACACAGTTTGGCTGCGTTTACATGGAGATCCCAAGTATGCTCTTTACAGCAATGTGGGCCCCTATACAACTTTCAATGGCTACCTAATCTATCCAGACACTTCTGCGTTCTTCCAGAATGCTCTCAGCTCTCAAGAGTTGGGGCCACACCATCACACTATTCAGCAACTTCCCGAAGAGCAGAATGAAGCTTCACAGCAACATGTGTTATCTGATCAGCCAAACAGGGAGCAAGACCCTCGCTCTGCATTTTCTGTTGCCCGCTCACAAAGTCTCCTGGGAACAGATGACAAGCAAACCCAGCATGAGCCAATCACATTTGACACAGAGTTTGTGAACATTGGAAAAGATTTCAATTCCTCCACTGGCATCTTCTCATGCCGTATACCTGGTGCATACTATTTCTCCTTCACCATTGGCAAAATGCCCTTTAAGACTATGTCAGTGAAACTTATGAAGAACCACAATGAGGTGCAGGCCATGATCTATGATGATAACCACTCCAAGAGGCGAGAGATGCAGAGCCAGAGTATCATGCTGCCTCTGCAATATGGGGACACCGTTTGGCTCTACAGCCATCAGCATGATGGCTATGGTGCCTACAGCAACCATGGCAAGTACATCACCTTCACAGGCTTCCTGATCTATTCAGAGGCTCAGCCGAAGCGGCTTCCAGGTGCCAGCTCACCCCAAGGATCAAATAATTAAATGCAGGTGTGAAAGGAGCATAAGAAAAGCCAAGGTGCCATGGACTTGGGTATAGCTCCCCTTTGAATATTGTCCTCTACTTTGAGCATGCTATCATGTGTCCAGTGCTTCCCTTCTGCTGCACGCTTGTGCCCTGTCTGCAGGGACACTCCTGTGTCTGCCGTTCATCCATAGAAAGGTCTTTACAGGTTGTATGTAGGTGTACTGTGTTGGTGTTTGATTTAACCATAAAGCATGATGTAGTTTTAGGGCGGGGGTGGGGCAGTGTAGTGAGATGCTGAGGATCAGAGAAACACTGCAGTAATGTTGCAGATCCCCAGCACCCTGAAAGCAAAGGATGTGGTGACTTGCCTTGCAAATATGGGGAGGGAATAAGTGTAATGAAAATGAATGTAATAAAAATACAAAAGGTGTAAAATTTTCTCAGATTGGAATTTGTTGTTACTTGTGAGACCTGTGTGCTTGTCACTGGCTGAGGTACCAGTTCAGGAGAGAAAGAAGCACGGTGATTGTATGAGCTGCAGTATGTGTTACTGAGCCAGTTTGTCTGTGTACACTCTTTTTTATCATTCGTGTGTGTGAAGTGTTGGTACCTCTTATGATTTTATTGCAAGTTTCACGATATTTGGTAGTTTTCTTAGTCTGCCGTTGATGAAGTCAAGAAGCTGTGTTTGAGAATCTCAGCTTCCATTTAGTGAAAATAATGCATTTAGAAACAAAGAGAAAAGTAGGCTTCTAGCCCTTGTAGTAAAGGATGGGGGCTCAAATCTATGAATGGACCATCCTCTGAAAGCTCAGAGGCAAAGTAAGTAAGAAGAATAAAAAATGTATTTTTAAATCTCTTCACATTTGGTCCAGGAGCAGGCTCATAATGTGTGAGTAGCATCATGCCGTGCAATGGCAGCGCTGGCTGCAGGGACATTACATTCTCCAGAAATGAGCTCCTTGAATACAAGGGTATGGCTAACCTGCCATAGGCTGTACCAGTAACCTAGTGCAAACAGGATCAGAGGTACCGTTAAGTGATATTTCCAGAGTGTGTGTTCCAGTGGTTTCTTACGCTGTTCTGGCGAGCCGTAATGCTGCTGTAGAGAGACTGGTGTGGCTGTAGAGGGCACTGGTGTGTTCCACAGGGCAGTCGGGACCGACGCGGGATCCACCCAGGAGGGTGGTAGGAAAGCCGGAGGCTGGAGGGCTTCATCGTAGCACGATTGGTGCTGTTTCAGTCGAGCTAAACCCTGGTTTGTCTCCCAAAATACATAAACTGCAAAAGTGCATCATGTTGAGCATGCACGAAACTTTGTGACATCACTTGAATTTAATTTATAATTTGCTTAACAGACAGCAATGCCCTTAAACTGATCCTAACAAAATCCTGAATTCAAAACAGTGTATTTGCATTTGAGTCACCAAGCCATCCCCCTCAACCTTGGTCCAGATATTCATATAGCTCAGACTGTATGTTCTCCAGCAAGACAATATTTCATGCACTAGTGCCATCCCAGCTCAGCTTTTTGATGACATTCTTTGCTCGAACTGGACTTGTCTGCAGCCACTCCCTGCCTCCGTCACTCCATACATATCCTAGACATTAAAGACTGGGGGCATATTTGGAAAAGGATGAAGGGTAGAGATTGGAGGTATGTAGAAAACCAGCATAAGAATAGAAGAACATTTGGTGGGACACTAGTTTACTACAAGTTATACTTCAGATAAAATGCTAATCTTAATTCCTCTATCCTTTGGGAAAAACCAAAACAAACAAAAAACAAACCCCAAACAAAACAACAACAAAACAACAACAAAAACAAAACCCAAAACAACAACAACAAAAAACCCAAGCAACAAACAACCTCCTTTACGAACTGTGATAATCTGTCCCCTCCTGTCATAACCCTAACCTGACCTCTAAAACCATTATCTGTGGCGTTTTGCTTCCAGGCTTCTTATTCCTGCCTCACCATTTCTCCTCTCCATCTGTTGGACAACAATGGCTTGGAAAAAGATTAACTAGGTCAAAAGCTAGCAGTTCCCACTTTGAATGTTACACATGCCTCTTTTGTTGAGCATGGAAAATTTAGAGTATATTGACAGAAAGGGAATTATGGATCCCATCATCTAAGCACATGCAATGAATGTTCAAAATTAATGTACCTATAATGGCAGCAGGAAAGCTCACAGAAATGGAAAAAAAAAAATCAAAACCCTCCCGAGTAGATAATTACATTTATTTAACTCCACACCACAATGTGTAAGACAGAGAAAGGTTAATGATCTCTTTCTAGAAAATAATTGTATTTCTGGTTTTGAGGATAGAGATTGTGTATTTATTATGTTTGGCTTGTAAAGTGACATAGCTGTACAAAAAAACTTCATAGAAGAGGTAAAATCTGCTGAAGAAATAACTAGGTCACAATCCTTAGGAATTTAAATGAGATTTAAGGAAATATATTCCAAACTGATAACTGACACAAAGCAGTGTACATGTGTAAATATGATATGCAAATACTAGAAAGCTTCATGAAATACATACATTTTCAGACTGCTTTTTAAAGAAAAATGACTACATGAGATAGGAAATTACTATGGACACATAAAATGTGATGCCACATGAGCAGAAAGCTGAAACTAAATATGTGACCTATATCACGAAACACAATAAAATCTGCTTAGCTGGTTACTGGAGAGGAGAAAAGATACTGTATTTGGCTGAAACCACAGTGGGAATATAAGGAGGCTGAACTGAATTCTTTGAAATTAAGTCAGATAGGACACCAGTGTAGCATCCTGGAAAAAAACTGCCAAGGCATCTCCCTAGTAAGCAACAGTGATCAAGATAGATAACACATCTAAATGGCACTGCCCTCTGCAGCACAGCCCACTTAAAAAATAAACAGGGGGGGGAAAAAAAAACAAAACACAAGAAAGGGTGAAATGCGCTTTATATTTTTGTCCTATTTAATTTAAAAATAAAAGCTTGTGTATAAATCCTTAGAGGATTGTCAGTGCAATGCAGAAAGCAGGGCAAAAAGCAGGGCATATTTGTACAAACTCCTGAATAATGTGGAAAGCATTCAAAACAACCAAGGATGCAGCTGAAGTCAGGTATGTCCTTTCCTATGGTAGTTTCCCTTATTAAGTGTCTCTCTTTGTCCTGGCCAGGTTAGAATGATAGAAATGTTTCAGGGATGCTAAATGAGAAGGCTTCTCCTTCCAGGGCCAGGAAGCCAGGAGAAGGGTGGTATTTGCAGGGCAGAGCCCCTTGCACAGGTCACGAAAGATTTCATCGACCAGCTGAGAGAAAAAACTAATCCAGAGATTTTTATCCAGACCCTGCATGGACCGAACCTGATAGGCACAGTAAACACTGGTGAAAAGGAGACGGTCAAACTCTGTTAGAGGCAAGGGGGTATCAGTCAGTGAATAATATCTCAGATGCTGCTCAATCTCTGTCGGTGTTTTGGGAACTTCATCCTCTAAAATCTGCATGAACTGCCGTGCCGGGCGCAGGGAGGCCAGCTCTTCATCCTGCAGCCGGATTGTCCCGTTGGCCTGAATATCCAGCCCTCCCCAGAGCATCTGGAAGAGAAGAGCAGCATGCGCATAGGAAGCCCAGCACAAACCCTCCGCCAGTAAAGCCATCAGCAACGCTGCCAAATCTCAGGCCGGACCGAGAGGCGGCCACTCCCTGACTCGCTGCCCATGGCCCGCCTAGTCCCACTCCATGTCCTCTGCCAGACCCACACCCCTTTTCTGACCGGCCCCACACCTCGGTTTCCCCCTGGGACCCATCCAGCTCTCGCCTCCCACCCTGCCTCTCCCGCCGCAGTCCTGCCCGCAGTGGCTCCCGGCGCAGCAACCCTGGCTGGGGGGTGTCCCTTGTCCCACCCCAGAGCTGTGAGGTGCCGTGGAGGGAGTCAGAGCCCCCTTCAGCTGCACCCTGCAATGGGAGGGAGCCCAAACACAATTAGGGCATCGCCGAGTCATTTTCCAGGCGCTCCCAAAATCCAGCAGGAATGAGAACAAGCAGAACGTGTGAGTTTTTACGTGCAGGCAGGTGGGAGCGCGGGCACTAACAGTGCCTCGGCCCACTGGCCCCCAATGCCCAGGAGACCTCTAAGATGATGTCTGCGCCCTCTGGGCCGCGATGGCGTGTGTTGGCACTGGCACTGTCCCTGCTGCGAGGATGTTCATCTGGAAGACATCAGGAAGAGTTTGACAGCACAAGACCACGGCCCCTCCTGTTTATTTTTGTCATTTGGTTGTCAATAATGTCTTCAATATTTCTGAGCTGCCACTCATAGCTTGCCAAACATGACAGATGCTGATCACGGGATTTTGATGAGCAAAACAGGCTTTTTAAGAGAAACAGAAGTGGTTAAGGGAGGCAAGTGCGAGTTTTCAGTATGATGCCAACAGAACTAAAGTGTAAAGTAGCAAAAGCACTTGCTTTGACAGGCAATAAGGAAGCCCCTCTCACCAGGTATGAACTGACGGGTTTTGGTTGCTTGGCAGTTTTTGCTAGGAGAAAGTAATGCTGCCCAACGGAATGAGGGTGCTGGGAGGCTCCTCAAACTGCTGGTGGAAACATAACTTGATGCTTGTCCTGATTTTATACTTCTTCCCTGAGCATCTGCCACTGTCAGGGGCAAAGTGTGAGGGTAAAAGAAACCCAGTCGGATTCATTATGGGTCTTCCCATGTCCAGCCAATTACTTGCTGGGCCACCCATCATCATTTAAACTGGGAAAAATGGATACAAGGCCAGAGGAAGGGAGTTTGTTAATATGAGAATCACATTAATCCTAAAAATTCTTCGATTTTCATTTACTAATGCTTCTAATGCTGTAACTTTCTGCGTTTGTTTTGCCTTTATTATTTCTTTCTTTGTGAAAAAAGGAGACACAAGTAGCCTCAGTCCAAGGCTGTGAGAGGGAGGCTGCAGCCCCTCCCTTCTCTGTGTTGATCAGCGTAGTCCTGTAGCCAAGATCCTCTTCTACTTCTTACAGACTCATCCTTCAGGTCAGGAAAGATGAGACAGAAAAAGCTCGTATAAAATAGTAAGCTCTCTGTCACATTTTTTTTCTTTGTTTTTATATGGATGAAGGCTTTTTTATATAAAAAAGAGGGAGAATTTATGTTCAGTACTCCAGAGTTAAGGTCAACAGGTGCTTACAAAAAGCAGAAAAATGATTTAATACTGGATGTGTATGATGACTACTACCAAACCTCGCTTCCAACTTTCCATTCTTGATTAAAGCTTTTCAGGGAGATGTACGAGCTGCCTGAAGAAGTGCACTGCCACCCCCCAGGCTGCGGAGGTTTGTTTCTCTGCACAGCTGCAGGCTCCCCGATCCAAGCCAGCTGTGGCTTTGGCATGTGAGCAGGGATATAGCTGCTCTTTCCTGCTCCTCCGTGGGCGTGCCAGCAAGGCTTTTAGCTCAGGTGAAGATATTACATCATCTGAAAATTTCTTTGCTGGGCTTCTCTCTGCTAGCTGACCTGCTAAGTTCACAGATCCCTCTGCTGACACATTTGATTGGCTGCAAAGTCAGTGAATTTGTTGAATAGCCGCCAAACTGCTGGTATTAGTAACCGTCTTATAAATACATGCAGCGTTAGAATTTGAGCAGAGTGAAACAAAAATTAAACAAAGCATAACAAATAATGTATTGAAATAATAACGTAAATGCTCTTTGGAGATAGGAAAACAGTCCCTTATTTACTTTATCATTCAACAATTTGGGTTTTTTTCCAAAAAGCATCTAGAAAATCCACAAACATTATTACAGGAGCAGACTTATTCAGTGGAGACCCAAGAAAAGCCTCCCCCTGCCACCAAACGTACCGGCAGGTCTTCATCCCGCAACTAGGCACAGGTGTCTCCCCCACGGAACAACCCCAGTGGGGGCTCCGGCCACCGTCCCCTCTCCCATGGCAGCACAGCTAGCTGAAGCATTTGGCCATATTTGAAGGAGCAGGCAAAGTGTCGTGCCGCTGGCATTGCAGGAACGCTGGCCAAGCCCAGAAGCCGCATCGCTAGCAGGTGCACTTCCTACCTGTCAGCCTCTGGGATCCAGCAAACACGCAGAGGATCAGCCAGGCGTTGAACTGCCCCTGGGCCATGGCAGCCCTGCCCGGCAGCAGCTGCCACCCGCTCCGTGGACAGTGCCGTGCGTGAAGTGAGAGCCGTTCCCTGTGGCGTCTTCCCTTGCCGTTTCTGGTCCCAGCAGCCTCTGTTGGAATGCATCCATCTTGCTGTGTTCCTGGTTGCAGTCCTGGGAAGGGCTTGCAGTTCAACTTGCTGACCCCGAAGGATATTTTCCATCATATTTTGGAAACTTGGAAGACTTTGATGTGAAGTTTTTGGCAGAACTGTTTATGCTTTTTTTCCAAAGACTGATTTCCCACTGCAATTTATTATAGGAAGCTATTAGTTGCAAGAAATTTCACTACACATTATTGCCTCTGAAGAAGGGAGGACCTTCTGGTCCCTTCCACCCCCGCACAGTGCCTCTGTCACATCTCCGTGACACTTCTGCTCAGCTCCTTGGCTTCATTTTCAGTTTTCCTTTTTCCTGAGTTTGAAAATGTGCAAACAATCCTGAAATGTCACAAACAGATAAGTCTGTGCAGATTCAGGGAAGGGCAGTAGCAGCCGAAATAGCCAAGCAGGCAGAAGAAATGTCATTTGTTCAGTTCTGTACCAAACCTTCTGGAGGGAGAACTCAATATACTGACCTAGCAAACAGCAAAGATCAGAGCCAGCCAGGCTTTAGCACCTCATCGTCCTCTCTTGTGACAAGACTTCTGGGTTATGATGAGCACAGTCTGCCTTAGATGTTGTGAATTAACACAGGTGAAACTTCATCTGATTCCCTTCGCAGCAGATATCTGTTCTCTACACACCTTTGCACTTTTAGTGGTGCCAACTCCCCAGTCAAGCTGTTCTGTATTTCTACTCTGTATGGCACAGTCTGGTCCTGCCTTCTCCAACAGGTTCTGGGATGCCAGGGTTATACAAATATGTAATAATATGTATAAATAAGTAATAATACCATCTCCCTCAGGTTAAAGGGGGAAAGAAGTCTGCCTAGAAAAGAGAAGCGGTGGAGCTGAAATGCACACCTTTCTCAGTAAACTGACAGGGTGTCAGTTTGTAGTGACTACTGTCACCAGATCGCTTGCTGAGGGTAGGGATGATGTTCCAGGTAGTAAGTTGTCAGTGTGCAAAGCAGCATGTCTTCTGCAACTTCCAGGATCTGTAGCTGTACCTGGCAATATGTGGACTCACACCAGCTACGAAGAAAAGCAGCACGTAATGGAAGAGTCCCAGATTTGTCGTGGGACAAGGGGCCCTCCATATCCAGAGCCATTCTTACCCTCCATTTGGATCAAAATAAGATCTGTGTTTCGGTCATAGCCCTGGCTATCTTCAAGTCAGGCTACACGTCTTTCAGTTTTCATTATTTTCTGCTGCTTATGCTTTAGTCGCATCCCTTTCTTCTGGGATGAAATACCTTTATTAAACTGTGAATCACATGCTACTCAGGAGGCAGAGACTGATGACCCATCTGTGCAGTGACATTGATGTGCCTTCTGTTTTGTGCCAGAGTCCTTTACAGTCCACAGTGTATGCATGACTTTGTCTCGAAGTCAGTATGCAAAACAACCCTGCGTCTCACGGGCCTCCCTTTAGCATGCAGCACATGACACAAGCAGGAGTCCGGGATTTTGGCCAACGTTTGTGAAGGCCATATACGATTTTGTCAACAGGAAAATTTCTTAGGAACAGCTTGCAGCTGAAGTGCCTAGAGGAGGATACCCACGTTGGTGGGAGGGAGAAGAGAGGAGGCTCAGAGGCTGTGCTTCAGTGACGGTCACAGTGGCAAGCGGGGGACAAGCATCAGTGGTAGATGCTGCTTTGAGCTAGGGGCATTTTGTAGAATTGCCTCACTATCCCGCACAGAAAGGCAATTGCAGAGTGATAAACATATGCCTTAGTTGTTTGTAAAGGAGCAGTAGTTATATGGTGCACAGAAACAAGCCTGAGTTTCTGACAGCTGCCCATAGTCCCCGCGTGTACAATTGCCATGTGAGGCACTGCACCTGCTCCTCCTGAGGGATTTTGTCCTTGCCAGGTATTCTCAGCTGAGTGTGCACAACCATGCCTCTCTGCACTCCCCCTGGTCATACCGTCTGTTGGAGGAGCAGTTTCAAAACATCACATCAAGCCAGGTTTCTGCACGGGCACAGTGACTGGTTTCATCCTTTCCACCATGACCTCCTGAAGCAGGAAGATGGGAAAGGGGAACAAGATAGGAGGGATCAAAAACTGCAGGAGCTGGCTGGATGGTGGTTGAGGCACAAGGTGTGGTTAATACAGCACCAGAAGATCCTCTTTAGAAGGGAGATTTCTTTGAGATGGGACTGCAGAGAGCTAGGCACCATCTTCACAAAGGGGAAATTCTGCTTATAGAACTGAAGAAATCTTTTGCTTCGAACGCCTTGCCCAGAATTTGGCGAGACCACAGTCCCCAGCCTGGGTCTATCTGGCAGGTGCTCAAGGGAGGAAGATGAGGAGAAGGTGGTGGTTGAGGAAAGACGGGAAGGAAGAAGGACATATATGGCTCTCAGGAAAGGTGAGGTTTGAGTCACTGGAGGGGAAGAAGGAAGAAAACTTTGAGGGAAGTAGGAGTGAAGCACCGATCTTAACCAGACAGGACCTCCACTGTTATACTGGTATTTTCAAGGTATGGTGCTGTTGGTCCTTATGCAAATGCTTTCCTTGTCTTTTTCTTTCAGTTTGTGAGCAGCATCCACTGCTTGAAGGAGTAATGGGCTGTGTAACGGTGACAGGGAGAGCCCCATCCCACTGCACCTACTGCACAAAAGGAGCCCCTCCTCAGGCCTCACACAACTTGGAGAAGTTGTCATAAGATGCAGTGTGACAGGTGATATGGGGCATGCTGTCATCCAGCCTGTCCCTCAGTAGTCCCATAACCTCTGTTCTGCAGGAGTGCAAGGCCCAGCTGAAATCCGCCTCTGGATTTTGACTGGAGATCAATTATAAGGGCCTATACAGACTGTGTGGCCATGACGAAGGCTGATATCCCGACACTTTCAACAGCCACATACTCAAGGAGGAGAGTCTGCTCGCTCGGCTGTAGGAAGAAATGCTGGAGTTCTGGAAAACACCAGCAAAACCTACTCAGCTGGGGAAGCTCAACATGGTGACTATGAGTCATCACCTAAAGTCTATTTGTCCCTGCAGTACCAGAAAAATCTCTCTTCGGAATAGCGTGTCTGTAAGTCAGCTACATCTGACTTACATCTCACCCAACGTCCTCCTACAGTTGGGAAATCCAACCCAGGCAAACAAGCCTTGTGGAGGCTGGCAGTGTGGACCAGGCAGGGACAGAGGATTTGGAAGACAGCTTTGTGCTCGACCAGGCTGACCACAGCCTTGCCCATCACAAAGCAAATGCCCACCAGCCCCACAAGTAACCTGGAGCAAGCAGGATCCATGGCAAGAATGGCCCCTCAAGCTCAGGAGCAGCAGAGGAAGTAGTGTGCCAACACTGGCAGTACTTTGTGAGGCTGTGTAATCTCTTGTGCCCTGGGATAACACGTCTGGGTGAGTAAATCACACTCTTCATAACCTCCCAGGCTTCTCTAATGAGAAGAGAGATTTGGGTCCGTTAGCAACTGTTCCGCATATTAAAGACCTGCTGCAGCCAATGCCTGTCCCCAGAGGGCTGGCTACTTTTCCAGTACATGTTTAACTTGACAGGGCATGGTGTCCAACATTTCTTGATGTTACGTCAATCAAATTCTCCTTCTGCACAAACATTGTGTTTAAATGGCTGTTTTCCTTCTGTTCCTGCTACCATCAGTCTTCTGACTTACTGTACTGGGAAATACATATTTTTTACAATACATAGACTATAAGTCTTGGCATGGTGCCTCAAGCAACCTGGGATGAGGGAAGGAGAACACGGGGGAGAAATGTGCTTTATAAATAGTTTTCACAGTAACAGAAGTGGTGCCAGGAACTTTTCTGTCTTGTGCAATAGGCATTGGCATTCAAAAAGAGCCACTGCAACAGAAAACAGAAACAGCTGTGGAACATGTTGTAGGAAGGACTAAAAGAATATTTCCTATTTAATCAGCTCAATTGATGGCAGACCCAAAGTGGAGCTAAGAACTGTATAAAACCCCAAATTTCTGCTGCTTTGTGTTCCCTTCTCTTTCTTCTTTCCCATAGAGCACTATAACTTTTAAGGTGAGTGGCAAATGCTATTAATTTTAACTAGAGAACACCGTTCTGAGTCATATCCCACTGCTGGCCACAGCAGCCTGAAAGAAATTTAAAAAAAAAAAAATAAAGAAAATAATTTAAGACATACTTGCTTATAAGGCTGGGGTAGAAACAAACAAACAAACATGAAACCTGATTCTCACCATACAGTTCAGCTCTTCATTCTTGAAAACAGATCACATTCTAGTCGCAATCAGTACTTGTCCCTTTTTTTCTTAACTGAATTTATTATTGTCCTATCCCTTCCTCCATCCCATACTCTAACCTCCCCCAAATCGTTTTAATTAGTCCTTTTACAATTTAAAAGTTTAAACAGTTTGTGAATTATTTTATGAAATCTCTTATACAATCGTTTTCAGATCTTAATGAGGTCAGCTTTCTGACACAGAACCGCATTATGCATTTTCTGGACTAAGGACAAGGGACATTATTAATTGATGACTGCTGTAATGTAATCCCATTTAAACAGGTGGTGGGTGGACTGAAACGACAGTATTTTTCCAGCTTTTGTGGAGAGAGCTGAGATTTTCCACAAGAGCAAAGATAGTGGTAATGCTATTACATCATACAGCTCAAAATAAGTCAATAGTGACAAAAAGGCATAGACACTTGTCTATGGGACAAGGGCAGGGAGATCTTTTTGACTGAGGTAAAAGCACAATCTGAAGATGCTGGAGAAAGTAAAGACTGCTTGATTGTGAAGAAAAAGCCAGCACAAGGGAGTGGCACGAGTGGTTACCTGCAACTCCTTCTTCTGCCAGAACAGGCACTGACCCAATTCCCAAGGAAACAATGCAAGGATTTCCACAATTATTTTGGTCTGGATTCATCTTGTGTTGTCCTAATAACAACTGTATTAGAACCATTTACAAAAGCTTTGCCTGTTTGCTGTTCTTCCCAACACCCACCTTGGAGCTGTGATACTGCTGTCCCACCGCTTAAGCTACAAAGCCGCTTCAGTATCGTCTCCTAATGAGTGCTCAGGTTATGATTTATGCCTGCAGGGACAGCTAGCAGAAGCAGTGTATATAAAGCATCTTAGCCACAGGAAATGCCTGGACTCAATTCAATTTGCAAACCAAAAAGACAAATCCAGTGTCTTACAACTCCAAGCAGCAGATAAGTATCTATCAGTTGGATTATCAGGATTGTAAATCAGCATCCCTCACGCTCTGCTTTTCATCTAGTTTGAAAACAACATTATTCATGTGACCACAACAGGCAAGAATCTCGTATCAATTTTTATTATTATAAATACTATGTTAGAACAGAAAGGATGGTGCTGTACATCCACTCCATTCTGCTGCTATTTTGCATCTTCTTTCTTGGATCCTGCTTCTATTTTCAGGGGTTCTGGAGCTGCACGATAGGCAGGAAACGCCTCCCAAGGACTATTCAGATCAAACTTGCGAAATTCCTGAGATAGCTCCACAGGTTCTGCCACTACCCGTTTCACTTCATCATCATACCGCACCTAGAACAGTGCAAAGGACACAGGCCAGTCATTTTCATACAGTCCCCATAGCATCTCTGCTATTAGTTGTACACTGTAACGAAGCAGACCACCCTCCGGTACAGGCAATCCTACTTCTTATGCCATGGATAGGCCACAGACCTCTGCCACAGCTTCAGTTCTCCTCATTATTAAACAAGAGCCCTCCAGATGCCACCAAGACCTCTGGACTCTCCAGGAAAACCCTCCTCTTCGTTACCATGTACCTCAGGTGTCCTGAGTAATCACCCTGAATTAGAAGTGCCCAGCCTACAGCCCATATGAAGTCCACATGGAACACCACATTTTGTTTGTTCTATGACAAAGGAATTTCTCCTGAGTCACTGAAATAAGGTGGCCTGTCCATCTGGCATAGCTGGGGACTACTCTCGTAAATCTTTAAAATATGGCAGTTTGTTTTGTTTTAGTTGTGCTTCTTAGCATAATACTCAGAACATGGGACAAAAAGACAACCAGGGTGAAATGCAGGTGAATACCAGGCACTTCTGATTGCCTTGCTTTATCCTTGCTGTGCCAGTTCAGATCTCCAAACCACAACTCGGGAGATACTGCCTGGTCCTCACTTGCAGGATTTGCTGTTATTTGTTTTTCTTAAAGCCCTCTGTTGCTTGCAGAACCTCACTGTTTTCTCCTGAGACTCAGCTCAGTCCTAGAACTGCACCAAATATGACTGCTTCTGCAAGGTGGTCATTTGAAACTTGACAGATACCAAACACTCATTTCACTTGTGCTTTGACATAAAGAGGTAAATATTTGATAAATGGCAAGCGTCAGTTCAACTAGAGTTTTATAATCTGGGCCTACAAAAAAATCAACAAAGTGGAGTTCCAGCTGTATTAAGATCAGTTCAGTCCTTTATTCCTCTTGGAATCTCCAGTTTTGCAGTGGAAAGTTTAATCTTCCAGAAGACATGCTAAAGCAGGAGCACTTTCTCTGCCTGACAAATGTCTTTGGTATACAGTACATGAAATTTGCCCGGTGTCTCGGGCCTTAGGCTGCCTTATTATGGATGACACTTTGTGATGACTTCAAATTCCATGCAGGAGAACTATACAACTCCTCTGGAACACAGACAGTGAAACATCCTTAGTGCCTTTTGGACAAAGGACTATAAAGCGGTCACATCTCCGTACCAAAACCCAGATAAGAGTATTGGAGAGATTCAATAACTTTAGACATAAGCGTATCTCCTACCTCCACGTAACCAGAGAGTGGAAAGTCCTTCCGGAAAGGATGACCCTCAAAGCCATAGTCTGTAAGGATTCGCCTTAAATCAGGGTGATTGGCAAAGAAAACACCATACATGTCCCAAACCTAAATGAAAGGGAGCCCAGTAAGTTGAATTAGATTAGAAAAAACCAAAACAAAACAAAACAACCCTTCATGTATTACGTCCATAAAATTTCAGTTACATGCCTGGCTTTGTGCAGTGCCAGCAAAACTGATGCAGGAACTCATTGAAAAGCAAATCAAACACCCTTTTACCTCCTACTCTGAAAAGGCAACCAGGGAAACACTTATCTCTCTTCCTCAGGGCCCTGGGAATCAGTTTAATCAGGAAAAGACAGCCCTTCTCCAGGAAGTGTCTGCTCCCAAGTACACTGGCACTCACCTCTCTTTCATACCAGTTTGCTGCCTTGTGCACAGACACGGCTGAGTCAACAGGTGTCAGCTCGTCAGTATAAGTCTTCACACGGATCCGACTGTTGAACCGCAGAGACAGGAGATTGTACACAATCTGAAGCAGAATAAAAGAAGGCATTCGTCTTGTACGGCATTTATGGATCTCTTTGCAGTACAGTACTGGCTAAGCAAAGGCACACAGAGACTATTTCAAATACTCTTTATCAGCAGAATCACATTCAGCACTTCAGAGCTGGGCACTAAAAGACACTATCACAACTGAGGTTCCAATAGCTTATCGTTTTGGTTCTCAGAAGTGTAACCAAAATTATGTGAGATTTAGAAAATATGACTGATGAAGAAGAGCCAAAGTAAAGAGGGATAACAAATCTTAAATAAAGAGAATACTGAAAGGATGGAGACGCTTGACAATAGTCTTTCAATAGTCTGTCACAAAGAAAATGGGTATCAATTACTCTCAGCATCCAGTGGCAGAAAGCTAAGAAGATATATACTTAATTTTCAGCAAAGAAGTTCAATACCAGGGAAAATTTCTAACTCTTCTGGTGACAAAGTACTAATAAAAAGGCTGCTTATGAGGATTACTAGAACCTCTGGGGGGAGAATACTGAAAAAAAAACCCCAAACCTTTGTGGGAAATTGTGTAGCCTTGTTTGATACTGCCTCTGTGAAGATGGCTGGAAAAGGTAAATTCATTGTGGTCTATATTTCTATTATTTATATTAATCTGCTACCTTGAGTTTTGAAAGAAAAATCCTGAATTAAAAAACCTTCAACTTCTTCAGAGACTGGAGGCCTTTGAGTTAAAGAAACTCTCTCTACAACTCTCAGGATTTTTGCCTAATCATGAGTTGCGTTACTGAAAGTCAAAGCTGTTATTAGCAAAGCAAGAAGGAGCTGTATTTGAAAACAACAGACAAATGACTAGCTAATATAGATAAGGCAAACCTGCCACCCCTCGCTTTCTAAGCACCTGTTGGTAAGTGATTTAATACCACAAGATAAACCAAAGGGGGAAAATAAATCAGCTGCTCTTCATTATCCTTGTTACTTGCTGGGAACTAAAAATCTACTAACTCACTTCTCTTGCCCACAAGGACCTCAGTGCAGTTAGACAAGGCAAGACAGACATCTCTTCATCCATAAGGTTGCCTAAACCATAGTCAGCCTCCTACAGCATGAGAGCCCTAGGTGTTTTCTGCCACTGTCTTTTACAGATTTTCCTAAGTTAAACTACAATAATGTCTTTGCACCAATACTGTGAACAAAGCTTTCTAATAGTAGGTGAGAAGACAATACGCTGAGTCTGTGCTTTCCCCAAAGATGTATTTTTTCTTTTTCTATTTGCAGCTGCAATTTTTCTGCAGCTGAAAAGCTATACAATGAGATATTCAAAAGCACCTGTGGGAACCAAATCTCCAACATTCACTGAAAGTCAGTGGAAGTTCAGTGACCAAAATCTTCTGAGAGCTTTCTGAAAATCTGGCCTCATCTTGTATTTGGTCCCGACTTTCAGGGAGTGTTTTTAAACAACTACATAGTTTATTTTGTTTTATTTAAAGAGGAAAATTTTTATGAAGATTAATGGGATTTAAAGAAGAGCATGATCAGTTGTGTCAACAGCAGCTGACAGGCCTAAGTGGAAGAAGGAAGAGCACCAATTCGCATCTGGCCAGAAAGAAGTCTCTAGACACCTTGGTAAAACCAAACCAAAAAAAGAAAGAAAACAAATTAAAAAAACAACAAAAAAGAGACTTTCAGCAGAGCACAAAGGAAAGCCAGACTAAGAACCCACGCGGTATCATTTCTGCTGCTGCTTCCATGATCAACAGATTAAACAAAACCCAGCATTTCAGAGTGGATTTTCTTTTCACTGTCAGAAAGCAAAGAATGTGGTCAGAGCTGCAACAGCACCCACACCCATCAGCACTTGTGAAACTCTCCAAGTTCTGCACCACCTATGAGGAATTCTTACCTCAAAGCGGTACTGCCGAGATGGGACATCAACAGCAGTCAAGTCTGCCAAGGATTTGAACTGGGCATTAGTGTGATCTCGGAGGAAGGTCAGAACTGGAATGATCCCATCTGGATGGATCAAAAGTTCCAGCTCATTGAAACAGGTAACCTGATGAAAACAGTGGAAAGGGTATGAGCACAAACACCAACAAGACTGAACATTACACTGAATCCAGCGGAACACCCAAACAAAGAGAGTATATGGTACAGCAGACACACAATGGCATCAGATAAAGGGGCTTAATAATAGCAGTAACTTTCATGTAATTCTGGCAACCTTTCTTCCCCAGAACAACTTCTGAAAACAGCTAACAAACAAGTAGTGTGTTCACTGGGTCTCGTCCGCCCAACAAGAACAATTTCTTGAACAGCACCTACCTGTGCTTGCTGGATATACTTGGGCAGAATCTCAGCCACGTACTCCCCAAAAGCACACAGCTGTTTCTGTTCTACTTCATTTTTTGGTCTGACAGTAGCTAAAGAGAAAAATAAAGCCCCAAGATTATAGCAGGGAATACGGAAAGCTACAGCAAGAAGAATAGTAACTCCCATCCCTGACTTAAAAATCCCTTCAACCAGTCTAGCTGCCTCTCAGTAGCTCTGGCAGAAGCCAGGCAGCTTCAGATTCAGGTAACCTGCAAAGTTTCCTTATGCTAAATCTGAAGCTAAACACAATATATTTGTATAGCGGCATACATAGGATGCTGTAATAGAAACTAGACTATAGCAACATACACGTTGTGGTACACAGAACATGGAACTAGACACTTTGATAAGAAAGGAAGTTTGCGTCAAAGCAAATAACAAGATCAAAGGGAGGCGGAGATGACAGAATGATCTGAACTTAGATACTGCTTGTGACATTCAGCCCGGGTCTAGAAAGGACCTTTTTTCTGGACAAAATAATCCTGCTTTCATTCGATGTGCCAGCATCTAAGCAACCTCCTCATAATCAAAACACCCTAGGATCTCACGTTGCTCTTTTTTGTTGTTGTTGTTATAATTACAAATACTCCTGGAGATTCAGGGCGATGAGGGGCTACGAGGCCATTACCCAGGTACAACTTTGCGCAGCACGCACAGGCAGGCCCACGGGAAAGGATGCACGGTTATCAACCCAGCCGCTTTTCCGCCCAAAATTCAGGTTTATGCGTGACGGGCACCAACCGTTTTCCCATACGCTCGCCAAAAAGGTTACACGGCACAGACGTTTCCTAAGGGCAGCCAAACGCCCCAGCGCCGCGCCGGCAGCGGACGGGGACACAAGCGCGGGCCTCCGCCGCCACCCTCCAAACCCCGACCGCCAGGCCCCGCCGGGACCCCCGCCCCGCTCCCGCTCACTTACGGCGAGTCTCCGCTGCGGAGCTCCCCGCCAGCCGGGCCTGCGCCGCCGCCGCCGGGCCTGCGCCAGCTGTGGAGAGAAACGGACACGTCTCACCGACCGCTGACCGCCACCAACGGCCCGGGCCCACCGCGGCCGCGGGCTGACCGAGCCCCGCCGCCGCCCCGGCCGCCCTCACCTCGCCGCACGGCCCGCGCCAGCCCCCGCACCGCCGCCGCCGCCAACATCCCCGCCGGGATACGGACGGGCAAGGGCACGGACCGGAAGCGGAAAGCGCCGCTGTCACCGCGCTTCCCCTGGGCGAGGGGGGGGCGGCGGAAGCGCGCGAGGGGCTGCCCGGGGACGCTTCCGGGTCGGTGGCCGGAAGCGGCGAGTGCCTGGCGGTGCCTGGCGCAGGGTGAGGAGCGCGGAGGAGCCGCTGGGGCACCCCGGGGCGGCGGCATGAAGGGAGGCGCCGCAGGTGGGTGCTGAGGGGGCTAGGGGAACCCCAGTGCGCTGGGGCGGGCTGGAAGCCCGGGGGGGGCAGCATGGGAACAGCCCTGCCGCCAGCGCGGAGGCGGCGAGCTCTGTGGCGATGCGTCCGCTGTCGGGTACGGGCGTGAGGAGCCGGGGCAGAGCCCCGGGCTGAAGCAGCGCTGCGGGGGCGAGGTCAATCTCCGGCGGTTTTTACGGCGTTACCGTGGCCCGAATGGAGGCCTTTACTTTTCTGAGAATTGGCTTTCCTTTCCTCCCCGCCGCCCCCGAAGCGGGAAGTCGCTGTCAGTTGGGTATATGGGTTCCCTAATCCCAGGCGCTGTCGCAAGATTTTGCTTTATGGGACGCTTTACCGTTTCTGCACCTCTCTTTCTTTATCGTGGCGATGCCGTGGGTGCAAAGGGGAGCTTTGTGTTTACAAAGAAGGATGTGAGATTCACGGTAGTCTTTAGCTGCTGTTGGCATTTCCTTCATGAGTTGGCACCGGTCCTCTGGAAATTGTGCAGGGCAGCGGGGGCAGCTGGTTCTGCTGTGCCAAGAGGGCAGAGTAGTTCATCCATCCATATCCTGGTGCTCTGTGTGGTCACTTCGGCGTTCTGGGCTGCGCCTTCTGAGCACCTTGCATCAAGAACTTTAACTGAAGTGGGAGCCAATTTGCAGGGTAGGCTTGTACTTGGTAAAGTTGGAAAAATAGTACCAATGTGTTCTGTGCTAATTGCACGGTCTCTTACAGGCTAATGTATAGGTACTTTTCAGACAGACCAGAACTATTGTAAAATCATAATAACGGTGTAATTAAGGGAGGCCATCGTCAGGGATGGGACGGACTTGTCCAGCTATTAGGGATGTAGACACTACTTCCTGTGAACAGAACTTGAGCAAAGAAATTAGAAGCCCTCCTGTATCAAGAAGAGCTACTGTAAGAAAATGCATGTTTGACAAAATAAAGCATGGAAGAGTAACTATGAATCTCCTGGAGAAAAATCTCATCTTTGGGAAACATTGTACTGGAAATCATGTTCAGTATTAATTGAAGAAATTTGTCATATCAGTCACCATGGCTGATAGATGAGGTGTAAAAATAAGTTTAAAGTAAACGCAGGCGGGCATCTATTTGCTCCTAATGCTGTCAAGAGCCATGTTAAAAAAGAGGTCTTTTCTACAGCAGTCCTTCTCTGGTTCAGAAGCTTTTTCAACCCACAAACTGCCTGGAGCTCTGCAAACAATCTCTGGTACCTACTAAGAGGTGTTATCTTTTACATTGAGTTCTCCTTGCCACTTGGGAAACAGTGGCTAACAACATCTAACAGGTTATTTTCTGTGATGAAGGTGTCTGGCACATTAACAAACTGAGTATAACCATCAGTTATCTCATTTGGTTAGCTTGAAGGACTGGTGGTTATGTCTGGCAGACTTCTCACGCATCTTTTTGGTAAAAACAAGTTCACCTTACTTGGTACCACCGCACAGATTTCATTATGTCAGTTTTGGATGATACGAGCTGCTCTGTGCTCTTTGTTAGTATGATATTGTAATCCTTTTTCCATCTAGCCCAGCTACGGTGCTGTAGCATTCTCTTGACTTCACGAGTTTCCTAGGGTGGTTGCTGGACTTTCCACTTGAATAACTATTGCTGCATTTCTTTGTGTCGGTGAAATGAGTGGTGAAAACATATGCGTGTCTCCCGGTTCTGCTGGGATGCGATGCTCACTCTATTGGAAGTTTGGTATATGTTATAATTTTAATTATGCCAACTTCTCATTTGTTGTTTGAGATTCTGAAGCTCAAGCAAAAGTTTCTGGCTGCACTACTTATATTCAGTCTAAAATATGCTGGCCTCTTACCAATATGTTTGATTTTTCCCTGTACCCCAAAGTACTGCATGATTTTGTTAGAGGAGAGAGAAAGCCATATAATTATTGTGATTTTACAGATTGCTGGAGGTCTGATCTGTGCAGCACCATGGACTCGTCAGAAGAGACTGGAGGCTCCTCCGCAGAAGAAAACTACTTTGTGAACTACACTTTCACCGACCGCTCCCACTCAGGCCGCGTGGCCCAGGGTATTATGAAATTATGCTTGGAGGATGAGCTCTTTGCTGATGTTACAATATCAGTGGAAGGCAAAGAATTCCAGCTGCACCGTTTGGTCCTCTCAGCTCAGAGTTGCTTTTTTCGTTCTATGTTCACTTCCAACCTAAAGGAGGCCCACAACCGGGTGATTGAGCTGCAGGACGTTAGCGAGAGTGTCTTTCAGCTCCTTGTGGACTATATTTACCATGGGACTGTAAAGCTGAGGGCAGAGGAGCTGCAGGAAACCTATGAAGTGGCAGACATGTACCAGCTGACTGCCCTTTTTGAAGAGTGCTCCCGTTTCCTGGCCCGTACGGTGCAGGTTAGGAACTGTCTGCAGGTCATGTGGTTGGCAGATCAACACAGTGACATGGAGCTCTACACAGCTGCCAAACACTGTGCAAAGTCACATTTGTCCCAGCTGCAAGACACAGAGGAGTTCCTACACCTGCCTCTCCGCCTACTGACAGACATCCTTACAGGTAAGGAGTTCTTGCGACTAGCCAGGATGCAGATGTAGAAAGAGAATTTCAGAGAGTCTATTAGGGATTGAACAAAATAGATGGAAAGATCCAAGCTTTCATAATCATTGTCTATTCAGAGGCTTAGCTAAGCAAAGCAAAACATTCTGGATAACTTAATCAGAAAAAAACCTATTAATTTTTACTGGACATGAAGCTATAGAAAAGGGACATAGAGGATGCTGGTAATTCCAAGCAGTTCCCAAGTCAACAGGTCAGCAGTATTACAGGTTTTTTAAACATAACTTAGTAGCTTTTAACCATTTCTTGTATTTTTGTTTGCATTAAAAGTAAACCGAAGAAGCCTTACTAGAAATTAACATCTTATGAAAGTCTTTTTTTTTCTTTAGTTCTTAATCATTTAACATAGGAATGCAACAACTCAACATTTGTAAGAAGGCTTGAGCACAAGCCATATTTTTATACTATGTTAGCATTATTAACAATTGTATATAATTGCTAGGATTATTTAGACTAGGCACTCCGCTGACTGAAATAGAGGCATTGTAACATCTTAGGTAGTACAGTAATTGCCCTTCTTGTAAACGTAATAGCCTTCCACAGTAATGGATGCAATGACTCAATGTTGTGAAGGATGTGTCAACGCATCAACAACTTAGTCCAGCTGCCACCCCTCCTTAAATATTCTTTGCTGCCCTAGTAGGTACAGTCAGTACTTGAAAACCTCTCCATGATGCTGCAGTCACAACTCCATTTTTGTGCATTTACGTATCATTGCTAGAGGATGCAAGAATGTGGAAGCAGCTCATACATTCAGATGTGCTGGACTTGGGACCAGAGAGATTGCCTCTTTCTTGCTTTAATTAAATAATTTTGTGAATTAGTAAATAACTATACTTTGTGTGTCATGTGTTTTATATGATGTTACAACAATAAACCTACCATGACTGGCTTCTTTGGAATACTGGCAAATCTGTCCATAAGACTTAAAATAGCCTTTAAAGTTGATGCTGTGCGTATTAGAGTCTTTACAGATACTGCATTGTATCATTTCTTGCATCTAAAGAAATTCACAGTCAAAAACCTATTAAGAATAGGTAGTGATAGCTCAAAAAAACTATGATAAAATCAGATTAATTTTGAGAATTATGTAGCTTAAGTTTTTAAACTAAGTTGTGAGTTCTTTAAAAAAAAATATCCTAAAATCATGAAATAAAGCCATAGAGGTCAATCACCCTTAACTTCCTAGGGATTCCATGTAGTAACGATAGTTTTAGGACTATGGCCTTTAGTGTTTGTGGTCCTAAATTAAAATAATTGCTCAATAAAACCTTTTTTCCATGCATCATCTATTTCTATACACATCACATTACTCAATATTTATGCTGAAGCTTAGCTCATAAAATGGATTAAGATCTGAAATACACTCCTACTGCTGGTAGGGAAAATCTTTTTCTTTTGCAATTCCTGCATCTTTGTTTAGTTAATGGAGAATTAAATAGAGGAAGCTATTAGTGTCAAGGATTAAAATTAATTTCATGAAATAGTAATTTATTAAGCTTACCTTTTGTTGCACTCTAGGATCCATTTCAAAATCAGAGTTTTTCCATTTAACCACTACCTGTGATGGATAGCTTATGGAAATCACTTTTACTAATAAATGTAATTAAAATACCTGCTTTTGTTCCACATTTTTTCTCCTCCCTTCCAGTACAGAGAAAAGTGTTGGAATTTGTCTAATGCCTTCAATGTCATTGAATTCAGGTTTTGTCATGAGAGCAGACTACAAAATCAGAGAGCCTTCATAGGGAAGCCTCTCAATGAATACACACATACTTGCTGGCTTTCAAACTGGAAGTAAATACCTAAAATCTTCTAGGTAAGGTACTGATGACAATGATGCAATAGTTTGTGGCACAACCAAAACTTCCAGTTACGTCTGGAAACAAATTGAAACCTGATGCAGTCTGCTGAGTGTTTCCTACTGTCACACTGCTAAGGAAAGCTATAGTAGCTCATTGGGGATTTCCAAATGTTAAGAGGATAGCAGCAACACCAGATGTTCAGTCTTGAGGGTCAGCTGTCTGACAGTGCTCAGAGAAGGAAAATTTCTGCAGGTGACTTTTGCTAGATAGGCTTATAGGACCAGCCAGAAAGAAAGGCAGCTGCTGAGATTCTCAAATAAGAGAATCTCTTTGCCTAAATAAGAAAATATTTTTCATCGTCACAAAGCATGTAAATTCTCTTTCCTGCCCTCTTTCTCTCGGACATAGGTTCCTTTGTTGAAACTCATCCAAAGTGCTTAAGATCCAGCAGCTCTGTCTTCTGATAATTATCCAAACTAATTTCATGTAGATGTCTGGCTGGGAGTGCTGATCATGCCTGCCAAAATCTATAAACCTCTGTATCTTTCTTTCCTCTCTAGAAAGCAGGGTTTGTGGGGGGAGGGAGTTGCAGGAAAAGGATGTTCCTGAGTACATATACCTTTGTGTAGATATCATAAATGCCTTTCTGTCCCCAAACCACAGATGGCGTTCCATGTTCTCAGAATCCAACAGTTGCCATAGAAACCTGGATCAACTTCAACAAGGAGGAGCGAGCAGGCTTTTCAGAGACGCTGCGATCAAGTCTGAAGGTATAGAAAGACCACCTTTTCCAGGGTTGGTGTAGCACTGGCTGGTTTTGCACTTCCCAAGGCAGGCTATTCTGCTCATAGGTGTGACTTGAAAGTCACAAAATACAAATGCTATTGAAATTCACGGTGCTTGCACGAGGAGTGCTTTCATTGTCATAAGTAGCAACCCCACTGACAGCTTTTTTAATTTAACCTGAGGCTGCTTTCACTAGCAATTGGAGCAATGCCACAAATAACTTACTTCACCAGATGCTCAGTTACCAAGGAGACCATTCAGAAATCTGTTTGGCATTCCCCTTATAATAACTCTGCTCCATCAGTGATCTAACCAGCCCTTACCTAAACTGCAGACACTTGGGTTCCAGTGAAGTCTGTTGCTGTTTTGCTATGTCAGATATAACTTGTATCTTGAAAAGGCTTCGAGACTCTGAATCCTGAACACTGTAGGGTGGCAGGACTTGGGAAGCAGGTCACACACCTCAGGCCCACAGATGGGTCCTAAGCTGAAAATTTCAGTCTTAGGCATCACTGATGTTTGTGTAAACAGGTCCAATTCTGCTGACACACTCCTCCTTTCTCTCAGGTGATTGGAGAAAATGTTCATATCTATCTGATTGGAAAGGAGTCGTCACGTACACATTCACTTGCTGTCTCTCTGCATTGTGCTGATGATGACTCCATAAGCGTCAGTGGCCAGAACAGCCTGTGTCACCAGATCACCGCAGCCTGCAAGCACGGTAGTGACCTATACGTTGTTGGTGGCTCCATTCCACGACGCATGTGGAAATGCAACAATGCGACTATAGACTGGGAATGGTGTGCCCCTCTGCCCCGTGACCGGCTCCAACACACCCTTGTCTCCGTGCCAAGCAAGGATGCAATATATTCACTGGGGGGGAAAACTCTACAAGACACTCTCTCTAATGCCGTCATATATTACAGAGTACGAGACAATGTCTGGACAGAGACCAGCCAGTTGGAAGTGGCAGTCTCTGGAGCTGCAGGTGTAAACCTTAATGGTGTCATTTACCTGCTGGGTGGGGAGGAAAATGACCTGGACTTCTTCACCAAGCCCTCTCGGCTAATTCAGTGCTATGATACCAACACAGAGAAATGCCACGTGAAGCCATACGTACTGCCTTTTGCAGGGCGCATGCATGCTGCTGTACACAAGGATGTGGTGTTCATTGTAGCCGAGGGGGACTCGCTGCTATGCTATAATCCCCTGCTGGATAGCTTCACCCGGCTATGCCTGCCAGATGCCTGGAGCTCAGTACCATCCCTCTGGAAAATTGCCAGCTGCAATGGCAGCATCTATGTCTTTCGTGACCGCTATAAAAAGGGTGACGCAAATACTTTTAAACTTAACCCAGCCACCTCTGTTGTAACAGTCACAAGTGGCATCAAAGTGTTGCTCACTAACCTGCAGTTTGTCCTGGCCTAAGCAGGAAAACAGGTCCAGTGACAGAAAGGGCAGCAACGGTGTTCTGTGCAGCTCAGAGGCACCCACCACCCTCAGCACCAGTCCCAATTACTACGAGCTCACAACAGCCAGTAGAGACCCCATGCTGTATACCTGTGCAGAGGAAGTATGGGCTTTCTGGCTGTGGGCCTCTTCTTTTACATGGCACTATTAAAGTTGAACTGCTGCATCTTAGATTTCAGATGGACTAAATGCTATTACTTTGATCCCTTGATGGTAAGCTGCTTGCGTTTGAGGCCCAAACTGCAGCAAATGGCTTTTTTTAGCCTGGAACCAATCCACCAATAACAAATCCTATGGCATATGGACAGCATCCTTCTTGGCCCCAACTGCTAGTTTTAACTGCCTGGGAGACTGTGTGTTGTTGCCATATCAGTCACAGAGTTAGGTGTGCGCTGTGTTCTCCAGGGATGTCCCCATTTAAACATTCCCGTGTCCCTACTGCAGAAGGAGGGACTTGCAGAAATATTTACAGCAGATTCCAGAGCAGACCCCAAGACCTTTAGTAGGTTACATTATTCAGCACTTCTCCTAGAGAAGCGGTGACAAACTGGGAACTTGCTTACTGCTCTGTCATCACCTAGCATAAACAGGGAGATTGTTTTTATGAGCATTGGCTTTCTTTACTGTACAGGGAATCCCCACCTGTGATCATAACGCAGTGTTGGTGAAAGACGGAATTAAGACCACTTCCTCTTCCTCTTCCCCCTCTCTGTTGGCACTGTAACCCTCTGGGTAAGAACCTGAATAAAGTCTCTGCTGAGACAAAGTTTTCTTTGCCTTTGCTGCAAATATTACAGAACTTCCTGTGGATTGCAGTTCAGCTCAGCATTGATACTCTGTGTGTGGGAGAGCAGAACTATGGGGCTCCAAGAGAACTACGATATTAGCCATAAGGAAAGAAAGCTTTAATAAAACAGCCCAACCTCTTTACTATAATTTATGTAAAAACTTCTTTATTGATGGTCAAGAAGTACAACACTTAAGCTTGATTAGATCATTAAAACCTAAGTTTTTTTAAAGCAGCTGAGACAGAGATTTTGATAGTTCTTACTGACACTGCGCAGTTGTCCCAGCGATCATGTTCCTGTGAAACGTCTCCAGGACCTGGACTTGCTTGTGCCGAATGAGGATGTGGGGACGGATCTTGGCAATAGCCTCTATTGCTTCCTGAGGGCTCCAGTGATGCAGCTGAAAAGGCAGAAACCCTGCAAGTGAAAATGCATTCCGTCCCTGCACCAGTTAATAGAGCCTTCCTGGAGGGTACAGGCAACATAAGAGTTCTTAGAAAACTTGCTGCTTTGCCCCTCCTGTTTACTTCATGTTTCTCTCAGAGAGGCCTGAATGTCAATGCAAGTTCATGAAATGAGTCACTCAGTTAAAAGAGAGATGGTTGCTGCCTGCGACCTCCATTTTCTGTCTCACTCCTGCTTCCATCATGTTGTGAATAGTTTCCTGTCCTAGTTCCACCAGACCACAGCAAAAGTGCAGCTTGGTTTTTTTATTTTTTCAAAACTGTACTAGTACTCCCATTGCACTTCAGCACTTGGTGAGCAAATTTTCCCTTCAGCACTAAGGGAAAATTTTCCAGGGAGCGCTTAGTAACACCAACAGAAGAATCCACAGGTGGGATTTTGTTCTTAGTGCTGGCTTACCCAGTTTGGTCTGTAGAGGAACTCAGAAAAACAAAGTCACTTCTCTTGATCCCGAACTGTATTTATTGAAAAGCTTAGAAAGGCTTGCCATTTCAGTTAACCAAGGAGAAAATCTGAGCAAGAATGGATGTTTATCTGCTCAGTGAACCTACCCTCATGAATGACTTGTTATTCCCATCTCAATCTGTTCCTCCCTAGAAAGAATTAAGAACAGCAGAATCATTCAAAACCTGTTGAGAGCTTACTATATTAATGGCCCAGAAAAATGAGCAGCTTCCTGAAGTCTGACTGATCTGCCAGAACCAGCCACAGATACTACCAGACCATGTGTTTCAAAGCTTTGTTGCAACAACAGTTTCTCTTTCCCATAAGATCAGAACATCTTTGCCAGTGCTAATAACAGAGCTGGCAGATGCAGACCGTACAGATGAATGAAAAGACTACTTAAAATGGCAGCTTCACCACTGTCTCACTGCCAGGAAGCATTATCTTGACAGCGTCATAAGCGCAGATGAAGCAAGGTGTGCAAAGATAAACTAGATTATCAAAGGAAGCTTAGACCGTAGTTCAGCAAACACTAAGTTTCACTTACCCTGCATTCGCCACATTCTACAGAACAGATGTAAAATGTAAGTTTGGGGCCTAGCTATCTACCTCTTAAAATGGGTCTCCAGTCCAAACTCTGTATAATCATGGAACCTGTAGATAATCGTGCACCTGTAGATGCTCAGGCTTCTTGAGCAAAACCAAACTGTAAAGGTTGGCTGTATTCGCCCAGACTGTATGAAAATAAACCCCATTTAGCACAGAATCCTTCTTACTTGAATTAAATATGCTGCCACCATGGTGGCACTGCGGGAGCGTCCTGCCTTGCAGTGCACGTAGACACTGTTACCGCACGCTCGGTGTTTCAGTATGAAGTCAACACCCTTGTGGAGGCTTTCCAAGGTGGGGACTCCAGTGAGATCCACGGTGCTGAGACGCAGTTGCTCCACTCCCATTGCCTCCCATTCCTGAAATGGACATAGCAGATTCAATCAGTTAACTTTTGGGTTTGTTTTTTTTCCAGAAAGAAACCTCAGAACCTGTTGAGATAACTGGGAAATTGTACGTAGACTTTGAATGTCAATCCTTTAAATCAGATATATGAAAACTTCAGTGCTGGCTATCAGAAAGGGGAAGTTGAACTGAAAAGATGTGGTTCAGCTGAAGGCAAGGAAGAGGAGCAGGGATCTCCTCCCAAAACAAAAGGCATTCTGGTGTTTGCATAGTGATGTACGCGGATTTAACGCCCCCCTTCCCTCTCCGCCACTGCAGTCACACTTCCCTTGCATCCTCACGTTTTACTGGTTTGTCGCGCAGTTTTAAAAGTCGGCTGAGGTACGGAGAAGCCACGTCTCTGCTGTCAGAGGACTTAGCGGTCGCTGCCGGCATCGCGGCAGGAGGCGGCCGGAGCCTCACCTGCGCCGGGACAGGCGGAGCGACACGAGACCCTTCCCGGGGGGCGGGGGGGGGCACCGGCAAGCTCCCCGGCCTCACCTGGGCGGAGCAGCAGAAGAAGCGGGTCTCGTACTCCTCGTTGAGCGTCACCACGGCGCGCACGTTCTCCTCCGCCACCAGCTGCGGGCACGGGCACGGTCAGGCACCGCCGCTCGGCTCGGCCCGCCCCGGCCCGCCGCGCCGCGCCCGCCTTACCCTGCGGCTGCGTCCCCGCAGCGGCAGCGCCCCCAGCAGCACGGTGCCGTCGATGCGGTGGAACCAGGGGCGGCGGGACCCGGGCAAGTGCGCCCGCGCCGCCGTGTACAGCAGCGTCGGGTAGAAGAGCAGCCGCGCCGCCCCGGCGCCCAGCGCCTCCGCCACCCCCATCGCGGGCAGCGCCGGGCCGGCCGAGGGGCAGGGGAGCGCCGCGGACGAACACACTCAGCGTGAGGAGACGGGGGGAGCCTTGGGCGGGCTCATGGCGGGAGCCGGGGGCGCCGAGCGGGCCCCGCCGCCGCCACGGCGGCCGGAGCGGGGCGGGGCGCGGAAGGGCCGGCCGGCCGGGGAGGGCGGGCGTGTGGCTACGGCCCCTCCACCTCGGGCCCGCCGTGGTCTCTCCCGGAAGCGCCGCCATCTTGCGGAGCCGGCCTAAGGCGGCGCAGGGAGCGGAGTGGGGCGCGGGTGGATCCTCGGGGGCAGGTGAGGGCGGCGGCCGCCAGGAGGAGCTCGGGCCGGGCTGGGTAGGGACGGCGCGGAGCCGAGCCGCGGAGAGCGTGATCCGCCTCGCGCAGGTAACGGCTCGCTTCCTTCTCGCTCCCCGTTCCCCTCGGCTCCCGCCTTGAGGCCACTCATGCCGGGCCGTGGTGGCAGCCTCTGCGGCGGGCGCCTCGCTCCCGCCCGCCTGCCTCTCCCCCCCGCGGCGCCGAGGGGCTGGGGCCCGCGGGGGAGCCGCCGCGCCGCCGGCCTGGGCGCGCCACGCCGGGGGCGGTGGCCGCCCCGCCTGGAGCCCCCTCCCTGGCCCGGAACCGGAGGCCGCTGGTTGTCGATTCTTATCCGAGGGCTGACAGCGCCTCGGGCGCCGCCGGGCCGCGGGGGGGAGGAGGGGAGCGCTTGCAGGTGCGAGCCCAGCCCGAGGTGGCGTCGCCGTTGGCGGGGTGGGGGGGAGGCTGCGTCGGGCCCGGGGCGGCTCTTGGGACGG
Organism: Burhinus oedicnemus; assembly: GCA_008921705.1. Classification (NCBI taxonomy): domain Eukaryota; kingdom Metazoa; phylum Chordata; class Aves; order Charadriiformes; family Burhinidae; genus Burhinus; species Burhinus oedicnemus. The sequence continues at coordinate 588,777 of VFFE01009001.1, forward strand.
GGGAGCGGCTCCCCCGGGCTATGGCCGCCGTCAGACGGCCGGGCTGGGCGGCTGAGGCGCCGCCGAGCGGCCCGGGGGCTTATCCCGGGAACCTGGGGTGCGGTTGCCACCACGTCGGGGGCACGGTAGGGGTCTGTCTTCCAGACTAGTGAAACGTATACTGGTATACGAGGTGGTAGAGGCAAGCAGGGTATACGAGAAGCACAGGCAGGGGAATTGGAGTTCAGCACGGTGAGGATTTGCAGTTTGAAGTGTGAGAAAGCGTGACGGGACACTACTGCAATGAAGTAGGAAGAGAAATATGAAAACCAGGAGAGACTGAACATAAAATGAATAATAAATACGTGAAGAAGCAATAAAGGTTGATAACATCATGAGATTTTTACAGGGCTATTTATGAGTAGGAAGTCAAGAGCTAGCATTATAATAAAGAGTGGAACCTTTACTTCTTTGAATTTTTGAGGAATTGTGGCTCAGGAGTTTTCACCTTTAACGTACAGGTGTTATCTTCTGCCGGAAGTTGTTGAGCGTTTTTCAGATGTTGCAGATTTCTTGTATTGTATTGCTTGGCTGTGGTCATTGGGTGTGTTTTACAGGTGGCTCACTTGATTTAGAAAAATGTTTGGTGGGAACTTACATCTTGAAGTATGCTTTGCTTGCTTGTGTTCTACAAGAGCTTGGACTTTCTGAGTATCTTGAATTTATTGTTTTTATTTTTTGTTTCTGCCTGTCCTCGCAGCCTTACTCTTTCTCCTAGTGATCACAATAACTGCGAAATTATCTCCTGGTGCGTTTAGCTGTCTTCTCTGTTGCTTTTCTGTAGATTAGTTCATCAGATTTTACTGCACTGACTTGGCATTGCATATCCATAATAAACCCATCTTTTTCTTTTTTTTTTTTTTTTGTTCCCCTCAGCTATGTTCTTGCGAGCTCTGCACAATGTGAGATACTGTACTTCCTAGAGTTGTGTCTGGACCCAAGTCTTTAAGAGGCAGCTTTGTTGGAAATACTGCTGCTGTGGTAGATCTTTAAAAATACTACTTACCTCTTTACGCTGTGGTAGGAAATGTTAAGGTGGGTGCAGCTTGCATCCTGCAACTTAATATGTTCAGTTACTTTCCCTCTGATGTAAAGTCCGTTGGGCAGGAGCACAATTCTTAGATCAGCTCGGGGACGTGCGTGCAGAAGTATATACCAGTAAAATCCCCAAATATGGATTTTTAAAATATGATGTAAAGGATTTTTCTTTATTTTTTTTTTTTAACAGGTGCTTACTGTTCTTTTTCAGCCTGTTCAAAATTATTGCTGATATTTATTCTGGGAAAATGTATGCTGTTTCATGGAGTGGGTTCACCCTTTCTGAATGATCACTCTTGTATGGCTGTGTTTTTCCTTTCCCTTTCAAAGTTTCTAATGTTACATTAGAGAAAAATTACTCTCAGATTTTAACTCCTTAGTTACGTGCTTGCCCTTGTGTGTCTGCTTCTTTTTTGTATATGAAACAAAATAATAGATGCAGGCTTAAGAAGTTGTGTTTACATGCGAAGGAAAGCAAAACCACAGTGTTTGTAGAAAAGTAAACGATTGAAAAGTGACTGTCATAAAATCATGAACACTAAACCATGAAGATCTGTGTGTTAGGTGGTTTTGTTTTGAAAGTATATGGCTTATAGTAATGAGAAGAACTTACCCATCTTTCACAATGGGAGATGATGGTAAAGAACTTGGTGAAGAACTCTTTACAATGGTAGAGAACTCCACAGTAGTACTGTGTATTTATTACTGTATCCACCTTTTTCCTAGTCCTTCAAAACTAGATGCACTTTAACTTTTATTTCTTCTGCTACAAGTAGGGATTCTGAAGACACATTGCCTGGCACTATTCCTCTAAAGGGAAAAGCAAGAAAGGTTACTATATCATAGATATGCCATAATTGTATATCTCATCAATAATAAATCCACAATTTGCAAGGTCCTCTGCAAGTAACCTTTACATCAACTGAAGAATCATTAGATGAAACAAATTATGATGCTCTGACATAAGGGAAATATTTATTGTGTAACTTTTCTATTGAAATTACTGCAAACAATATTATGCTGAATTAGTTGAATTTCATAAAAGATGTTTATGTGGTTCTTAACTATTTAGACTTGCTTTGAGTTAAATAAAATACTATCTATAATTCAGTTTCTAACTGAACTTAGTAAGAAATTTTGTTATGATTAGGTTGTTCCTTAACTATTTCTTGCATCTTTTTTTTGAAATATGGTTATTGATTATCAGTTATTATGTTTCATAATTTCATCTGTTTGCCTTCTGGGTCTTCTGCTGCAAATCTCTTTAGAGGGCCTGCTCCTTTTTTTCTGTAGTGCTTTTTTTAGTCTAGGTGGGAAGTGACACAAATTCTCCTTGGTTTTGAGATTTCCTGATGATTAGTCTCCAACTCTGGGGTATCCAGAAAGAACCCACTGTTCTGGCTGTTGAAATAGAGACAGTTGTTCAGCAGTATGTCCATGAGGCAGTCCCATTTTCCAAGTCGTAATGTGAGTTCTGCTACTGAAACAGCAGCAGTAGTCCAGCAGACTCAGATTTATATTTCTGCATTCTTATTTATTGGTCTTGCTATGAATGTCTTAAATGTTTTATTTCAATCTAGGCATGTTCTGTATTGGTTCTTGTCCTTTAGTTTACTATTCCCCAAGACTCTGTGCAGAGTTACTCACTGCCTTCAGGCAAGAAAGTATCATTTTTATCCATTGATCAGTTATTTGGCAGGGGGAAAAACAGTATAAATCAAAGCAGAGTAAAATACTTCAGGGTTTATTAGAATGGGAGTTGTAAATGGAGAAAAGTTATCTAGACCCTCTAATGGTTATTTCTCTTGAAGTATCACAAAACAGTATCTTGAGTTGTCATCCTATTACAAGATTTCTTGAGGGCAAGAGAGATTATCTTGATTGGAAAAAAAGTAACTGGTAGTTTTATTTCTCTTCCTCCTGTCATTAGAGATGCTTGTGTTATACGAAAAAATGCAAGATACCACCTTTTCTGCTGTTGCTGTCTACACCTATTTTAGATTATCCTGCCAAGACACTTTGTGTTTGGGATGTAACAGTGAAAAGAGAGAGCTTTAGCATTCACATTTTCAAGAGGTTTCCCAAATGTCAACTGAACATCGTCTTGTTTGCATCTGATGCGAGATTCAAACATGGTAAGCTGAAATATGCACTAGGTCAAAGCGGGAAATTTGGATAGAGCAAGGGAGAAAATGTAAACTGCTTTAAAGCTTCAGTACAAATTAGTCTGCAAATGCTTTGCTATAGGGTTGAATAGCTCACAAGTCTGAACTGTGATAGACAGAGCAGGCTTATTTGTTTGACAGCAATACAGTAGGGCACAGTCATCATCCCAGGTAAAGGAAGTCTTCATTCTGACATCTTGAGTAGCATAAACTTCCAGCCATCTTACCTCTGTGCCTTTTAAAAGAAAAAGCATTGTTGGTAACTGAATTCAGGATGAACAATGAGCAGCTAGATAGCTGAACAGAAGTCTTCAGTAGTTTTCTACTCTTAGCAAAGAATTTCAGTTTAGGTGATACAGTTTGTGGCACAGGTATACGTGTGTGAAAGCTTTATGCCAGAAATGGAGTCATTGTCCATAAGATGTCTTGTCTGTCCCATGTACACGTATTGCCCTTCTGTCTTCAGTGTCCTCTGTATATCATGGTCTGGGGGTTTTTTTGCTTTGTTTTTAGAAAATATGTGCTGGTTTACTGGCTGCTCTGTTAGAGGCAGAATGCTAGTGGCAAACTGACAAACTGCAAGTTTTAGTATTGACTCCATACTAATTTAGAGTAGATTTATGTGTAGATTTAATTGCTTGAGTTGTGCTGGTAAAGCTCCAGGTAGACTAAGATTATATAAACTGGGTTTAAAATCATATCTCTCTAAATATCTATCTAAATTACTTGTAAATATAACTTGGAATAACTGGTTTAGATATTGCTGACATTAATGCAAATGAGCAGGCACTTCGGGTTCTTTGTCCTTTTCAGCAGCGCACCTCAAGGAGATCTTGAATGAGTATGTGGATAAGAGGATGAGTGTTTGTTGATTATCCAATGTCATGCTAGTATGATATCTGACAGGCTTTCCTTTGCAGACAATTTTTTTTTTTTTTTTTTTTTTTTTTTTTGTGGTTGCATGTTGTGTGTTCTCTGAGAACTGAATTCTCTCCCAGTTCTTACAAGAACTCAGGTGAAGTTCTGTGATGTCTTACATCGGTTTTACTTGAAGTTAATTGGAGTTTTTCAGACCTTGACTTTTCTTCACCGCCATCAAATTTGTTCTTTCTGGTAGCTTTCATTTCTGTCTGCAGGCTGTTTCATACTGCACCTTTCACAGAAGTAATGTAGTTCTTATCCCTAGATTTCAGTATTTCACATGTCAAAGTAAAACTATTGTTCTTCAAACATCTTTTCATTTAGAATTCAGGTTTTCACTGAATCCATGAATATTCTGTGCTATTTTTGCCTCAAACTATGCAGTTCAAAAGATAATTCCAACATATGCATGCTATCCACAAATCCTTCAGAATCTGTTGGAAAGGGAACATTCATGTCTGGGTTTTTTTAAAGCAGAGGAGTTGGTTATTTATGAAGCCTGTAATTTAAATGAAGTATTTAGTAGACAATGTCCGAGTCTACATACAAAAATGGTAGCATCTTTCTTAATTTGCTGTATGTAGAGATTTGCAGGATGGACACCAGGCATCTTAATATCTCTGCAAAATCTTACAAGATAGAGCTTTGATAAGTGATTCTTCAAAAGGCAATGAAATACTGGTCTTTCAGGAAGAGAGAATATATTTTAAATGTCACATCTAGCTCTTGCACTTCCTGTAGGCACAACACAGTGTAAAAGTAATTCGCTAATTTATAGTCTTAGATTCCTAAGCAGAGCGCAATCTCAAAATCTTTTTGCCAACTTGCCTGAAACTCCTTCTAAAAATTCCTGGTTTCCATTTAAACTTCTAAATGAAAAAAACACATCTTGATGACAGGTCAACTTAGTGAACGATTATGTTTCTTCTGGGTTTTTTGTCTTGCCTGTCATTGTGTTATGACTATACAGGGTCTAGCACAGTTTGAGTGAAACAGTAAAGATTCCTTCCACACTCGTAAGTGACATTAAAGTGATACTACCATTGAAAATTATCAATATGCAAAATCTTTGGGGAAAAAATAAGGGTTGTGTATTTGCTTTTCTAAAGCAGTTTTGACTGCTCAGATATCTGATCATATGCTTGGTGACTTAGGAAAAGATATGTGAGAATATTCTGATATTTATGGATTAAAGCCACCCATATTACATTTTGGATTGTGCATTCAGTGCCAGAATTTGATCACTGGCTGTAGGTGGTACTGTCTTTATTTCACAGTGTGTAAGCTGCTATGACACTGCTTCTCTGATGCAGAATTTTCTTTAGAATTTTTTTGAGTTTTAAAGTATTTTTCATTTAGTTTTTCATTTAGTTCAAATCTAATGGGCATTTCATGACTGCTTTCAGGGGAACAGAACTAGGACACGTTCTCGATCCTTTTCTGTGAGGAAAATAATTCAGGATATGCTTAGGCATACAGTGAACTCTGAGTATGCTGGTGTCTTCCTGAATTTGCAGAGAGCCTAAACCATTATCTCAGTCATGAGAAATGTGAAAAATATCGAGATTGTTGGTTTAAATACCAGTGCTTTTATATCTACTTGCAAGTCACATTAACAGAACTACCAGATGAGTGTACTTGTCCTAGATCTGAACTGGTTGCTACATTCCTGATATAGCTGGAAGTTCCAACTTCCACTTATTTGCATGAGAGAACTTTTCTGGTAACTTCTGTAAGATGGTTCTGTGTCACCACATAAATGTGGGATACACTAAGTATAAGAAATAGGCAGCGGCATAGGGTAATAAATCTCTCTTATGAAAAATTATGCTCTTGTATATAAATGAAACTGCTTTCAAGTTTGCAGACCATCATACCCATGTACTAAAAAAATCAGGGACTATGCCACTTTTTTTTTTTTTTTTCTTTGATACCTAGGGGTTCGAGTTTTCAGTTACACTAATTTTGCTCTATTTCTGTGCCGGAACATGGAAGGGGGGTGGGCAGGAGAGAGGAGGGGATGCTGCATAGAAGTGGATTTCTTCTGTTTTTAAGAAGAATGCATAGAAAAAGGTTTAGTTTGTGTTTAAACACTGGCAGAAAGGACTACTGGGAAAGCAGACATGATACGGCAGGTCACCATAATAGTTTGCATCAACCAGTGGCAAAGGTCATGCTTACTGGTTTAGGAAAATACTTAAAAAGGGTTTAAAAAGATTGCTGTAAGTCAATTGGGGGTCAGGGGGGAAGGTCAAACCGAGAGCTTGGTATGTGGATGTGTGCGTCCGAAAGTAACAAGGAAGACTTGGCCAGTTCAGTAGTTCTTGAAATACTGGTGGATGTGGGGATTCCCTTGAAGGGAGATTTTTGTCTTGTGTCTGAGTTGCTACCCAGATTCTGTTAGATGAAGAGTGTTGGACATTTCTGCATTATTAAGGTGGGTTCAAGCAAAATGGACTTGGAACTCATTTCAAAACAGTAACTCCTTTAAGTTTGTACACTTTAATTCTTTTCTTCCCTGCACAGTGTTACAGTGAATGAGGGTGTGCGTGTGTAAAGGAACTTGTCTTAGTAATGTTCTCTTTTAGAGACCATGTATGGGTAAAGCAGTTCAGCTTGTTCAGCTCCCTGCTCCTCCCTCTCGGAGAGCTGAGTAGAATCTCTTCTGCTGAAACGGTTGTTCCACTTTCTGCTTTCTATATTTGTACAGCAGCAGCACGCTAGCTAACTAGGCGGTGTGGCCGGCCTTGTGTGCGTTTGGCATTTGCTGAGCAGAATTGAGAGCCAGGGCTTATGGTCTCTATCATTACATCTGTCTGTCTGTCTCTGCGTCTCTGGGGAGGACTGGCATTCCAAGTGAAAGGTGATCTGTTTGTGGGTGTTTTCTGTTTTTTGTAAAATGCAGTTTATATAAATTGGGAGTCTAGGGGTCAGGAGTGGAGGAGGGAAGGCAGTTGTCTTGCAGGGAGAGTGTGTAGTGGGTGGCAGTGGCATCAGAAAGATACAGTTTTAACCTCCAAAAGAGTTGCTGTCTTCCAGGGTGAGGCTTTTAGTGTCCCTGCCTGCTTTGGGGAGTGATTAGCCAGGACCTGGATCTTTCCATAAAAGGTATGTTGTCACTCTCTGCCGTGAAGATTAGTGAAAACTAGATCCGGTCCTAGAAGAATTGAGTGCTGTCTTTGCTTGTTACGGGCAAGGGGAATTAACGAGGAGCTAGACCCTGGCCAGTCTAATTTGGAATAAGGTGTTGGTGCTGAGGGATGGAGTCATAGGAAGTACCTTGTTAGGAAGAGCTGGAAACTTGTAGCTAGGACTTCCCTGGCTGTGTGTTTGCATAAACTTTGTATTAAGGCCCTGCACACATTGGGATGACTATTCACAATTGCTTTTCTTAAGTAGTAGATCAGGTGAACAAATAAGGCAGGAAGACTGTTAGCTGCTGACATTGTAGTAAACTGTTGATATTATGTTCTTTGAGTAGCAGAAAGGTGCTCAAAATAGTGGTAGCAACTGGATCCACCATTACCATTGGCAAAAAATTTTTTGAGACGGAGAAAGAGGGGAATAGCTTATAGGGTACTTTTGCTGTCTTAGGGGATGCTGTCCACTTATAAGTTCTGCTGCCTTTTGAATATCTATGCAAGTAGGCATCAGGCCTTTTGTTTCTGGAATTTGAGCAAGGAAAACATTGTTTCACTTATGAAACAGAAGGCAGCATCTTGCTAAAATCATTCTTGAGGACCATGTTCCATAAAGTCAGTCTGAATTATTTTTCTTTCCTACCACTGCAGTGTCTTCAGTGTATTTCCTCCCAAGAAAGCTGTGTGTCTTTTATTTAGAAGAAGCAAACTTTGGAGGCAAATTGATGGATCTCAGCTGCCCGGCAATGTCTGAATCGCACTGTGTCTGCAGGCAGGGAACTGTGATTGATGTGTGACAGAGGGTCATCTCATTCTTGAACTCAAGCAACTTTGTGTGGCTGTTTTCTGATCGTTCTTAGTTTAACAAGGACACACTGCAGTAGTTGTTCCATCTTCATCTGGAAAACCTATGAAATTCATTGTAAATATGCAGCTTCTGGTATGTTAAAGTTGTTGTCTTAAGTGCCCCGATATGTTTCCCAATTCTCACATCCTCTTAAAGCCCTCTGACTTTTTCTTCTCGCTTTTCCACTTCCTGACTCCCTGGTTGACATCCTTTCATTTATACTAGCCCAAGCAAAGTGGCAAAAACATAATCTAAACTGTTTCTGAGTTCACACCACCAACTAAAAGCAAATCTTGGTACTGTTTGATGCCAGTGACTGAGGTTGTACGATTCTTCTACTTTAAAGTGTTATCTGGTAGCATACTCAATATTTGCTTGCAGTCTTGTAGGAGGAATATGATTAGGCCGTTTCAAAGGCCTCTTGGAAGTACACTATTGCATGTTTAAAAAAATATTGTTTGTCCACTCTGTGAAAGATGTCCTGATAAATGGGTAGAACACTGAAGAAATACATGCTCACCAAATGCATTGAGTAGATGAAAGATAAAGCCAGGCTGTAGAATGGCACTAGGGGATTTAAATCTTCCATTTTGTAAGAATCTTCCTAAAGGCAGTACGTAGGAAAGTGGCATTGTTCAGAGCTAAGCTGTCAGTTGTGGTTCTTGGAAGGCAGATGCTTTCAGCTACATATATAGTAAATTCATCTTGCACGTATTGTGCACTAGTGCAAAAAGCATAACTTAGTGCTCTGCCTATTTCCAGGAATTCAAGTGATTCATGTAGCAAAAAATAATGCTTTAGATGTATAAGGACAGGAAATCACATTTGCCATATACAGTTTGAGTTTAGGGGAGAATACCCAGTAATCCATTCTGGATTGACTGCATTATTATCCTGTTTGCACAAAAGGTTTCATCAAGGTTGGAGACAAGTGAGAAATTAACTTTTGTCTGACATACTTTAAGGTCCTGAAATTCCACAGGAAGGGGTAATTTTTTATTTTCTTCTTACCTTATCGCTTTTATTCTTTATAAAAAGAATTTATTTTTTTTTTTAATGTCATAGTCCTGCAGTTGAATAATAAAGTTAGATTAAGGGTGGATGTGTGGGAAGATTATGGGAATTTGGAATTAAGTCCAATGTTCATTTGAAGTTAGTTAAACTTACAATTGCTGTTGAAAAGCAATTACAGGTATTAAGCTCTGGGAAGAATAAGTGAAAAGTGAAAGTTGAAAAATATTTACTTGTGATTTTAAAAAGCTGAATCATACAGTTTCATCAAGGAGAGGGCGTGACATGTCTTTAAATATTGGAGGCACACCAGTGACAAAGAATTGGGACAGTGAAGGGGATTATATATTAAAAACATGCATATGCTTCTTACAAGTACAGTGTTTTCTTAATAGAAGTAGTGGAAGCTTCATTTATCACTTGAGGCCTTTAAAAAGGATTAATCAGTAGAGAATTAATTATGTGAAATTCAGCACCTAAATCCGATGATGTAGTTCCATGAGTAATTTGAATGAGCATATGCCAGTATTGCTCTGAAAGAGGCTTGTTCCATCTTTCATGCATTTCCCCGTTCTTTTGTGCTGCCAGGAGCATCTGTGTGACTGGGTGGTGAATTGAATCAGGGAGCATGTCTGCATCAAGACTATTATTTTCCTGTTGTTGATGGTAGGCTAGACCACACCTGGACCATTTCCTTTCTCAGGCTTGTTATACAGAGGTGGGGATGGATAGCTGATGAGGAAGGAGTTGTGCTCTATGCGTTTAGCAAAAGCATCAGCTTAAACTGGATCTACAGTAGGAATATCTTGATCTATTTCTTTGTATTTCTGCCCCATTTCGATGTAATCTTTATGCAGTGCATATATGCAGTCTTCTCTAGTAATATAACCCAAAAAAATGAAGTAAGGATTGTTTGCATGCTTTACCTGCTGTGGCACATATAATTTGGTTCTAGACAGGGAGGTACTAAATGTTGTCATAATGTATTTCTTCATGAATGCAGTATTTGATACATGCTGTGTTTGCTGCTGTGAGAGAAGCCTGCTGTTTGGGAAGAAATCGGTGAACTTCCCTGATGTGAGGACAGAGAGAAGATAGTGTGCCACGTAGACTGTTACATGTGAGGTTTTGATTCAGGAAGTGTAAGGTACCTCCAGAATCTAGACAGGAGGTATAGAAACCCTGAGAATCCAGGAAGATATATAAGAGGATTTCGAGTCCTTACGCAGCCAAATCTGTATTTATAAGCACTTGTTTTTGTCGTAAAGTTTCTGGAGTTTCCTCATGCTAGCAGTGGAAACCAGCTGATCTCATACTATGCATTCCAGGAAAAGTGAATGGAAAGAATTGATGGAGAAGTGTGTGAGTGAGTAACGTCTGAAAATACGTGCATAAAACTACAAGCAAGTACTGAGTCTCTCTAGTTCTTGGCAAAGTGCATTGACACTCTTGATCCTTCCCACCCACTTCTCCCCCCACCCAGCTAAAGTCTAAGATCAGCAGACAGATCCAGCCGTGTACAGCAGGGAGGGTTTCTGAGGCCTTGGAAGGAGAGAGGAGCAAGCAAAGCTGCACTGGCACAAGTCAGCAAGCGTTAATCACCACAGGCAGGCAGTCTTGGAGGGAGGTGCTTCAGGGTCAAAAATCGGGCCATGAGAGTAGTTTGTGGAGTAAAAGGCTGCTGATACCAGTGGGAAACACATTCTATTTGTTGTCTTTAGATGTTTGTAACTAAGAATGAAAGTTAGGCTTCTTCAGACAGAGAAAAGTTTATCTTAAGTGTGGCATTACATTTACGAATGATATTCAGATAAAAGTAATGCTTTGAAGTGCTGAACGTGTTTATGAGTCGATGTATTTTCAGTAGGTATTAGGTTGTAAATTAATGCAAAGGGTTTTTCTGTTTTTTCCTATATTATTTACAGTGATTTGTATGCTTCAGATACTCTATAAAGATATTAGAGGGGAGTAAATATTGCAGAAAAGAAACCGAAGTATAAACAAATGATGCTGCAAATGATGACAAATGAGAAACCTTTAGAGAGCTTGAGTAGCAGCTTAGGAAGAACTACTTTGCAGTGAAATGGTTGGATTTTATTTCATTTGGGTTTTTGAACAAAAGTCAGGACATTCCTAAGTTATTGTTCCCACAGCAATGCCAGTGTTTGCCTCTGATAAAGAAAAAGAAATAGTATGAAATACTTTTTTTTTAAAGCTTCTACTCTACACACCCAATATTAAATCTCTTGAAGTGTTAATGAAATTTATTTGCTGTTGAAAGTGATTTGAATCAATATTCATTCCTTAAACTAGAGCATTGACTCCAGTTCTTTGCAGATGTAAATGAGCGTAATTTGAGACTTGTATCCATTTACTTCTGCAAAGGATTTGACCATGTGCCTATGGCAAAAAAAATAATAATAATTGAGCATATTTTTACTCTTTGGTTTGCAGGCGTGGCAATGGCAGATTCTGCACGGTAGAGTTCATGGCAAGTATTTGTCTAATATAAGCCAAGCAAGAGACACATACAAGCTTAAGGTAAATCAGTCTTTTAGTTGTGCTTCTTTGAAATAAAATAGAAATATTTATACTTAAACATTTTGCAAATACAGAATTTCAAACCTACTCAGAGTTTTGTATCCAGTTCAATTCTGATCTTTCAAACTTGGGACACCTCAAAATTACTTCCCCTCTGAAGCTGGCAGTAGATGCTGGAAATGGTCATATGCACTGTATCCTCTTTTAGTATTTTAGATTTAATAGTACAGATTATCAATTGCATTTGAGGATCTTTGTGGGGAGACCTGCAATACATCTTTCTTCTCTGTTTGGATTTTAATTTATACTCTTTTGTGCAATCAAAGAAGTGTGTAAGTACCTTAATATAATTATAAAAGACTTAGACAGACACAGGATGCATAGCTCTGTGTTAAAGACTGCACAGAGTTGATTTTCTCATTGAGATTTTTTTTATCTTGCCTTTAGTGGTAGGTAAATTAAAGTATTAGTATTTGAATCTTGTGGCTGAGATGGATGAGCTTGTTAAAGTTCAGCTAGGGTTGTCTCTTCTAGAAGTAGGCTTAGTGGTTAACCTGAGAATACTGTTTCTGTTTCAGTCTTGCCTGAAAGAAGACATAAAACCCTGTGCTACTTTTGATGGGTCTTGCTGTGGTGTGTATAGTATCCATAAAGCAAAGCATGAATGTGTGTTTTCTGAATATTTTGGATCCTCATTCAAAAAGTAAATAAAATGTTGCATTGGTGTGTACCTTCTGTATTTGCAATTCTTGAAATATTTTGAGAGTCCCTTAATGCCATAATCTGGAAGGATATAGCAGTCTTAAATCTTTTGTTGCTGACATTCTTTGGTTTTTATTAACAGAAAAATGTTTTGTGGAAGCATTTTTTTAATGAAGTTGTTTACTAGGTTTTAAGCTGAGATGCAGCTGTAACAATGTGATGATAGTCTCAGAATCCTATTGAATACATTCTGTCACTAGTTCCCAAACTATCTTTTCACAAAGAAAACAATTAAGATGATAATACTGTACAAATAGAAACTCCTAGGACCATAAAGTGACTTGTCCAATGCTATTCAGTCCTATAGTTAGTAATAGAACTCTTGTCTTCTAAGTCCCAGTCTCATGTTTTCAACAGTAGACGATAGGATTGTTTTGCATTCTCGAAGTGTCTCTTGACACTTGTGTTACAGGTTGTAAGACTAATAATCGATCTTGGGAACGTTTAAGCTGTAATTGCTGACATTGCAGATATGGTCTGCATCCCAAATCTTAAGTATTTTATGATGATCTGGTTACAGTAACTTGAAGCATGGCATTTAAAATGTTTTCCTCTCTCTTTTTTTGTCTTAATCTGCAGTGGTCCCAAAATTTGCACCTCTTCTGTTCTTCATTCTGTTCTTCCTGTTATATCTTAGGTTGAACAAACTTACATTCTAATAGTTGAACATACTGTCCTGAGTAATTCAACTGGTCTGCTTAGTAACTGTACAGATTGTCTGCTAACCCGTACGCACATTAGTACTTGTGCTGGCAGCACTGAGGAAAACAGTATTTGACAGCTCTGCAAAAATAAAGTGAGCAGGCGCAGTGACTAGGAGCTGTTGCCTTTGCATTGAGGAAGTAGCTTCTGGTGCTGAGAGGTTTGAGTGGTGTAAAGATTGCAGTAGAAGGGCATTTTTCAGATAAGACAGTATAGCTGCTTTCTTGTAAGATTTTGGCACTACAGGAGTTTCTCGTCACTCTCTCTGTTGTCTTGCTGTCTCTGTAAGTAATGTTTACTAGAAAGTGACACACTTCCTGTGGATTGTGACCTAAGCTGTACAGTAATTAAAACTTCATCTGACTTGTGTAGACCTCTCTATTCGTAATCTGACTTCTCTAGTGCACTTGCTCCTTCACTCTCTGATGGATGCATCATTATCTCCCTCCTGCACTTCCTCTAGAGAAATAGTTATTTTTATATGTCAAAGTTTTTATTATTTGCCATATTGGTACTTAAAAAGTATGTAAATTCGCAGTGAGTCCAGACTGAATGTTGACTTTATGTGAGAGACTGTTGACGCCAGGATATATCTGAGGTTGAGCTATGTGGTCTATTTTTCTGTTAGCCTCTTTAATTGTCAGTTGTAATCTTGACAACCCATAAACATTAATTCCTGCAAAGTGTAATGAGAAATCAGCACTAACTTGTCTAGACAAGTTCTGACTGTGACAGTAATTTCATTGATCAGAATCCATTAAATGATCCGGTATTCTCTTATGGGTGGTCCTGGGTGCTGGTGAGAGTGAAGTTTTGCCACTAAGTATCAAAACAGTATCATTAGATTTATTGGGCTCAGATCCGTTATCTAGTTCTTAGTGGCTAGAGCCACTTGTTTTTGTTACCAGCTGCAATTCTATTTATATTATATTGCATACCAGAAGTTACAACTGTTTATTCATCAGTGAGAGTGTATTTTGTCACTCTTGGATCTGGCAGGACTAAGTGTTAAATCTAAGTGTTAAACCTTCATTTTTCTACATGGAATTGCCAGTTGGTGTCATAGTTTCTCCCAGCTTTGTACAGAAGTAGTTGGACGTGACGTCTGTACTTAGGTGCAGCACTTCAGTCACGGGGGCAACTTCAGGAAAAATCTTTGCAAAAGTTGTGATGAGATGTCCCAATTCCCACCTGTTAATTGTTTTGCTGTCCCTGCTAAGAGCATACACTCAGCAACTATGAAAACCATTCACTATCAGCATCTAACGAGGAGCTGAGGTTAATCTGCGGTTTGCACAAGAGCTTACTGCCATGTCAGTTAATTACAGAAATTGATATGCTACACACTGCTAGCAGCGTGTCAGCTGAGTATACCTTGCTCTGAGGTATCTGAGTCTTGATTTCTTCTGAGAAGAAATACAGTTGTCAGATTCTTTGGCCTTTGGGCCAGGTTTGTCTGATGTATAAACTTGGATGAAGTATTCAGTGTATTTATATTCTGCATGCAATTAAATGAGCCATACTAAAACAATTTTGTTTTGAGAAACACTTATGATTTAAGAGCATTCTCCCAGGCTTTCTACAGGTGGTTGTCGGATTTGCTGCTTGCTTTTTAAAGATTTTATTGTCTTGAATTTTGCCTTTGATTCAGTGAGGTATATATTTTTTCCCAAAGGTATCCAAGAGTTATTGGTCCCTCTGGCTATGTTAGCTGTATTTCTGGTTCCTTTGAAGTTTTTAAAATAATTCTCTAGACAGTTACATAGTTACATGTGCAAAGGGAAGATTTTCTTTTTAACATTAAAATGTTGTTTACCAGTATATTCTTAAGCATTTACAAGATCAATGAGCTGTGTATTTCGTTTTTTTTCTGAAAGCTGATTATCACAGAAATATAACTTAGCATTTATGACAACTTCCATAAGGCTTAAATATATGGCAAAGATTGGGTTTAAAAGGAAGAAAACAAAAACTTTGTATTACATGATGTTTTGAAGCCAGGGCTGTTAGCAGGAACCTGAGACCATTTTTTTTGGCTATAAACAAATATTCTTTAATTAAACTTCAAAAAAGCAAAGGAATGTGGGTGAGGTGGAAGGAGGTGTCCTCAGGTAAAATGTTTGCCTGAATCACTAGTAGGAGCTTCATAATCCAGAATGTTACTGTGAAACAGAACAAAAATAATTATGTAAAGTGTTCCCTAGCCAATAGTCAGTTTTCTGTAATATTCTAGAAAAGATGAATTCATAATTTTGAAAGTACACATTTCAGATAACTTAGTTATGTTTCTCAGGATTCATGCATTGATTTTTATTGTTCTTAACTAGTATTATAAGTAAATTTTTTTTTTCTTGTTGTATTTAGGATTCTGTGTTCCTTTAGAGGGTATAATACTTTTTTAAATCAATTGAATAAATTTGGAAGAAATTAGAACAATTGAAAATTACTACAAAATAGGGATAAAAAGTTCTCAAGAGATCTTCCTCTGGAAAAGCGGTTGTGAGTACGTGTGATAAATATCCAAGTATATGGCAATACAAATTAGAAGAGGATATGGATTGCTTATCCAGACTTCTCAGAGAATATCAAACAAAGGTTATGAGGGGGCCTGCAAAGCAGTGAAAATGTGGGAACTCAAATAGCCTTGTATAACTACCATGAGTGTAGTTCTGCAAAATAACCTAGGAGAAAAGAAATTGTTAAAAAAAAAAAAATCAAAAAATCAAAAGTTTGTATTTAAATATGTGCTAGCTTGTGTTGTGGATCAGTTACTGACTCTGCAAAATGACAACCCTGAATTGCAGAGTAGCATCCCCTACTTATGAGGTGCTGGTACCTGGCTGATGGTTTGCTTAAGATGTATAAATAACATTTTTTCCCTTGTGTTGTTAGTTCTTTGTGTTCCCTAATTCAGAGCTTTTTCATGTATTTCCATCTATGATATCTTGCTGTCACAATAATGTTGTCAAAATCATGTAATACAGGAGTTTAGGATTGTGGGTGCTGCTGTTGGTAACTGTGCTTCAGTCATGAGAGTCAAAACGCCAGACAGGTAGGATAATCCCACTGAATGTTATTAGGAAGCTACAAGACTTCTGTTTTCAGCCATGTTGTGTTTGCAGTCCTTTGTTTTGCACTCTTTCATTTAATCTCTGTATTTTTGAAATGTGCAACTTCATTTCTGAGTCTAATGAGGGTTGTTACCACCTCATGATGACTACTTGTATTAGAAATATGCTTTACTTTCATAGTCCTCAGCGTTCTACCAGATGGAGTTGGTGGTGTAATGATTGTCATTATCTGATTCTAACTCTGGAGTACTTAATGTCTGTTTTTTCCTTATCTTTTAGAGTGAAGACTGGAACGGCTAGAGGGAGGTGCATAGCTGCAGGTATGAAGCAACTACAGTTTGTGTCCCTCAGCTGGGTATTAGAGGTTCCTTTCAAAGGTTTAGGAAGAAGTTGTTTTTACTGTCAGTGATGAAGGCTGTCGTTTTCCACTGTAGTGAGCAGTGCTCCCTGAACCTTAAACTCTTTGTAGTTTCCTGTCTCTGTACTGTTAAAGGGGGTTGGGAGTGTTAACAACCTAGGACTGCAAGTACCAAGTCAATGGGCTTCTTTAGCTCCATCTGTAATTTAATAATTTTAGAAACATCACTAACTACAAAGTAGAAATGCCATAGTAATTTCTTGACGAGTACAAATCTGAAGTACTCTGTAGTACATTAAACCCTAAAAGTGAATATTAGTGAAACAGCTCCCTATGGGCTGAGACAAATTTGATTATGTGCAGCAGAACAGGAACATAGTCTAGTGTGAAAATGCTTGGAGCCAAATGCAAGGATCTTCTAGTGCAATTTTCTTAATGCCTGAAATCCAGCAAGGCTGTAGTTTCATGACACAACTGAGACAATTCCCTCTTCCTCTCTTAGTTTCCAACCTGAGTAGTCCTGTGTTCTTTAGTTGTGCTTGGTTCTTGTGATAGTTTGACTGCATGGTAGACAGTCAGCTTGACAACCCAATAAAAAGCTCTTTTGTGATCAAGCTGTTATTTCTCTGGTTTAGCAGGTTGGAATGATTTACTGTGTGGTCAGAGGAGTACCGAAAGAATAGATCACACTGTAACTGTGCACCTTAAGAGTTTCAGTTCACTTCTGAGGACAATTGACCTGTAACTGCTGTGTTAAGTAACACTATTATGTTCAAAGTGTGGTGATTGTTGCTCTTCTGCTGAATCACCTCTGCTATGGCAGAAATATTTAAGGTGTGCTTTAGTCTGTAGACAACCAGGGAGAGTTGAGATTTGATATTGTCTTGAGGAAACACTTGTTTTCTACTATGGTCAGACATCTGCTACAGTCATGTCTATATCAGAAAGAAAATCAGATTTGTCTTTGAAGTGCAGGATATCCTGTCTCTCCATATGTTGTTCATCAGGGTAGAAAGAGCTAAAGTTGGATTAAGACATCCAGGAACATCTTCATTTTTCAAGTGATTTTTAGAGAATTGGTGATTGACCTCTGTGTTTGGAAGTACCGATTTGAGAGCATTGGTTTCCAGGCATTGTGGGTATTGTAAAACACCCAACTTCTTTCCTAAATGACTTGTGTTCTGTACTTTGCCCTTCCTGCTCCTTTGCTGCTCCATTAGGACCGTACAGAAGGTAAGAAAGATAGAATACTAGTCATTGTATTTGTGGTTTTGTCTGAGGAATTTGTATCTTTTGAGACAGACTAATCTGTGATTAGACCTAGTTTTTCAAACTCATGGGATTCTGCCAATTACAAAACACATGTCCAGAATCAATAGATTTGGATTACTTAAATAACAAAATAATGAGGTTATTTAAACAGCAAAATAATCATCAAGTTTATTGTTGCTGAAAATAAGTCACATGATAGAACACTTCCATTTAGTGCAAGATCCATGGTTTTTCACCTTAAGAGCAACATAAAGTTGAATTCGTCTGCCTTAATGTGAATGTAGAAAGGTGTCCAAATGAAGAGGATTGAGTCTTTTCTTGAACATCTGATAACGGTATATAAAATTGTTTGTATGCATCCCAACATGAAATGTCTCTTATGATGATTAACTCCATAAATTAACTCCACAGAGATATATCAGAATAAAACTGATGGCGTTCCACTTCTGGTCTGGTACAGGGAATAAAATTGAGGAGGTGTCGGCTTTGCTTTGAGTTAAGGAATCAGCTGGCCTTTGAAATAGCACTTGGTTTTGTTCCCCACTTTTCTGGTAGCTGCTGTCTAACCAGCCAAGTTTTCAAATAGAGGCTTTACTCTGAGATTCGGGATTGTTTCTTGTATTTGGAAATTTATATGCCAGACTCTGCCAAAGCAGATTAAACAGTTATTCTGTCAAATATCATTGTCTTAAAAGTGCCTTATGAGCGTTGACAGTTTCAAGACTGAGGAACTCCTACTTCTGTATTGACTCTTGTCATAGTCACATTTGCTGTGCTGATATTCTGCCGGAGGACAGAAATACCTTTATACTGTTTAAGTGCCCTGTGAATAGAGAGCAGTGTAGTGTTGATATTGTTCTTACTGCCCTGCCCCTCCTTTAGGATGATCCTGTTGTTTTCCTGAAGGTAAACTCTAATGAAAACTCAATATTGAGACAGATCTGTAGGCATGTTATGTGATGAAGAATAGCAACTTACCTGTTTTTATCTGAAAACATGTCTGTGTTCAAATAAAATTTCTGCAGATCTGAGCCCCTTCCAAAGTGGAAGTCTTTGGCATGGAGATGAAAATGGGTATTTAAAAAGTGTAGATTTGTCTACTTAGAAGGAACTTGAGCGCTTCTGCTGTAAGAGAGAAGTTAATTCTTCCTCAAGGCTTTCAAAGCCATTTATAGTTTAGGAAAGTAGTTGTAAATTTGTTTGTTTATAGATTTATTTGTTTGGACAAGCTGTTCTGGACCAGAGTGGTGGTCTTCATTCTTTGGGCTTAGCTCTTCCTGAAGTTGAAACCTAGTATAGTATCTAATCTAATGGTTATTTAGACCTCGTTAAAGAGGAAATTTTTAGATAGGTACGGCTGTATTTTCTTTGCTGTTTAGGAAGACTGAGGCACATGTATCGTACTGTTTCTCTTTTGACTCTAGAGGCTTGAAAAGTTTAGATATTTTTCAGAAACACACTCTGACATTTTGATTATTGTCCTGCATGTGTAGCTTAAAAGCTAGTGAAGTTTTGCGGGTGGTTGCTTGTCCAAAGTATGCAGCAGCAGTCTCAACTTTGATTAGGAGACAAGATAACAAAATAATAACTTCCTGAATTGATCGCATTTCTTCTGTGCCAGGAGTGATGCTGAAGCTTCCCTTGTTGCATTTGTTAGTCTTTTCTACTCCACAGTGTGTGTTGTAGCTTGAATTGTTTGCCTTTCCACAAACGCCACATCACGTCCCTATCTCCTGCACTCTACTCACAGACAGTACTGGAGCTATACCTTTGCAGCCTTGTGCCAAGAGCCAGGGAAAATCATGTTTTATCATGTTCTAAGTTGATGCACTATGTAGAAGTTGTTATTGCAGTGATTGCTATTTTAACTGCATAGTGTGGTCTCCTGGAGCTGTCTGGGCTGCATTCAAACTCTCTTCAGGTAACATGCAACAAAGAGCTTTCATTCTTGTATCTGGTACTATCAGTAGAAACAATTTGAGATTAAAGGACTCCTCAGAACAGCTTTCACGGCTTTTCTGATGGCTGCAAAGGACAATGAAACTTGAGGCTTGTGGCTTTGTTTAGTCCAAAAGGTCTCTTGAAACTTAACAGGGGAAGGAAAAAAAAGCCTCTATCATACTTCTGAAAGATATTTAAACAGGTCCGAGTGTTATTCTAAGATATTTCAGTAAGGAGGGGTTTTAAAATCATTTAATAATATGAAGTTTCTTCCTTTGAGTTAAGATTACATGTTACATTTCTTAAGTAAAAAAAGGTAACTCTGACCAGTTCTTACTTTAAGGTTTTACTTTACACATGCACAAGGTATGTTGCTTGCAATGAAGCTTAGTTAAAGGCATTTTTGATTCACTGTACTCATGTAGGGTAACACAGCGATCTTCATACTTGGTATCATCCTGGAACTTTGTAGCTTGTTCTGTAGTCTCCCCTGGGTCCAATACGCTACCACACAGTAATTTTGTGTTTAAATGTAGTTGCTTTGCCCATTGTAGTGCTTTGTGGCATGTTTGGTTTGAAGACAAGCAGACTGTTCAGAGCTTTCCAGGACCCAGTGGATTTCCAGCTCCTTAGCTGAAGAATAACTTTTGGCTCTGTTTTAGTGGCAGAAAACTAACCTAAAATGTGTAGTTGATTCTTTAAAAATCTCTCTAGCAAATATTGCAGAGATGACAAAATGTTTGTTTCCATCTTTTCTACTAAGTACAGAGCTGCAGATTCCTGTAATATAGAAAAAGACAACAAAATACAGGCCCATTTGAAACCAGATTTCTAGGTCTTGTGTTTGTATTTACAAAATAAAAAAATTGAAGGAGGTCTAAAGTATTCTGTTACATAGAATTGCTTGCAGAGCTGTTTCTTACACAAAAAGGTGAAATACCTGAAGGTAAACTGCCGGCGAAACTTCCCCCCCCCCCCAAAAAAAAAAAGATTTTTGTAAGCTCATAGACAACATTTGGGGAGAGAAAGAGGGGGGAAAAAGCAGTGTAAGTGGATCCATACCTCTGCTTTCAGGGCATGATAGCTTGCAAGCATTAGTATTCTTATTCTCTTCTGAAGATTTAAGCGTTGAAGTACAAGTGTGTTTTATCATCCATAATTTCTGTGGGTCTCATGGTCTGAATTCGGTCAAGAAACAAAAAGAAAGGGGGTGGGGGGAAAATCCTCAAACCTTGCTTCTGCCTTAAATGTTCCATCCTGTCTCATTTTAGTAGTTCTCTGTCCTTTCACAGGATAGAAATGCATGTCCTTACTTCTTATGCTGTCATTTCCTGCCTTGTCTCCTGTTCTGTGTCATACCACTGCCTTTATTTCCTCTTACTATTGTTGTGACCAAGCCGCTTTTCCTACTTTCTCAAGAATTTTTTTCAATCTACAGTGCCAAAGTGTCTACAGGACTTTCAGATCTCTCTTAGGTACTTAAGATTTCCATAGTTTGTGTCTCGCAAAATATAAGCATTGTTGTGTTCTAGCACTTGTGATGATAAAAACTCAAAATCCTTCCCAAACTATGTCTGCTGGAATTTTGGCAGATATCTTTAAAAAATAATAGTTTTTAACTGAAATTCTTTTTCATACCTTCCTGTAGAGCTTAAGCAGTACCTGAAATACATATTTCACATCTATTTATAACCCACCCCCCTACCCCCCCCCAACCTACAGATAATGATAAAAGGATTAAATCTTCTACGGTTTTGTTGTTGTTTTTAACATTTATATGTCTTCATAGAATGAGAAGAAACCTATATGCTTCTGCTTTAAAAGCAATTGCTCTGGGGTTCATACATCAATGCTTCTTCCTCATATCAATTATTAATTGTAAAATGTCTTGCAAAGAGGGATAAGCATGTGATGATTGTTCCTTGTCTAGGATTTGCCAAAATTAATTGTTCGAGGGAGCCTGCATTAAGGCTTTTTGTTATCTGTTCTACAAGTACAGATGCTGTAATAGGTTGTTATGCATTAATTGCTCCAAATTCATGATTTGGTCTTTTGGCAATTTGTTCATCTGCTTATTTGCTTTGTGTCTAGTATCTTTCATACAGTGTCTTCTCAGCCAGGCCTTTGCTGTCGTCTTTGCGTCACAGTAAGTTTTACTGTGGTGTGGGTTTTTGGGTTTTGTTTTTTTTAAATTTACTACAACTACAGAGAAATAGCTGATAATGCTGATTTTTGTCTCTCTCTCCATTGCCTTAGTCTGAAAAAAAAGGAGGAAATGTGCAAGATAAACAAAATTTAGCAGGAAAACCAGAAATTTAATACACATTTCAGATCACTATTCTGGAGGACACAATTGGGAACTTTAATTAGAATACGGAAGTCTAAAGCTAGCAAAAGAAAATCTCTTAGACTATAAGAGAAAGACAACAATCCCATTTCCTCTCTTGTTATATTTCTTTGAAGATTAATGGAAGTGTTTAATGTATCATTGGGGAACAGGTATAAGGAAGAGATAATTAAACACCAAAGAGAAGATGGAGTTTCTAGGAAAATTTTTTAAGTTGAAGATTTTACTTGCTTGGACATCTTTTGTTATTTATTTCACTGTGCTAATGTAGTAGACTATTATCCTAATGCTGCACAGGTACTCTCCCTGAAAACAGGGTGGGCTGCCTTTGAAAAAATCCAGGTAAATACTAAACAAAGTTGCCTGTCACTCTGTAAATAACACTACTGCAAACTGTGATATTTGCCTTTGTGTAAAAAAGAATTAAATAGATACAGATTCTGGAAATAGTAGTTGTGATATACCTCAAAATAATGCAAAAAATATTTGAGTAATCTCAAACCAGAGAGCTTTGGAGGCTGTCGGCTTGCTTATTTCTCGTTGTCATAGGGTAACGAGAAATTCTATGGTCAGAGATGGGTGTTCGAGGTCATCATCAGGAGGCGGTTTCCTGGCCAGTCTATTCCATTTTTTTCTCTTTTTGGTAATGCCTGTGCAAGCCTTTGTAGTATCACCACTGAAGTAGCAGACACAGCTGCAGCAGGTCAAGCACTGGGTTAGCAGCCTCATGCTGCTTGTGTTAGCTGACAGCTATGCACTAAGAAAGTAAAACTCAGTATAGCGTCATGCAGCTGTTCTGCCCTAGAGAAGCAGATCATTGTCTGCAGAGCTGTGGGTCGTTTGCATTGCAGAATTCCAATACCCACATCCGTGTCAGTATATTCACAGCACGCTCATGTGTGCCCTCTCAGGCAAGCAGGTGAAGAGGCAATCTGTCAGAGGGAGTTGAGAGGAAAATTGAAGAAGTTTGGAGGCCGCTGTCTTAAACTTTGTGAGCTTCATTCATCTGCTATGAGGGTCTTAAGACTGATAATTCAGCTTCTGAGTTCTTGTTAGACGTCCTGTTACTAGCAGTTATTGGCAGAACAGGACCTAGTTGCAGGGTTTTTGGCTTCTCAGATTTGAACAGATGTTGTAACCTGTTTCCTGGTAGATAAGCTCTCATATTGCAGAGCTACCATCTGCCATTGGTGTAAGTTGTCCTCAGGAGGGAGCCAGATATGGAGTATACCACAGATTGAGTTTGTTCAATCAGTTATATGATGGCATATTGAAAGCAATTGAGAGGCATTTTAAAAAAGGGGAAAGTGTATATACTGGTTACTGTCTGTGCTGTAACATTTGCTGAAGTCCAGAGGTGTGGTTTTGTTTTTTTGGGGGGGGTTTGTTGTGTAGTTTTGGGGGATTGGGAGTGGGTTTGGTGTTACTTACTAATGCAATTGAATGTAGTGCTGATAATAGCTGAGCATTTTTCATTAGCATTTTCCCAGTATGTGTGTAGTTCAGTTCTTGAATAGTTTTAACAGGACAAGTCATCTTTTTTCCCATAGTGCTTTTTGTTTTGTCCCAACACAAATGCATAGGCATACTCCTGCTTTTTGGCATGTTCCAGACTTATCTTTGCCATTCACAAAAGCTAATAATCTATAGTGTTTGTTTTCACCACAAAACTGACTCGGTCTCTTGGCCTCTCTGTTTTCAACTTGGGAGAACCTAACCTATTGCGGTTTGTCTGGTAGCCTCTGATGGGTCTCTTCCAAGTACTCGTCCAGTCTGTTCTTGCACTCGTGTAAGTTTATTGCACCTGCACTATCCTGCCAACAAGGAGTTCTAAAAATCTGCTACCCTTTGAAATACCATCTCCCTTCCTCCTCAGAGGAGGAATGCTGTTCTATCAGTCATTAACATTTTCCTTTCTTAGCTGTCATTTGAAAAGTTTGGAGATAGTAGCAGCTTAAGAAGATAATAGCCATACGAGACCTATTACAGTTGATATGTGGATTCACTTCATTGCTTGTTGTTTGAAATAAAAGCAAGAGGGATACCTAGACTGGCCAGACAAATAAACATGTGGCAGTCAAAGCAGAACTGTTTGGCATCATGTTGGTATGTGGATAATACTGTCGATACAAGCCTTCCTTACTTGTTTTTGCTGTTACATTAAGGGCAAAGATGTTTCTGTGAGAACATTAGTTGATTCCTGGACTTTATCGTTTGTACTTCCAGCAAAATGATGGCTTAAAGTCACTGGCCTGTCTAAAGACCTGGTGTTCTAGACTACTTTGCTGGTGCTCTTTGAAGTGCCTTTGCACTAATGCGTGCAGCATGGGGAACAAACAGGAGGAACTGGATGTCTTTGTGCAGTCTGTGCTCTAATCTGGAAGTATTTTGATTAGTAGAAAGATGGATATCTGCTACAGGGAGCTCAGATGGATTTTTATTGGCCTTTTTGTGAAGGAAACAACGCACAAGCCTTATACTATCATTCCTTCCTGAAAACTTTTGAAGCCACCATTCATATTCAGACAAATTTGCCAGAGCAGTAAATGTCTCAAGGTATTAAGTTCCTAACCATTTAGCATTAAGTGAGGGGGAGGCCAAAACAAAACATTCAACTCTTGCCCATTGGTGTGAAAGTAGTTCTGAACTAGTCTGGCTATTGACTATGGTCTGCAGAGCTGAACAGGTAGAAGTCACTAACGGATCTTGAGACTCACTGGGTTTACCGTAAGGAGGTCAGACACATCTGTAGGAACAGCTTTTTTTAGTTCTGCTTTTGGTATATATTGGCATACTTGTGCTTAGGATTACCTCTCTAGTATAGCAAACGGTATTCTCAGTTCTCTGTGTCCTAGGAAAGCATCACTGCATCCTGGTTTGCCCACGTCACATATGGAAATTGAGGAGCTAAGGGAAGTTGCTTGGATTTTTTGCATCAGGTTGGTACAGGGCTGGGAAAAGAGCCACCTTTTCTACTACAGCTTGAAATCCCTTGATGCCTCCCTGAAACAGCATGTTCAGCGACAGGTCTTTTCTGACCAGCTCAGTTCAGAACCCTTTCATACAGGGGTTACTCACACAGGTATAGGACTTTATATGCTGGTTTGCCACCTCATAATTGTTATCTCAGTTGTCACAGAGAAGCAGTAACTTTTGTGATTTTAATCCAAACAATGTCTTCCATATCTACTTTCGCATGAAGATTTTGCACTGGATGGGTTGATTTAGAAAGCTAAAAAGTTGTGTCTAGAGAACTTGAACTGCCACAGTGGACACGGTCTATTTTGTGGTTTGCTTCTGATAATGCCCAGTACTATGTACGTTAGACAAATGGGTCTAAAATCTTAATAATTATTGATTAGTCTGTGTTTAAAGATGAGATTATTTAGTTGTTCCTTCCTAATGATATCTAGAAGGTGGTAGTTCTTATATGCTGTATTTTGATGCATATAGCCCATGGGTTATCTGTTTGGAGAAAAAAAAACCCACAACAGTTGGGTTTTATATATGTGCAGTGAATAGAAGTTGAAAAATATATCATCCAGTTGTGCTCAAACCCTGTCAAGCTTTGACAGGATTACAAAAGTCACTGCCACTAAATATTTATTTTAGCTCTTAATTTATTAAGAAATGCACCCTCTTACCAGTTTCAAATTTGCCTTCGCCAGTCTCCTGCTTTACTTACACGAACATAGGAAGCTACAGCTGCTTTGTGAATTGTGTGACAGTAGATTCTGTTTCAAGTGAATGTTGCGTAGCAGTAAGAAGGCAGGAACAAAAGTAGACCTTTCAAAAGAAGGGTATGAATTTGAGGAAGCCCATAGACCATTTAAAAGAAAATGTGCCTGTATGTGTTTCTTGTCTATCTTTTTATGAACTCCACTGTTTAGAATTCATTAGAATAACAAATTTGTTCACTTGAGTGCAAAGTTTTATCTCCTTCTCCAAAAAAATAACTTAGTTCCCTCATTTTAGAAAACGGGTTTTCTAAAATTGATTTTTGAATCATTTGTCTTTACTATCAAATAAAAGAGTAAGTTTAGTTGCCATTGTATTTTTCCCTTTCTAAGAGTGCTTAGGCAGAGAAAACATCATCCTATAAGCCAGAGGGATAGGTGACTTGCTGTTTCATCTGCTGTCAGAGCACTGGGAGTCCTGGGGATTCTTCAGTCAGACAAAAGTTCAGAATTCATTCCTTTCGAGCTTTCACAGAATTAATTGGAGTAGAAGCTACAGGTAAGCAGGACTTCGTTCACAAGCTGGAGAAGTAGGTCAAGAATGTATTGATTTACCTCAAACTTTTTTTTTTTCCTCAGAAATATTATAAGCTATTTTTAGAATAAAATTTAGTTACCTAATTTGTGACAATCCATCTAGGTCTGGAGTGGAATTAAATGCTGTCAGATAAATGCATAAGAGAGCACCATGAAACTTTGCTATTTCTGAGATAAAAGCAATTGTCATCCCCTCCTATCCTTTTCCTCCACCTGGGATATTCTACAAAAATTTCATATACATAAGAATGTTTTTCAGTTAATTTAATCTGAATTGTAGGCAGCCCAAAACTTCATGTATTTTGATGGTAAATTCAACATTCCGAATGTGTCAGATTTGTGTACCCACAGTGCATAACTGTCTTAGAGATTGGCAGAGGAAGATACTGCAGTTTTGGCAACTAGGTGAGGGGCTTTTTGTATCCAGCGAGGCATGGGAAGACAGTTCGGATTTCAACATAGGCAGAAAACATTCTGACCACATGCTTACGTGGTCAAGAATGAAACAACAAAATATTGACAAGTAGTTACTGTATTTTGATGCATGTAACCTAGGGGTTGTCTGTTTAGAAACAAAACTGCAATTCAGCAATACTGCAGGGATCTGGATATGCACAGATAATACAAGGGGAAGTTTATTCTAGGACCTGTCTCCTTCAAAGCTTCACAGTGTCTGATTTCCCCATAGCGTACATCCTTTCCCATAGTTTGCTCTCACCATCCCAGTAGTCCTTCAGCTTCAGATTTGTATATGTTGTCTGAGGTTCAGACTGTATAAAATAAAAGATGGTATTATCTTTAGCTTTCAGAGTTAATTGCTCATTGAATTGAACAAGGCTTCCTTAGGAAAGAAAATATGACACAGGTTTTTTGTTTTGTGGGGTGGGGGTTTTTTTTAGGTTTTATATCCCAGGATGTGATGTAATTCTGTAAACTTAAAAATAAAAGCAAAACTTTAAACATTTATACGCTGCAATCTCTGAGGAGCATATATAGTGATTTATTCTGCAGTATAATGTAGGGCTTCAGTGTTTTTAATGTTCGTATTGTCAGATTAGCACCACATTTAAATGTGTAGCTACAGTCCATAGAGCTTGGAATTTCAGACATTGTTTCTATTATCCTTTGAATAGAAACAGTCAAAGAATGGATCTGGAAGCCAGCAGGAATTTGACATATGAGCAAAAAAAGAAGTGTTTGGCTCTTTTCTTTCTTTCTTTGTGAGCAATGGTTAGGATGACTCTTGTGCTTTTTATAATTCCAGAGAAACACTGCTTCCTCATTTAATTCTTCTTATTTCTGTGCAGTAGCGAAACACCATCTTTTTCCAATCTTTGATATTTTCACAAGTGAAGTCCGTAAGTCTCTTCATTTCACTAGCTTGATGCCTTCAACTAAATAATGTTAAAACAGACCTGTTTGTACACTAGTGTTTTGTAACTGAAATTGCCATCATTACTGCAGAAGTATGGTACCCTGGGGCACTGACTCTCAGCTAACGTACCTTCAGATATTTATCCACCATTCTAGTATTGATTCTTCCTTTCCCCCAAATTGTGCGTAACAGCATGTGAAATATTTTTGGCACTGTTTGTGAGCACTGTGAAGTGAGCACATCACAGGAGAAATTAGAGTAAGTATAACAAGAATTAAAAATTAATATGTAGCAGGATAGTGGCACAAAACTAATGTTTTAATTATCAAAGCCAGTCAACTGAATTTGACATGGAGTATAACAGTGTGACAACACATGTAACTTACTGCAGTTTTGTCGTAATGGAACAAGCAGATAGGACTTCCATTTTGAGAAGCAGAGATGAGGGAAAGGGTGGGTGTAGGATCAAATCATAATGACTTCTTGATTTTCTGCAGTAAACTAATCAATCTCAGTAACCTTTTTAAAACCTATTTTCTAGAGTATCTGTTGCCAGTATAATCTTTCATCGAACCTACAGTGAGCATGGCTGCTGGGGTATTTTACAGGCTGCTTAAAAAACCTAAAGATGACTGGAAGACCAGAAGGAAAGAATTCTGGTCTTCATAGGTAAGACCAGAATGTACAATGTTGGTCTATAGATTTACCTGAACAATAGCAAGAACCCCACCATATCTTCTGCTGTTCTAATCACATAAATCTGAAGTGCTTCTCTCTGTGGGCTCATTTTAGAGAAATCCGTAAAGTGGGCTCCTGGCTCAATTTAACATTTGATTATGATGTGTTTGACACAACATGGCATTTTTCAAGTGGGAAGCCTGTAGGATGTGTGTGAAGGTAGACACGAACACTTTACTGAAAGCTAATAAATTGACCTGTGCTCCCTAGTGCCTATTTGCATGCTCTTAACAGTGGTGCTTAGCAGGTAACTTTCACCTTTTTCCATTAAAAAATAAGCTTTCTTGCATTTACCACATAGTGAGAGCGTGCCTGAAGTAGTTGTTGTTGAGTATCTGGTGTGTGCTAAGTTCGTGTCCTCTCTTACTTTGCAGTAACATTCATATCTCTTTGTATTATGAGGCCTAACTCCTTTTAATTAACCTCTCTGTAGGCAGAAGATCGGAAATGTTCTTTTTGTTCAGAGGTTGGAAATGGTTATCTATGAAAACATAATTGACATGCTGTAACTGTGCAAGCATAAAGAAAGCTGTATATACTGGCCAGTCTAAATAACTGCAAGTACATGTTGCAGGCATTGACAGACAAGAAAGAAGTGGTCACAGCTGCCCCAGCATGCATTCCTTGATGCTCTAAGAGTTTATTTTGTGGTTATATCAACCATATACATCAGGCTTATCTGGATTCATGTTGAACTTGAATTAATTGTCCCTCCTGGAGTGCTTGGACACGCCCAGCTGCCTCTGCAGCACTCACTCTCTGCAATCAAATATTTCTGCATCTTCCAATGCATCCAGTATTATCCAGGTTATCTCCCCATTAGTTTGGGTATTGGAGATTTAACAAGAGGTCTGTATTGTGTGTATAAATACATATAAATGCACCTCACATATAAATACACCTCACAGTTCCATAATCAATGTGTTATTCTTGTTTTAATGATGAAGCAGCTAAGGTGTTCTGATCAATGTTTTCAAAGATTATAAAACAGTTTTCAACAAGTCACTATTTTCTCATTCATTATCATCGATAGGCTCTGTATATCTCTGGATTTATAGATGCATGATAGGCAAAGTATTGTTTCCAGAGCAGTGTATGTTTTGCTCCTGTAAAGGGAGTAGGTTTTGATGTTCTGTGGTAGTTAATGAATTTTCAAGTAATCAAATCTTCTTAGCTTTGATTTTTTTGGAAGGTTCAGGGAAACATTTTAGTTGGCATTTTTCTCCCTAGAAGTTAGGAGAGTGTCAAAACTAGTGCACAAGGTGAAAAGAGTGAGATCAGCCATTTAAAATGTTTATGGTGAAGGAACCTCTTGACTTCACACCTTAATATTGGTGATATGGGAAGTGTCTCTCTGAACCTCAAGGCCTTGGACTGCCATTTTGGGAGGCAAGGAGTTAGTTGGGGATGGAAAGATTGGAGTTTGTATTCTTTCTGCTCTGTTACCCATTGCTATCTTCATGGATCTGACACTCTGTTTATCTGACAGTGCACTCAGTACTGCTTCGCCAGGGAAAATTGCACAAAACAAGCCCAGTGCATCAGCATTTTCATTGTGTATTAAGCTGAGCCTCCCTTCACATGGTCACATCCCCTTTTTAATCTGGGATTCCATGTCCCTTTCCCAGTCCAGCCTGTTTCTGTGGTGTCTATTGCTGGTCTCCCTGAGCTTCTGTTTCTGTGGTTTGAGTGTTTTTTGTGTGGCTGAGTGTTAAGACCTACAGGACTTTTGGAAGTGGCGTTGTTTGGGAGTTAGGCAATACACTGATTTAGTGTTAGTAGTTTGTCACAGACTGAGGTGATGGCTGCGTTCAAGTTGGATTTCCTCCCAGAGATGATGGTGGACCATTGCTCCTTGAATGCTAGCCCTGTGTAAGTATTTTGTCTTCATGTCTAAGTTTATAAATAAAGTGATAGTTGGAATGGCTGTCTCTGAAGCCTCTGCTGTCTGATGAACTCCCCTTGAGGGAGGAAAAAAGAGATAGGAGAGCCTACAGTTTGTTTCCTTTAAGAAATCCTAGTGGGCATTGACAATTGATGTTGGATTCTGGATAGGGGGAAGAATGATCTGTTAATTTGGGGGATGAGGGCTCAGGAGGAGTAAAGCCATTTGGCAGTACTGTTTATAGTATTCTACAGGTGCTGATATTATAAAATCAGTTATTTAAATCAGTTGTTGGGAGAACGGTTTCTGTTTGTCCCTATTAATGACTCCAGACTAAACCTTTTAATTAGTAATGAAAGATCCCTTGAATACTGTTGAAGTCATGTCAAAAGTTGCTCAGTTAAGAGGAGTCATGCTATGTTCTTGAAGCTACCCATGGCATAGAAGGCAGGGCTGAAAATTATTATTGAAAGAGGGTAAATGATTTCCAGTTGTTCTCAATTGGAATGAAAAAAGACCTTGAACGAAGAGAGCTAGTTTACCTCTTTGTAAAAGGTACTGTTTGCCTTGGCTATTTGGAGCAGTGCCGACCCTTTCTGATTGGAAAGGTAGAGAGGACTGAAAGGTTTTGTGATTATTCCCTTCCCGTCTAGTAAGAAGCTTTGTTGTTTCTGGGATCTGTTCATATGGCTATAAAATTGAGCTTTCCCTGGTATCAGTTTTTCCTTAGGTTCTGAACAGCAGCATATTGAGGGGGAAAAATTAACTAAACATTACCTGGTTTGGAATTTTATTATTATTATTTTTAAATTCTATTTGGGGGGGATATGATTGCAGATGGACAGTAAGAGGAACACTGTTTACTGTAATATGCAGTTAATAACCCATTCAAAAACTATCTTTAGAGGAAAAAAGCAGAGATGGAGAGCCGCCTACTCTGGAAGAAGGCCACCTGTATTCTTCAACAAAGAGTTTGGGGGCCGGGGGAATCATTGTATAGTTACTATTCCATTCCCCATGTCCTTTCTAGATTATGCAGGGGTTGGTCAGCAATTTTAACCTACTAATCACTATAGCTACAATAGGATGTCATTACAGTCAGTCTTCCACAGAGATAGGTCTTTTGGTATACTAGGCTGTGAGTACAAATAACAAAACATCACATTGCATTTGACAAACAATGAGGAGTCAATACAGAAAGCAGTGTATGACTGTCAATTAGCTGAATGGAGTATAACACAGTTCTATTAACAGGCTGTAAACTGTATGGCTAGATGTAATGCCTTGAAGCCTATTGAAGATTCCCATACTCAAAACTTCTGTGTTGTTGTAGTCTAAGAAGTGACTGTTTTTCCATGTTAACACCCTACCATTACTCAACTTGATTCAGCCCATGACTAGCTACATTGTCCATTTCCAATCTGTTCCTGTACAACTCAAGCCTGTTTTTTTGCCAAATATTGTTGAAAACTTCCTCGTTTCACAAAGAGCTATTGCCTTGTAAACCTTTAATGAAACTTCTCATATGTTCAGTTGTACCTGTTTCTCTGTTTTAAGATGGATCTTCACCCTGGGCAACAGTTCCAGATAGTCACATTTAAAAACAACAACAAAAAAATATTATCCTCTCATTTTCAATGGTAGTCTAACTTGAGTAGTCTGTGGGTAGACTGCGTTTAGGTTCCCTCCTGTTCTGGTTTCTTTTTCAGTAAAATTTTACATGGTTGAACTAGTGATATTTTTCAGTCATCTTGGCAGATTGATGTCCTGAATCCCAGATGCTGACTACATTATAGCAACAAATGTTAAGAGAAGTTTTAAACAGCTGTGTAGAGCGTTTGGTTTCCAAGTACACAGCTTGCCAATGAATGTGAATGATGTTTCTGAATATTCTCTGGTATGCAGGACTGGGAATGTGCAAGAGTCTCTTTATATATATATTTTAATCATATACATTTATATATGTATAGAAATATTTTTTTTTAATCTCACTGTAAGCATGCTTCTTCTAGCTGCAATAGCATCTCTAGTCTGCAGAAATATATAAACCAGAAATTATTTCTTGTTTTTCATAGCGCAAAGAAAATGAATGGCACATTGGATCACCCAGACCAACCTGATCTAGATGCTATCAAGATGTTTGTGGGTCAGGTCCCACGGAGCTGGTGTGAGAAGGATCTAAGAGAACTTTTTGAACAGTATGGTGCTGTCTATGAAATCAATGTCTTGAGGGACAGGAGCCAAAACCCTCCTCAAAGCAAAGGTGAGAACTTTTGTACTTCTCATGTGAGACTTGGGTTCTCTGCTGCTTTCACGTAGTTACAATCTTAGCTGTTTGCTTATTCCCTGCATGTTTGAGCTCTGTGTGACCAGGTGTGCATGCAAGCCCAGGCTTTGTAGTCTTTAAGTGTATGTATCTAATTATACTTGGACTGTGACGCAGTCATTAGCTGAACTGAGGAAAATAACAATTCTTTTTTTTTTTTGAGAGCTCAGAAGTCATGGGGATGCTTGAAGAATATGGATTATAATGGCAAAGCAGAATATCAAATTAATATTGTGTTGCTTCAGAGCATCATTGTGATGCTATGATACGATTAAAATGTTGCTGGAAGTGTCAGTTTCAGATAAAATATAAAATTGAGGTCTTAGTCATTTGTGTACATCAAATCCCAACTAAATGCTGTACCTGGATTTGCAGTTCAGTTATATGAAATATTTTTTTTCCTGTGAAACTAGGTAAGTTTTTGGTACTAGCAAATAATTGTTGAGTTTGATAATGGAAGTAGCCAACAATTATTTGGCAGATGCATCTAAATGTTTGTTTAAATGGTGTATTGGTGATGTTGGGTCAGTTCTGAATATATCCTATTTTATTACACTTAGAAATCTTTTTTTAAACAGTCACAATGAGTAGGACCTACCTGTTTCAATGTCTGACCTCTTCTACTTGTCATACATTTTGCATTGGAAGGATAGAAGTGGGACTTGCAATTTCTGTACAGCACATCAAGATTGATTGCGTTCTTTCTTGGCTAGCATTTTGTTTCAATTGCAGGGTGCTGTTTTGTTACATTTTATACCCGTAAAGCTGCACTAGAAGCACAGAATGCTCTTCACAACATGAAGATCCTCCCAGGGGTAAGAGAAGAGCTACACTTTCTTCACAACTCTGTCCTGTTTTCCTGAGCTCTGGCACCACTGATGTACAAACATAAGTTATCTTGCCATCAGATAATGTTTTAAAAGAACTATTCAAAAGAGCAATGTCATGATATTTGTAAGATAACAGATCTGAAGGGATTTTTTGGAACATTTGGGAGAATACTATGGTAGTGAAGTGGATGGATATGGCTCTTGTACACTCTCTGAGGAGGAATGATGGCATATCATTAGGAAAGTTTCTTTCTTCTAGAAACTTACATATTGTTACGTATGCGCTTACATAGGTAATTTAGGCTACCATTTCTTTCTTCCACAATTCTTATGGGATGTTTTTCACATAGTATAAAGTGAATGCATCTAGGATTAAATAATCTTTTTACATTTCAGATGCACCATCCTATCCAGATGAAACCAGCTGACAGTGAAAAGAGTAATGGTAAGCTTTAATAGAGTCTGAGTTTGGTGGCATTATTTGTGCTAATAGGGAAGCTTGAGGATTTTCCTTTTTTCGAACAGCTTCTGATAAAGTCATCTTGAATTTTTAAAGAAAAAAAGAAGGAGGTGTGTTTTCAATATAGTAGGTAGCATAAGCGATGTCTCTAAAATTCCATGACTCAGTATCTCGCACTGCTGCTGCTTGTGGTAGAACCATGTTGTCAGTTAGGGAAACATCCAGTGAGTTCTTCTTTGTACTAAGGTGGTTTAAATCTTTGTTGGGGACATGGACAGTGGGATCGAGTGCACTCTCAGCAAGTTTGCAGGTGACACCAAGATGAGTGCTGTGGCTGATACCCTAGAGGGAAGGGGTGCCATCCAGAGGGACCTTGACAGGCTTGAGAGGTGGACCTGTGTGAACCTTATGAAGTTCAACAAGGCCAAGCGCAAGGTCTGGCATGTGGGTCAGGGCAATCCTGAACATGGATATAGGCTGGGTGATGAAGGGATTGAGAGCAGTCCTGCAGAGAAGGACTTCGGGGTATTGGTGGATGAAAAACTGAATATAAGCTGGCAATGTGTGCTTGCAGGCCAGAAAGCCAGTTTTATCCTGGGCTGCAGCAGAAGAAGAGCTAGGAGGTCAAGGGAGGTGATTCTCCCATTGTACTCCACTCTTGTACTCACCTGGAGTACTGCGTTCAGCCCTGGGGCCCCCAGCATAAAAAAGACATGGACCTGCAGGTCAAGAGGAGGGCCATGAAGATGATCGGGGGGCTAGAGCACCTCCCCTATGAGGACAGGCCGAGAGAGTTCATGCTATTTAGCCTGGAGAAGAGAAGGCTCCGGGGACACGTTATTGCGGTCTTCCAGTACTTAAAGGAGGCCTACAGGAAAGATGGGGAGGGACTCTTTTATCAGGGAGTGTAGTGATAGGACGAGGGGTAACGGTTTTAAACTGAAAGAAGGTAGATTTAGATGAGATATTAGGAAGAGATTCTTTACTGGAACAGGTCGCCCAGAGAGGTTGTGGATGCCCCCTCACCGGAAGTGTTCAAGGCCAGGTTGGATGGAGCTTTGAGCAACCCGGTCTAGCAGAAGGCATTTCTACCTATGGCAAGGGCTTGGAATTAGGGCATCTTTAAGGCCCTTTCCAAGCCAAACTATTCTATGATTCTATGAAATCTAGAAATGTTTTTTCAAGTGCTTGACCAATCTGAAGCAAGGCCTGTTGCAGCCACAGTGGGAGTCAAAACTTTGATTGAGAATTCACAACACATCAGTAGAGAAAAACCATGAATATTTCAGCACATTGGCCATTTCAGATGGATTAACACATATAGCATCTACTATTGAGTAAATGATCACTTATCCACGTATTTCCATGGTGAGTTTATATATGTACATGCTCAAATGTGTGGGTCTCTATATATGGCTGCAAGATAAGCGAAGTTGTTTAGCATTTTATAGTTTCAGCCTTTCTAGGCTTGGCTGAATTTTATTTTCTTCATTTGCCATAGTTACTATAAAATTTGCATGGAGAAGATAATCCTGGTTCCAGAAAGCTTATATCTTAAGATAATTGAAAACAGAAGATGGGATAAATTATAGTAGGAGTAATTCCACCTGCAAATTCCTCGATGTGTATACAGAATATGTTTCTGTGTAAATATATCTAGAAAGGAGTAATTATTCTGAAGTATTGTTGGGAGGAGAACAGAATAGGTTCTTCAAACTGAAATTGATCTTGCATTACACACACATAAGCGCGCGTGAATATCCTGGGGAAAATAATGGAAAGAGGAAAAAAAGTATTTAATGGAATTGTAGGATGACAGTGCTGAGGCTATTATATGAGTTTTAGTAAAAGGCATGCGTAAAAATATAAATAAGATAGCATCAGTTAAAAAAGTATTTTAACTGGCCGTTAATAAAAGGTATTTTGAATCTGTTGAGCTAAAATGGACTGAAAAAAGGATTTGAAAGCAGCTTTCTGCTCTAAGAGCTTGAAAGTGAACTGTATACAACATTTAAGATTTAATAGTCAGCTGAAGTCATGTCAGCTGGAATAGTTTGGAATTTTCCTCTTCAACACCATAGAAGACTCAGCAAATAAGCTGATTTCCCCTCACCATGGCACTAAATAGGAGAAGATTTTCTCTCGTGAAGCTTCAAATTGTGACACAGCGTTCATCATATTATATTGTGCAAACTGTTTTTTATTTCCAAATGGTATTTACATAATTTGCTTCATCCTTTAAAAGCAAGTATTTCAGAGGTGATTAGCATCCTTAAATAAGTAAAACGAGGGCTATAAAGTTCTGCTATGGATTCGAATTTACCCCACTCCCTTAAGTGACTTTAAACTGATATTAGTAACCACTAACTGAAAAGTTAAGAGAAATGTCTTTCTGGACCATTTATTTTAAAATAATCTGCACACTGAAAGGTATTCTTCAGCTCCAATTTATCTAGTACCATCAGCATGTAGAGGCAAGATACAGTAGCAGGCAGTCCATTGTTCTGATTTGAGCTGTTATTTTTGTGCTTTTGGTACAGATCAGAATGGATAAATCTGAAACAGAACTAAAACTGTTCTGTTTTAGCAACTGCTGTTGCTTCCACTGTTGAAACAGGAGCATGAGGAAATAGGCAGATCTAAATTTAAGTGATTGGCATGATAAAGAGGCTAGAAAGAAGCTTTCTGCAGCTCGCTTGTTTAGATACAGTTAGGTATGTTGGTAATCTAAAGATAGAAGAAACAGGAGAGAGAGAATGAAGATAGTCCACTGAAATACATACAAGTCTTCTCTCACTCACCAGGAACTGAATGTAGGAGATACAGGGAAGTGCTGAATCTGATACATTTTTTCCTTTCCTTACATTCTTGCAAGGGATAAACAGTCAGCAAAACTCATCTGTCATATGCATCCTCTTAAATTGAAGAGAATCCATTATTGGGAATCTGGTTTTGACAAGCCCCTACCCTAAATACAAGGGAAATAACTGCAGTTGCTGGAGAAGACTTGACAAAATAAGATGTAGTAAGCACATATTTGCTGGTAATACTCTTATCCTTTGATTTCTTAGCAGTAGAAGATAGGAAGTTGTTTATTGGAATGATATCCAAGAAGTGCAATGAAAATGATATCCGAGTGATGTTCTCCCCCTTTGGGCAGATTGAAGAATGCAGGATATTACGGGGCCCAGATGGCCTGAGCCGAGGTAAGCAGGAAGCTTTTCTGACAGTTCAAGGTTCTCCACTGGATGCTGCCTTTTGCAACTCAAGGTGGCATTTCAGCTCTTTCTGTGATCCCACACCACCATGCCCCACACCACCATGCCCCGCCCCATAGGCGTTTTCTTTATTCATCCCAGTAATTGTGGATGTAGTGAATGACTTGGTTCTTTTTTGTTCTTTTCCCAGGTTGTGCGTTTGTGACTTTTACAACAAGAGCCATGGCACAAACAGCAATCAAAGCAATGCACCAAGCACAAACCATGGAGGTAAAACAAGTTAGTGGGTGTCAGGAGAAGATGTAATTTGTCAGGCAGTCACTATGGAGTTTGGAGGACTAGAGAGCAGAGAGAACGCTAAGTGCAGTGTGTGTTTCTTCTCAAATACCACTCCTGGACCTTTGTGTTTGTTCTGCTCCTATTTTTAGAGCTCAAGATAGAAACTTCATCTGTAGAGAAAATACCAAAATACAAAATAGAATCAAAAGCAAATGAGATTTTGAACCTTCAATGAAATGTACTTTTGAATATATATGTATGCATGTCAGGAGAAGGGAATGCTTCCAATGACTGGGTCTTAATGCAGTATTTTTGTGACTGCTGGGCATAGCAAGTATGTAATTGTTCAAATTGCTGTTTGCAGGGTTGCTCTTCTCCCATTGTGGTAAAATTTGCAGACACGCAGAAGGACAAAGAGCAGAAACGAATTGCTCAGCAACTCCAGCAGCAAATGCAACAGATCAGTGCTGCCTCAGTGTGGGGAAACTTGGCTGGTCTCAACACACTTGGACCCCAATACTTAGCAGTGAGTTTCTGATTTGGGTTCTTTTCATCTCTTCAGGGATTACAGTGTCTGACTGTCTTGTAATGTTTAATGTATTCATTTTTAGAGGGCTCCTGATAGATGGGAGCAGCATTCTTAATCCCCATTTTGTGGATGAGGAGACTGAAATTAAGTTATTTAAGTGAGGATTTCAACTTCATTCACTGTAGCCCTGACTACTGAAACTTTTTTTTCCCCTGTCGTCTTTAGAATGACTTTGTGCTGGGAAGATTTTCTTCATATGTTACGGCCTCAACATTTACCCATATAAATGCCCCTTTCGTGTCTATCTGATGACATAGTTCTTGTATTCCTCTTCCATTTTTCCTTTTTCAGCCTTTATTTCTCTCATCCCCTTCCAGTGAAACCTAGAACAGTACTTGGTGGTGTCCAGATAGAAAAGGCAGGTTGGAAGTGCCAAGCAGCTGAGAGTGCACTTTAAAAAAACAAACAACAAAAAAACCCCCAAAAAAACACAAAAACCCCAACCAAACAAAAAAACCCCACAGAAAATACAGAGAACCTACATTCTTTAGCAAACATGACACAACAAAAGGTAGTCTGCTTTTTGTCACCAATTTTAGTTGATTTTGCTGGGTCCCTAAAGGGTGAACCTGTCAAACTAATGTGCTTTAGCTCATGTGGTTTGCCAGAGCAGCTGAGAACCGTATTTATGCAACATAAGGTCTGGGGAACAGAAAAGGAAAATGTCATCTGATTCTTGGTATGATATACTATTGAAGAGGGGACATTCTCTCTTTTAATACTGCTTTAGGTTTGGTAGATCAGATTTATTTTTTTTTATAACAGCGCCTAGTTAATGGAGAAAGGAATAGGATGTCCCTCTAAATAGCATCTGAGCTGAGGCTTGAAATTTCTCTCGTGGCTGCTGTGCTTGAGGAAAGTGGAGGGGGTTCCCTCTCATGGTGGTGCTTTGGTTTTGGTATGGCATTTGCCATTTGTCCTGTGCTGGCAGTGTCAGCTGTAAAGTCTGGCTTGAGGTAGCATGTCCTTAGGGGTGGCAGTCCTGCCTGAGGTGCTTTGAATAGGAGTTCTCTCTCACTACTCATTCTGCTGTTTTTGTCTTGGATGTATTAGCTGTAAACTTCCCTCAACATTGATTATGTTGAGGTAGGAAAACATTGTGCTGTTGCTTTGGCTGCAATGTGATGCATGAGCAACATGGATTTTCACTATGGTGGTGCTCTGGCTGTACTGTGTAAGGGGAATTCTCTTTATGCTTTGCTATGATGTGATGCATGGGCAGTGGGAATTCCCTTTGTGACGGCGCTCTGGCTGTGGTGTGATGCAGTTTCTCCCAGAAGCGGAGCCAGCCCTCACTCTCACTCTTGTTTTGTTTTTTGGTGTAATGTCTAGCTTTATTTGCAGCTCCTTCAGCAGACAGCAGCTGCGTCATCTGGGAACCTGAACACATTGAGCAGCCTCCACCCAATGGGAGGTGAGTTTTTTCCACAAGAAGACAAATTCAGTGCCAAAGAAAAGAGGAGGAGGGTAGAGAAAGTAGCCAAAAGGCTGTAGACACATTAACCTCATTTGAAATAAGTAGTCCTGAGTTTACCCACTCCTTTGGAATGACAGGAATCCTCTGCTACAAGTGTGGATGTTCCTTCTTAATCTTAGTTAACCATTGTCCCCAAGGTAAGTTGTGGTATGCTGATAATCTCCCCAACCTCTGGCATTTAAAATTATCTTCCCTTATGGGTAAAAAAGATGGCTCCGTATTGTTTTCATCCAAACAGGTGCATATGTGAAGCATTGTGTTTTGAAGTAAGCACTAATGCATGTATTTCAGTGATGATGGATTCTTAAGTTTCCCATTTTAAATTCTTCTACATCAAAGTTGAAAATGCAGTGTTGGTAGGAATGTGAACTACTCCTTCATTCAGATTCTTTAATTCCTTCAGTCAAATTATGATTGATTACGCCATTGCTGTTAGGGAAATACCAGCTCAATAGGTATGGGCCAAATTGCTTGCTGTGGACTGCTAGTCAGAATATTCACTAAGTATAGCAATAGTGGGGCTGCAAATTGATTGTCCCTTTTGTCTTCACAGGGCAGGGAATAGTACAACATAAGCTAGTAACTCCAGTAACTGCATTCACTAGATCATTCTGCTGGCAGAAAAACTACAGTATTGGTTTTAATGCTGAACTTTTTAAGCTTTTAAAATTGCCTCCTGAAATTGTATGGTAGTTCACAATATTACGTGCCCTGTGTGTGCAGAGATTGATTTAAAAGTGTTAAAGTGTCTTTGTGTTGGTATACCCATCAGTAACAATTACAAGCTTTTGCAAAGTGTTATGGTTTTGATTATAAGAACTTCGATTTATACTTGAGGTTGATTCTAACCTTAGCTCCTTATGTTTACTTTTTTCATGTTGGACCTCTTCAGAGCTCTTAAAAATCAGTTTCACGAACATCCTGTGTGGTGTTGATCTATAATAGATTTTGTTATGCTCATGATACTGTTCCCCCCTCCCCTTCTTGCGTATGTTTAAAAGCAAGTGGTAATAAGGGAGAAAAACAGTATAGCAACTCATGTTAATTGTTACTACAGTAAGGACTGGAGAAGGTGCTAATTAGCTGAGGTTGCCTGTGAAGTTTCCAGGGTAATCCTGTTTTCACTATTTAAAAAAACACGTTAAAAATTGAGAACTCACACATATAAATAGCATGTTCTATGGTGTTTTGAAAGAATTACTCCAAGTCTGTGATTATTCACAGAGTTATAGTTTCAAAGTCCTGTTAATATCTCAGCTGATCTCCTTTCTTGAAATTCATGGATAGAAATATTAAGTAGGCAATTAGATCCCAAACTATATCAGACTTTGTGGACAAAAATTAATCTTAACCCTATTTGAAAGCAGATGGGAAAACAATGTGATGACAAGAGGACAGGTGCAGCGCGCACATGCCAAACTGCTTCAGAAAGGAAGCAAGCTGCTCTGTTCTTCACTAGCTCTAACACTTGCACTTTTAACCCTCTGTAGCACAATAAAAACAAAAAATATAACTTCTTGCTTTTACTTCATGCTTTTACGTTACAGCGGCACCTTGAAAATCTAAATAAAGGCAGAATACTCTTGTTTCAGGCACTAAATGTTGTTAGGGAAACAGACCCTGTCACAAAGAGAAAACAATTGAAGAAGATTAAAAAAACAAAAACAAACGAACTATGCTAAAGGTAGTAGAAGTTTTTTAGAAAATAAATAGTTTATACTGCATTGTCACTTACATTCTTATGTTGTCTGTTTATATACTTAGATTACAAAACCAAGATTTTAATTATTTGAGATGTGTGCTTTGTCACCACATACTTAATAAGCATCCAGAAGATGAGGTGCCACATCTGCCTAGAATGTTTTGATGTTGTTATATGAATGGTGATTACTTTAATTCTGGTTTTAATTTTGTAGGGAAGAATTACTAGGGATTGTCTAAAGTCAGATGAAAAGAGGAAGAATTGTTAGAATAAGCAAAGGTAGAGACAAAAAAGGGAAATAAGGGAAAAGGGAAGAGAGGCAGAATTGGAAGAACAGAGCTAGCCTACCAAAGGATGGCTAAAATACAGAATTCATAAGAAGATCGGTATCAGTGATAATCCCATGGCAGGAAAAGAGGGCAAACTACGGTGTCAGTACTGACCAAATGGTTTCATTAAAAAACTATGACGCAAAATTAAGGTGAGTCAGATGAGTAAATTGACTGGTAAAAGTTCATCAACACAGGAATACCTTCCTCTCCCTGCAGTATTCCTGGATGTTTACCATGCCTGATGTTTCCCATTTTCCTTACCATTTTCGTTTAAACAGCTGACTAGCCTGTGTGTACATTGGCTTATCTTGTGGTCAGGAGTTGCCACTTAGCATTGTCTCACAATTGACTGTTGCTTCTTGGCTGCCAAGGGGACCAAACAACACGTGCTGATACTCAGCTGATGGTGGGTTAAAGGTGTGACTTTGGCCACTCTGGTGTGTAGGCCTTCTTGAAAGAATTCTGCAGTTATTGCTGTTCCCATACAAAGAGAGTGGAGGGACACAAGAGAAGAGGAGGTTATTGGCCTGGCATCTAGGCAAGTTCTGTCGCTTACGGATGAGCTGTCAGACCCTGGCTTAACTCTCAGTTGAAGCTGCTGTGCTTTTGTGACTCGACAGAACACTGCTTGAAACTTTCTGTAATCTGGGCTCTGCATCTGGGATCATGACTACCTGGTCTCTTACCAAAACTCACCTATCTGAGCA
Organism: Burhinus oedicnemus; assembly: GCA_008921705.1. Classification (NCBI taxonomy): domain Eukaryota; kingdom Metazoa; phylum Chordata; class Aves; order Charadriiformes; family Burhinidae; genus Burhinus; species Burhinus oedicnemus. The sequence continues at coordinate 631,124 of VFFE01009001.1, forward strand.
AAGAAAAACTTCTTTTTTAGTTATAACAAGGAATTGCAATGTAGAAAAGATCAATAACTAGTATTAAGCCTGTTGGTTTTAACCTCCTTCCCATTACTCCCTTGTGGTGTGCTGAGGCTGCTGGATATGTTAAGCTTGGATGATGGAGACTGTTACAGGAGAAACTGTGTGCATTCTTCAATGTGTTGCAGGACTGAATGCGATGCAATTACAGAACCTGGCTGCATTAGCAGCTGCGGCCAGTGCAGCTCAGAATACACCAAGTGGTACCGCTGCACTCACTTCCTCCAGCAGTCCCCTGAGCGTGCTCACCAGCTCAGGTAAGAGACTGCCTATGCTGTAGTGTGTTATGACATGGGTTGCCTTAGGATTCATTTCAGGAAAATGTCACCTGTTTTGTCTGTCCCTTTTTGTCACTTTCATGTTGATTCTGTAATAGATAAGCAGTTTTACTAGTAGATTCACTGGCTTTTGTTTAGGGTAGGTACCTTTGCCACCAGCAAAGACTTTTTACCTGCTGTGTTCATTCCTCCAATGGTCAGATTAATTTAGAGTGAAAAGAATTTTTGAGGTCATCATGAAGCAGAAAGGTAGGTGACCTCTTTCCAGTCACGTTATTAAAAACTCAACACATATTCGGTTTGTCTGTGATTTTTAGGCAGGTACTGTGGCAGATGTACCCTGTTCCTCTGGACATGGAGATAGAAGACACTTTAGGCATCAGTAATGCATTCTGTGCACTACAACAGTACAGTTTATATTCCTCTGGCATTAATGAAGACAAGGATACTGTAACTACCTTATAGAAGTAGAATAAATAGACTCCTAGCACATCTATTGGAAAGCGGTTGTCTAGAACTGAGTGTATGATTTGCACATAAAAGTCAGTGTGTTGCTCTTTTTTTTTTTTTTTTTTTTTTTTTTTTGTGGTTTGGGGTTGTTTTGGTTAGTTGGGGTTTTTTGGTCTTTTTTTTAACTTTAGGTTATTTACATTATCCAGAGAGGCTAGAATGCCCAAATAGTGTTCTTTTGCTGCCTTATTGTTAAATGTGATCAGTAAATGCAACAAGAAAATAAAAAATAAATTAAATTGTAGTTACATCAGACGTGCTCAGTTTTTACCACAAATGAGATTATTTCTATCCTATTTTCAGTTATTTTTAAATCCTGACATTGGGATACCCTGTGTTTTCAGGGTGTCAGTTTTCTGGCGTCTGTGGCGTGGTATGTGGGTTTGGGATTTTTTTTTTTGTTTCCCATAAAAGGCCAAATTGTCTATCCAGTTTTGAAATCCAGCCTACAGAGCTGACATCTGCACCTGTGATTTTGAGAGGCCAAAGGGGGTTTGGGGGATGTTTTAAATTTACACAGGTAGCTTTTTGTATTGCATAGGAGGACCAAGGAGCTTGAGGAAGAGATTATAAAGAGATTACAAGGAAAAGCTGTTATGTCACATGATCAGGAGTTAAACCATGAGTGCTTTGCACAGTTTTCTACTTAGAGAAATCCCCAAGAAAGAGTTCAGTTCAAAGAGTGTTCTGTTGCTGGACAGGGTTGTTGGGTTTTTTTTTTTTACATAAAAACTTTGTGGTCTGCAATCCTTAAAGATTAAAATTTCAAAATTTATCTTGACTCCTAGCTATGGTATTGTATTCTATAATAAAAAAAACCCGACAAACTGTTCAGGCTATAGAAGAGCTGCATCTATAACCCACTAATGCTTCTTCATCTTAGAGAAAGCATGAAGGTGAATATATCTGAGAATTTCTCCCATATTTCCTCATGCAGTAGCAGAGCTGGAATTGTCAGGTTACAGTTTGCTGTGACTGGTGTTTAGAACTAAGATTTCCTTGTTGGTTTTTTCAGCTACTGACTGGACCAAGTTTGTTCTCTGATTTGTTGAGGTGGGGAAAGGGACTAGCAGGTTGTGAAGTTCAAATGCCGAACATGCTAGAAAAGGCAGAGACAGCCTCTTCTCTGAAGTGTACAGTAAAAGGACAAGGGCAATGGACACAAGTTGCAACAGAGACAATTCCGACTGGATATAAAAGAAAAATAAAATTAATGGTGAGAGTGATTAAGCAGGTGCCAGAGGGGCTGTGGAATCTCCATCGTTTCAGAGATTCAGAATGCAGCCTGAACAGGCTGACCTAACTCAGAGGTTATACCAGCTCTGAGGAGACCATTAGACTAGATGATCCTCACAGGGTCCCTTTCAACTGAAGTTATGCTACTATTGTGTGATTCTTTGGGATTGGTTTCCTCTGTGAATTTTGGCTGTTCCACAGTACTCTGCATGTTCCTTTTCCCTTCATGAGAGACATAGCTCAGGACTCTGTTCCACTTTTGATCATGCTGGTGGAGCAGCTACGGGGTGGGGAACAGTCCATTTTTAAGTACCTTCTGTGCTGAATCCAAACAGCTTTCTGATTGCCAGTCATATCAATAAATGATTATGTGTCAACAACCAAGTAATCACAATGGGTCGTTTGAATTAATAACCTGTACAGATGTATCGGTTCACTCTTCACAGGCTTGTAACATGAAGCAGTCACTATTGTATTGCTCTTTAAACTTAATTTCAAGTATAATTTTAAAGGGTAGAGATTAGCTTTGTTCAAAAGAAATAAAAAGTTCTGGCAGATATGTGGTCTGTATGTAGTCACTGACATCAGACTCTGAAACAGTTTCAGTGCTCTTCATTAGACGTATGATGATGTGTCACCTTTTAAAACTGGGCCTAAATTGGGGGGAGAGGAAGCCTCAATGTGTACAGAGAGCATTCAGTCTCATGATACTTCCTGTAATTATACAGCTTTTTAACTCTTTACTCTGAACTAGCAATTATCTCTTATAAAAGCAAACTTTAAATTCTCTTTTGGTTAATACGTTTATGTGCATTCACACTCTATGTATTCACATAGAAGGCCGTTGGACTCCACACGTTAAGAGCATCCCTTCTGAACCGTACTTAGACCTTCAAGAAACTCAGTATATAGCTGTTCAGTACCATGTGTTAGTAAATGTCTTCCTTGTCTGTGGGACATATGGCAATATCTACTGTGATAACCTCTTAAACCTAAATGCAGATGAGGTGACTACCAGCTTGACTTCTATCCATCTGTCACCCAAATGTTGACCTGATGCTTATTTGGACATCTCTTCCAGATTGTCCTCAAATTGCATAATTGGTGGAAAAATCCAGACAATCATTACACATAGTTACCTTTTTGATTTTCTTTCATCTGCACTGGTATCTTTTGTGTTTGGGGACCTTGGAAGTCCACACAGTGCAGAGTTTGTGGACTATGGATAGGTTACATGTCAGAATGATTGAAAACAAAGGTGTTAAGTATTGTTGGTGTGCTGTCTTCCTGCTTATTTCAGATGACTTTGCTTAGGTGTTTCCAAGCAGTGTTGTGTATTTTGATGTAGAATAGGATGGAGCAAAACCTTCAACCTTGCAATAAAGCAGCTGCTCTTTGGAACTGAACAGACTGCTGCTGCATCCACCTATAGGTAATCCATGTTACAGAGACTATGGCCTTAGATAAATTAATTTAAACTGCTAGCTTGTGAAGGGGACATTCAAGAAAATGTTACAGAAGTATTTCAGGATTAGAGTGTCTTGTCTGCCGTCTTTTCAACTCAGACATCAATAAGAATTGTCTGCTGCAGAACAAAATAGAATGGTTGCAAAAGCTGATGTATTTTCCATTTCTCCTTTCAGAGGCAACTATCAAAGGTCCAGCAAAGACTAGCTGACTTTGCTGGCCTTAGTGTGTCTCTAGCAAAATTGTTTTCAGGGACGTCATAGTCTTCCTGCTTTTACTGGAACTAATTCTGGTACAGTTCAGTCAGATTAATTGCCTGAATTTTAGCACTTTTTATCTCATTGCTTGGATGTTAGATGACTGAATTAGAACAGGCTTACAGTTCTCTCAGTTTACCTACCTCCACAAGTAGGTAATTGATGTCCTTGTCCAAGTTTTCTTTATCTTTCCTAGCTATTCTTTACTACATATTCAAATTTTCTGAAAACCTTTTCAAGTATTTTCAGCTAGTTATCTTAGAGTTAGCCTTTTTGACTAGCTACAACTCAGTAGATAGATCTAAGAAAACATAACCTCAGTAGCAAGAAAAAAAACCCAACAATGTACCAAAAACTGCACAGAAACACTGTTAAGAATTAGGGATGGAGTAAAGAACATGTATAAAGTTATATTGTATTTCCATCCCCATTACTGTGTGTTGTTTTCTGGTCTAAAATAATACACAGAAAACAGAAGTACAGAAAGGATGACTAGAACTGTGGAACTCCTTCCCTATTAGGAGCAATGAGGGAGCCTGAAAAATAGAAGACTGACGTGGAGGAGGCTATGCCTGAAGCCTACAAATATGTTAATGTTGCGGTGAAGACGAATAGGGAAAGACCAGTCATTAGATATTTCTAGACAAGAATTGCAGGATATCAGGTGAAGTTGTTGGCTGACAGCTCAAAAATAAAGAGAGCTATTTCTTTGCATCGTACCTGATTCAATTGCATCACTTGTGCCTTAGAACATAGTAGAGTCAAACAATTTGGTGTTCAAAATACACTGAAATTAATGGGTGAAATTTGTAACGTTAATACAAAGACATTGTCCTTGACTGAAAAACTAGATTTGCAAATTGCCGCATTAGTGTATAGACTGACTATACCTAGGAAGTACTACTTTGTAATTGCACTCTATTTCTGCTCTACTGTTATTTACCTGCCTTTAGTCATCATCAGAAATAGGGTGGTGACTCAATACAGCAATTCCTATATACATATGATAAAGAAAATAAACCAGACAGTGTTAAATTTTCTTGGTGTTTTCAGTACTAAAGCATTTCTTGTTTTGCTTAAAGATATTTCTGATAAAGTCAGCTAAATTGAAATAACTGTGTCTTCAGCTTTTTGTAGTGGTTTAAATAAATTTATTTAAAATCACAAGCTTTTTAAAGTAGGGAGGGCATCTGTTCTCTTTTACTTTGCTTTCTAGCCTTGGCTTTGTTCTTTTTTTCCCATACCACTGCTGTCTTATTGTGGGTTTGTTTTTTAAATGATGATGTCATCTGTCAAATGTAGTGTCTTTTTTGTATTATGTAGATTAGCAACGAAGTGTTGCAGAAACAAGTGATACTCTGAAATCGAGGCAACTGTATCATTTCTGAACACTGGCTTTTATTCATCCGGCTATGCTATTTTTTTCTACCAACTTGAGGGTCATACTGTAACTTATTTTCTGTATTTTTCCAACATTTAATATGCTACTAATAGTAAGACAGAATTATCTGCCTTTCTTCAGAGTAAGCATCTTAAAAATATAGTTTGGGACATTGTCTTTCAGTTTCTGACTTGTTAAGAGAATTTGTCTAGAACTCTTCCAAGGGGAGGTTTGCCATTTTCTCTGTCAGTACAAAAACTAAACAGTGATATGAAGTGCAGCTCCCTGGGTTCTCATGTGTTAGGTACAACTACTTTTGTTAGGTACAGCTTTTGCTGGGTCTCGTTAGGCAAGTTTGCTGTATTCCATTTAAATAGTTACCATATTCCACTCCAGCAGAGACTTTGCGCCACGTGTATGAAGTGGTGAATATCTAGTGTGTGTGTGAATCTGCTTGAAAGATGCTAACAATTCTTTTAAAAGTTTTAATGGGTGTACACAGCATAACTGAGAATCACAAAAGCACGAAGGAAACTGAAAATGCCAGAATTCTACATTTGTAAACCACTTGGCCAGACAGATAAATTCCTCTTGAAAGCAGACTACAAGATGCATCTACAGCACCAGTCTTCAGTATCTTTTAATTTGTAGAAGCCATAAATATTTTCCAATGCATCTTGTGCAGTAAATTTAAACTTCTAGGTTAATAGCAATATGCATAGCTTTTCTTATTTATCATCTTATTTTATCAAGTCCATAATCTTTGTAGATTACCTTAATTTGAATGTCTGTTTCTTTTGATATATCGGCTTGGCAAACTTTTTTTCTTACGGTTTTGATGTCTGTTTCTGTAGAACTGACTCTACCTGTTGTAGAATTTGGCAGGCCATGTAAGCTGTTAGACTGCTAGGTACTGTATCTGTAGACTTCTCTTGCTGAGTGTACATGGTTGAAGATGTTATTGGCACAATCAACAGAGGATAGACTATGTATTTTGGATGTAAATTCCAAGGCTTTTCTTGGCCCTAGCCCCAGCTACTGCAGCAGGATTTTTAATGGAAAAACATTTCATGTGTCAGAATAATCTGGGCATCTACTGTTCCTGTTCTGGCAGTATGGGAAAACCATATGTTCAGTTTGACTGGAGCTTTCTTTGATGTCCCTAGTATCTGTGTTTCAGATCACTTTCACTTTGTGTGACATTTCAAGAATAGATGTTAATACCTAGTAAGTGATTCTTACTCACTTCAGTCAGCAGGAAATGGGCACTGCTGCTGGTCAGCTTATGTTGAGGTACAGAGTTCAGCTAACATTTGTGTACTGTCTGAATCTTAGGTGTCTTACACTTAATGAAATTACTGTTGCTACAAAGAGTAGATGTTACGATGAAGTAGTAGAAATTTTTCAAAAATGTCAGAAGGGATTAGAAGATATAAGCAGTATGATCAATCAAGTTGTGTGGGTTTGGGATTATTTTTTTTTTTTTTGACACGATGTATACTGTGTTGCTTTGATCTGTTCCTTACTAGCCTTTTCTACAGACTGAAGTTGAATTATCAGGACCAAAAAATATTGCTTGAAGTTTAATTATCTTATTTTAATAGCAGGTTCGTCACCTAGCTCCAGTAGCAGCTCCTCTGTTAATCCAATGGCTTCTCTTGGAGCATTGCAGACGCTGGCAGGGGCTACAGCAGGCCTCAACGTTAGCTCTTTAGCAGGTAAGCTATGTGTTGTGGTGAGTTGGGGGAATAGCTGATTATCATTCCTCACGCTGTGCTAGTTCTGTGGGGTTTTTTTACCTGCTCCCTGCTTTTTGTAATAGTGCAGAGCATTTGAAAGATAATTGATCTGGCTTAGTGGAAGTACTCAGTCATCTTTATTTCCTCTTTCTTACGCAGGAATGGCAGCCTTAAATGGAGGACTTGGCAGTGGTGGGCTCTCAAATGGGACAGGTAGCACAATGGAAGCCCTCACGCAAGCTTATTCTGGAATCCAGCAATATGCTGCTGCTGCATTGCCCACACTCTATAACCAGAGTCTTTTAACACAGCAGAGTATTGGTGCAGCAGGAAGTCAAAAAGAAGGTAGGGAGAAAGTTGTAGAAACAACTTGAGAGGGGTTTTCAAAAGGGAAAGCTCAGCCTTTGCAGCTACCTTATCTGCAGAGCTTTTATTTGGCGGCATTTTTTAGAATCCTAAAGTTACTGAAGATAAAGAAGGAAAACCTGTGAGGTCTCTCTGTTAAGGGCTGTCCAAAGTAGTTTTTATATAGGCGGTTTCTCCCAGGATTTGTCTAGTCTTAAATGCTTAGTAACCATACTCCTCCATTTTCTCGGAGGACAGGAGAGTATGAGTCTGCAGCGTGATACATCCCACTATCAGAGAATCAGTTGTGGTTTTGTTAATTTTGTTTTCTTTGTCCTTCACTTCTTCCCACAGATACTTAATGCCAATCTCTTCACTTTTCATATTCAGTCTCAATTTAACACGTAGTTGTAATGAAGAATGTAGGAGTAAGTTTTCAGCAGAATGTATGATGATATTTAGAAAATAATCTGTTGGATTTCAAGTGATGTTTGTATTTTGTACTGAGATTTACTTAGTTTCTTTGGGCCGCAAGCTTTGCAGAGTCATTTTTGGTTTAGTCAGTGTCTGGGGTTCAAACTTATTGTTCAGCTTTCATTACAGCAAAGATCTGTGAACCACTTTTGGCAAATATGGAAATTGCAAGTCAAAATGGTGAGAAAGAGCTAGAATTATTTGAATGATCAGTCCCAGCAAAGGGTCATGCTGACTTATTCTGGAATCAAGTACTCCACAGAAGTGTGAACAGCAGTTTCATTGTTTTATCTAGAAAATTTGGCTTGAATGGCTCTTTCACCTTTTTTGTGAAGTGGGCCTATGTTATCCATGCTCTTTCTAAATTTGTATTCCTACTTGTTGTTTGAAGGTCCAGAGGGAGCCAATCTGTTTATCTACCATCTCCCCCAGGAGTTTGGGGATCAGGATCTGCTGCAGATGTTCATGCCATTTGGAAATGTCGTCTCTGCCAAGGTTTTCATTGATAAGCAGACCAATCTAAGCAAGTGTTTTGGTACGTTTGGTCTAATTGTTACCTGTAGAAAGAAAGGTGGCTTCTTTCTAGTAATCTCTTTTCCAGTATGTTGTCTAGTCTATCTTTTAAGTCAAGTAGTGACTCCTTCTCTATATTCCTAAAAAATAAATCAGTCAATCTGAACTATTCCAGCAATGAACTGTATTCTCCTGATTTTTCATTGTGACTTTTTGCTTTTCCTGATTTAGTACTATTATGCCTCATTATACTGTTTTGGCCCTAGATAATTCACCATGATTCATGTTTGCAGACCATAATCATGATATAGTTCCTCCTCTTCCCCCTTTCTGTCTTTTCACTAATTGTTTACGTTACTGTATATACTACTTACTACATTACTGTTATGATTGATTTCTGTTAATATTTTTATATATAATTATTGTGGCTAGCATATAGTGCAGGAGCATTTGACTTTGATGTTCTGTAAATGCTCTGAAGGCAATTTTTAAAGCTTCCTTCTAATTCTTGAAAACTTTGTAATAGTAAAACCATTTCAGCTGTTATTTATTTCCTAACTTTGGTTGCATTTGCTCTGCACATCAGGGTGGGAGGCATATCCTAAAACTGTAAATCAGCCTGCTGTGCTACTGTCGCTATCCGAATAGATTATTTCCCGTTAACTGCTAAAGTCTGTGATGCCAAAAGAGCAAAGAACGTTTTCTTCCTTGGCTTGTGTAGTAGGAGGCTGCATACGTGGACTGAAAGATTCATGGTTTTATTTTCCTCACATTGAAACCCCAATGCAAGCAGTTGTAGCATTTTTGTAGTGCTGTAAGCTCTTGTGACTCTTGATAGATGGACATTTCTTGTGACGGAATAGGAGAGGTGAGCCTTTCTCTAGGGTTTTGATAGTTTTGTTGCCAACATAATATCCTGTATTTTGTGGTATTTGAGCCAAAAGATGTGGACAACATGATGCTCTATAAGACCACAAAATTATGCTGAGGATCAGGCTGTAACACCTACATATGGAATGATCTCCCCAGATAGTGATGCCAGCCATTGACTGGACTTATTTAAAATGGGTTCCTACAGAACCTTGGAGAAGTTTATTTTGAGGATGCTCTTTCCCTGGAATGATATACAACTTTTTGCCCAAGAAAAAACTAAACATAATAGAGGTACAAGTGCCACACTGCCTTGACAGCTACTTCACTCCAAACAAATCTATTCCCATAATGCCAAGAAGGGTGATTTCAGCCTTGTATCTTTAATGAGCTTTCAAATATAGATTAACATTTTCCAAGTTTGGTTTTCTGCCAGGTATGAGTTCTTACAAAACAAAGATCAGTACTCATTTTTGTTGGAAGACTAGAAAATGTTATTTTAATTTCCTGAGCTTTGTATATCTTTTGGCCAAAGTTCCGTATGTCAGAAAGCTATGCTTTGTCTGAGAGCCCTTAGTAAGAAGTTTTTATGAAGACTCTAAAACAGTTGTGAGCTTCTGAAAAATGGTATTTCATGCAAGCCTCTTTTACTTTGTGAGTACCTGCATTTCCAATTGTGAGTAGCTGTTCTGGACAGCTTTGGCATGGTGTAATTATGTATTTTCCTTTCTTCAGGTTTTGTAAGTTATGACAATCCTGTCTCTGCACAGGCTGCCATTCAGTCAATGAACGGCTTTCAGATTGGCATGAAGCGTCTGAAAGTACAGCTTAAGCGCTCTAAGAATGACAGCAAGCCATACTGAGCGCCCCTCCCCTCCGGGACTGGAGTGAGAAGGATCTTCTGGTAAGTTGGAGAGGAGCGCACTTAGTGATTCGAAGCCCTAAGGCTGTGTTTTTACAGTCCTGGAAGCTGATCCATGCCTTCTATCTGGCACATCTTCCCCTGAAGACTCGGCTGCAGCCTCTGCTGAGAATCCCGCTTCGGATGGAGGACAAGTTTGTGCTTTTGTTTCCAGTGTTTTACTTTGGAGTTTAGGTGCCATATCGCTGAGGTGTTTTGTGGGTTGGTTTTTTGTTGGGTTTTTTTTTTTCTTGTTTGTTTGTTTTTTTTCCCCCCCTTATTTGAAGTTTGCTGTGTTTTGTAACCAGTGTGTGTTGAGAAGGACCAATGCCAGCTCCTTGCGGGTGGGGAGGGAAGGTTAAACGGAGCAGCAGAAACTGACACCACACTGCCTTGGGGTAGAGAGGAGAAGGGGAAGCAGAACTGACACCACACCACCATGGGGGAGAGGAGAAGGGAAAGCAGAAATAACACAGAACAGCTGATAAAAACAAAGATGGGGAAGGAGAACTGAGCCCATCCAAGTTTGGATGAGCAAGGAACCGTCTCCATGTAGCCTTTGTAGTGCCCCATGCGCTCTTTGAAATTTCCTTAACTGTATGCCATGGTGGGGATGTAGTAAATCATCTCTAAGCAGGAGACAGGCTAGAAGGATGAACACGTTAACAAGCCAAAGGAAAACTGCAGTGATTTCTTTTTTTTTTTTGCTGTATATAAAGTAGTGTTTATATAGCACTGTGAATATACACAGCACTTTATAAAATTATTAGATAATGTCCCTGCCCAGAAAATTTCACTGTCCATTTACAGTTCAGTATTAATGAGATGCAGTGTATTTCTCCATATTTAAGAAAACTTACCATATGTACTTTAGGTTTTGTAGAAAGGCATAGAGAGAGACAGCTTAGTCTGGATGAATACATCTGGGGCTGGAAACAAGAAACTTTTGATCCCTGGTAACATGCAGATTTTTTTTTTGATAGTTTTTCTTCTTAACAGTTCATCACATTCCCTATTTCTGTGGAATAATGTCCTTTTTGCAGAGTATTACTTTGAATTAATTATGATAAGCGTAATGTAAGTGCTGTTTGTTTTCTCTGTTAAAGTGACTGTTAAATTGAGATACAAAGCCCAGAGGTATCTTAACACAGCTCTTGAGGCTCCTGTTTCATACATGTTCTCATAGGATTTGATTTCTCAGTCTTAACTCTGTTGCAAAGATAAATTCTTGGGGTTTTTTTTAAAAAAACAAAACAAAACAAAAAAAACACAGAACAATTTGTGCAGTGATTTGGTCTAGTAATTAGGTATTTCTTTATACTGCAGTTTTCCTTTAAGGTGGTGTGTACCAGTGCAAAACAGGCTAACACAGGAGCTGTGGAACCAGAACAGTGCATTGAGCCATTCAGTCTTATTCTGTCTTTTGGTACTAGCTGTTTATCTTCTACATTGAAGGAAAATTGAACACACCCCTTCAATGAACACACACTTTTTCTGCACACCTGTGAAACTGCTAATGCATTGCTAAAGGCCTTTGTAATACACTGGGTTTAGGGGGCTCAAAGGACTTTTGACACTCTGGCCTGAGTTGTTTTAAGAGATCAGAGTCGAGTCCCATTTTATAACCACCAAAATTCACCTCTGTCACAAGAGGAAGTTTACAATTTCTGTGTGTCTTTAACAGAAGTTCCATTTACCTCATATTTTCTCCTTTTTCCTTGTTCTCTTTGTATTCCTGGTTCATGATGCTGTTTCCCAGGGCACCAGCTAACACTGCAGTCTGAGAGCTGCTGCTGAATAATGAGTGTGTGGGTCAGGCTTAGGGTTGGGACTTTCTGTTCTGCTCCAGCAGGAGGAGCACTAAGCCCACCAAACATGAGACCACGTTCAGAATCCGCACCCATGTGTGGTGGTCTGTTGGGAATGCCAGGCATTCCCAGGGACTGGGTCCCCTGGGATCTCAGACCTCAGAAGTACAAGGCCTGACCAGTAGCATCTAAGAAGAGCCCTTTCTATTCCTAAATTGAAAATCAAACAGTTAGTTGATGCCAGTCTGTCTATATTGATGGCAGACAAGTAAGTCTATCAGTATTATTCAAATCATTTTGTGGTGGCAAAGGTTCAAAGGCCAGATTGCCAAATTTCCCAGTTATGCTGGCATGTGGTACCCTTCTATGTTGATTATTTGAATCTCTCTAGAAACATAAACATACACTTAAGTGAACCATGTACACTTGAATTCTGCACGATGGGAAAGATGTGTCCTGGTTTTCTGAGAAAAGAGTGTTGGAGTGTGAAGGCCTCCAGGGTGATAATGGGATTTTTTTTTATATATATATAAATAATATACTTTTCAAAAAAAGGAGAAAAAAAAAAAAAAGAGAAAAAAAATAACATAGTTGGGAGCAACTGCTCCAAGTGCAACCTGCTGTAACCAAGAATGTTGTTTCTATTTTTATAGAAGTTTTATACCGCTCCAGGGTGGAGAATATTTATTACCTAAATTATTTCACTGGAAAAAAAGGCCAGGGTTTTGTAGAATCCTGAATGTGATTGTTTTACACACATAATGATGTGCATGATTGAAACTACTGATTTTCAGTGGCCTGTTTGCAGCCCAGCAACTGCTAAATGGGGAAGACAAACGCTGTGAACCAGTGGAGGAGAGCACTGTGCTCTGGGGTCTCTACAGTCACTCTTACCTTCTTTGCACTCTACCCCACTGTACTATCTGAGACCTTTGTCCTGTTTTTCTTTTCACCTGATGCGCTCACCTCCTCACTAGTCATTTCAGTTGCCCCAAATCAGGTATTTTAGCTTCTGCATCTTATAGTGTGTCCTCAATACTGTAACTTATAGATCAAGTTTGGCATTGTTGCAAATAGGTGCAACTCCTATTGACTGTAGGAGATTCACCAGTTTACACTGTGGCTTAGTTTTATCAGTGACTCCTCCCAGACATAATCACCTTAAGACACCTAACTTGGGCTAGCTTTTGTGCCTTACTGGCATAACTATAAGTATTGCCAAAAAGGAAAAAAAAGAAAATCTATGCAGGTTAAATTTTAGAAGATGTGATCCTCAGATGGTTTGAATCAATTGCGGTTCTGCCCTTTTCAGTAGAGCTGCATCAGTTTTCACCAGCTGAAGATGTTGCCCTTTTTGTGTATTTGTTTCAGATTTCCCTTTCTTGGTGTATCAATGTATATGTTGCCAAAGTTAATAAATGTATCAAGTTTGTGACTTGGACAGATTTTTTTTTCTGATAACAGAACCGATCAGATAAAGTCAACATTTCTGTGTCTGTTTGGTGGCTTCCGCTGACTCTGGAGATTAGGCTCTTCTTGTCTTCCAGTCTTGAGCCAGTTTTCTCCCTCACTCATTGGCAGGAAAGTCTGGGATTTTGGGGACTTGGGGCTTTTAGATTTTATTTTATTTTTAATTTTTGTTATGCTCTCATTCAAGCACAAATCAAATCAGCATCAAATGCTTTATTTCCTGGATAGCAGGAGAAGAGTTGGGTGAGTTCAAATAAACTGCAGAAGGATTGGCTTAAGTAGCCACATAGACAAAGTATTCTATACGCTCATAAACCAAAGAATCTGAATTTTCTACAACAAAAGCTAATAGGACTTCTCATGAAATGGAATTCCATATTACATGTGCCACTAGGAAGTACTTACCTATTTTTAGAAACAAGATGGAAATGGTCTACTTCATAGATGTATTATATTTTTCTCAGAAGACATTTGATTTTACTACATATGCCATAATAAGATGAAAGTATTATGAACAGTTGAAGACTTAGTCTGATGCTACTTAGTATTTAGTACTGTAGTAAATGAAATCATAGATTCTTTGGTCTCCTAGATAATCAACAGTCCAAAATAGGATATGTCTTTGTAGTTAGGTTTTTTCTTCCAGTAATATAAAGCTTGCATTATTAGAAAATGCCTTTGGTATATAGTGATTAAATTTTAATCCTAAACAGAATGAGGATGGGAATTTTTCAAAAGTATCTGAGACAATGATGTTGAATATTTCTTTATATTTTAATGGTGAGGCAGTTAACTAGCTGTGGGTGCTACTGTCTAGAAAATAGGCACCTCAGAAAATTTCACACTGGCAAATATATCTATAAGGAAAAAGCTTTTCATTTGAATACTGAAGGTCACATAGCATGATAGATTCTGCTTGCATGATAGAATTAACTGAAGTGTTTCTTCTTATTAATGGTTGCAAGTTAGGGAAGAACAGCCAAGCAGAATGAAATTGTTCCTATTCCATTTGGAAATATCTAAAAGCAACTTGGATAAAGCAAATTGCAAATGAAGGGTGCAACTATGAACATGTAAAATGCTTTGAGAGCTTCTTGTTGCAAACATTTAAACATAAAGATGTTATGTATCCCTGAGCATACCTACCACAAAATATGAAATACAGAAGGCAGAATTATCACAGCTGTGAAAATAAAACAAGGACCAACTGGAATAACGTTCCCTGAGTCATTAAGTTCATATCCAGCATCTCATGGCTCTGCTCTCGTAGGCCAGTCCTTCCTCGTGGCTTTAATGAAACTTAGTCTTTCCCTTCAAAATTGCTGAGTGAAATATTTGAAAAATCTCTATCAAAAAAACCTCAAACAAATCACACAAAGAATTTCTATGGTGCATGCTTAGATGTCACTTGATTTCATGCCTCTTGTTGTTTCTCATGTCTCAGTTCATGATGAATTTGCCTTTGTGGTTGAGGACTGAAACCTTACAGCTATCTGCAAACTACCTAGAGTATTTCTAGAACTACAGAAATAACTGCAAGAGTTGCATTATACTCTGCTGGAGTTGGTTTAAACTCGATACCAAGTCCTTACCCTGAATTGGAAGGTAGGAAGAGCGGATTAATCTCAGCAGTTCTAGTTAGTGGAGTGTTGCAGGCTTAGTGGACAATGTGCTCCTTGTTGCTTTGGAACTAGAATGCAGCACTTGCTATTCTTAAATATGCTATAAGATAATATGCAAGTCTCACCTTGCTGTAGTCTCTAACCAGCAGCTTTGAGATGTGCTGAAGAATAAGGCCACAAACAGGACATAAACGGGGGTGTGGGGGGGGTGTGGGGGGAGGAAGGAAGAAAAAAGAAAAAAATTGCTTCCTCTCTCCCGTACCTCCCACAGTCTTTCCAAAAATGTTCCTTGTCTCTTGCAGTTCACGAGCTGCAGGGAGGACACAAAGATATTTATATCACTTAATATAAGAATTATTTTATTTATAAACTCTTCAATAAAGCTTCAGGAAACACATTTTTTCTACTTGTCAAACTGGCAACAGTGACTGTAGAGCTTCTCAGAGTCCAGAATCCCCTCCTCATGAAGTCAGGGAGCTGGGGGCTGTTTATGTAAAAGGTTGGGAATGGAAAATCCCTGTGCAGGTCTAATGGTATGAAAAGTGCTCAGCTAGGACAAGTCTTAACTTGCAGCCAAGTCTTAAGGAATTCTTCTCTAATGTGTAGAGTTTTTGTCTTGTATATTTCCCACACACACACCCCATTCCATATCGCCTACCCCCAGTTTCATGGGCTCCTAGGGAATGTGAAGGGACTGTAGCTGAAGGAAAGAACATGGATTTCCTGGGCTACCACTGCCTAAGAACTTCCCGTGTTAGGATGCAAGAAAAGTCTCAGCCGTCAAACCACCTGTGAATCCCTTTTGTCCTCTGTCTTGTCTCTCATGATCTCAGTCTCTGTGGGCAAATGTTAGCCCTGGAGCCATATTTTTTGCTGTTGGTCTCCTGGGGAGGGAGCTTGCTCTGTTCCTCTCCTAAGCAGAGCTAGTGGAGACACTGGGCACGGGGCAAGGTGAATGCATGCTAATCAATGTGTCACTAGGCTGTGGAGTGCTCCACAGACTAGGTGTTGAGAGGGAAATCCAGGCCTCTGCTTCCATTTGGTTTCTGGCAGTTTGATGTTTACTCGGTGTCCTTCATGTACTTCAACTTTTACTTGTCCATCGTTGGCATGTGCTGCCCTTCCCTGTCAACTCCCTTCCCCAGGAGATCTCATTGTACAGTGCCCATTCTTGTTCTCTCTCTCCGTGTTTGGATGTACTGCTCTGTGTAACTCAGTGGGTCTCCCTCTTTCTGGTTTGTTTTTTTTTCTAGATTCCTGCCGTTTGTTCATCGTTGTGCCTAAAGCATGTCGATGTGGCGTTCAAGTACATCGTCCAAATCCTTGTCTCTTCAGCTTCTCTGATGCTTGAACTCTCACCTTTGACCTTGTGTTGACCTTTGATGCTGATGTGTATTTTTATTACGTTTGTTTCTTTCTTTTTTTTTTTTGTGCTGCCAAATTGGTTTTGCTAGAAAGACTGCTGAAGGGGAATATTTAAACTTGCATTTGAATATAAAAGAATTTCTATTTTTCTAGACCTTCGTAAGATAACCACTTGATTTTGTGAACCTGATTCTTTGTAACTGTCTTCAGAGCAGCCTTGCTAGCATACCTTGTGGAGTATTTGTATTTCTGTGAACATACAGCCAATCACTTTCTAGGCTTAGTTTTTTCTGTGTGCTTAGTTTTAAAAACACAGTTTCGAAGAAAAAAGTCAATTATATGGTGTGACTCATCTTTCAGGAGACTTCCTAGTCACATTTTGCTGATCTGGTTTCTGTGCTTGAGGAGACAGCATGTGTGTTTTTATGAGTTCAAACTTGTGACTTGAGTGGCATCAACAGAAAACACTTGAACTACATTTTCTTCCGATTGTAGCTACATTTTTGCCCTGACATTTATTGATTTTTATTATTTTTTTTCCCCTGCTTACCTGTGCAATTATCAGTCTGCAGTGAAAATTTGATCAAAGTTGATGTTGTATTTTGTTAAACTCCAGCATGCTTGGTTTTTTTGTAACTACAATCTCCTCAGCAAAATGTGATGTTTTTGTTTTAATCTTTCAAACTAAGATAGTGCCCAGAAATGTTTTGCATGTTTCCTGCTGTTTTCTTCACACCCTCGTATATATCACCTTCACCTCTCTGTTTTCTATAGTTTGTGCAAAAACTGAGCAATTTAATGGGTTTTAAAGGTATCCTTTAAATTGGTGGTTTTGGTATGACAAATATCTGATCAGAAGCCACCTGAGGGCATCTACCTGTGCACTTAGACTGTCTGCCTGACAGAGCACCTGGACCTTGTTCCATCTCCAGTGCTGTCAGAGGCTCCCAGGGGGCTTGGTTGCACTGTTCCTCTAGTGAAAGTTTTGGTGGAATGGGATAGCTGGGGAACAGGAAGATGGGGGAACTTCACCATATTTCTGTTTCCAAAGTTACCTGAAGCTAGGGCTCCTTTGAAACACTCTTTATGAGCATTTTTTATAATTCAGGGCACATTTTTGTGAAGTCCAGCCCCAGTTTAATACCATCAGTCAGGCCTTGGTGGCAGGATCCTTGAAGGATCTAGGTTAGCTCTTTAAATAAAGTGTTTGAAATATCCCAGAGAAAGCATTTGTAAACCTGGTCCTACAACTGCTGGCTCTTTTCCCAAGTGACAAGCACAATACAACAGCCTCCGAAGCTGTTACCTGAACAGGGTACCATCCCCAGCTCTCTTCTCAAGGGCCTTAGCTGGGGAATCTCTACGGAGATTTTTTAGTTTTTGTTTAGTTTTTAATTGGGTAATGAGCTAAGCAGTTTTTCTGACTTGCAGGATGAACTAGAACAGGTTACTGCTTTCTGAGTAGCAGGCTTCCCCCTACCCTACGTACCATCTGCACAGGTAGAAACTGGGATGTAGTATCTAGATGAAGGCACCTGCAGCGTGTGTGCTGTGATGAAGTTTCAGTCAGAGGAAAAGCAAGCTAGGGTAGGTATCTTAACAGTAGAAAATAATGTGAAATGAAATCCCAGGAGAAGGGGTTTTGCTGAGAAAACAAATCGTGTTTGATTGGATGGAAATCTTACTTTTGTCTAGTGTTTGGGATAATGCAAAGATGCAAAAGGATTTTTTTTCTATCCTACTGCTGAGTTGGCTGAGGATACTATATTCTCAGTAGATACTGGCTGGACTTGTGTAGACAGTCCTTTAATCTGCTTATAAGACAGAACATGTTTGGATATGGTACATAGACCTGGGAGTGAAACATGAGGCTGGATGAAAAAAGGATAGACGCTTGTTTATTTGGGAGGTAGGGTTGTGGGCTGGCTGCTGTTAGTCCCACAGTCTGAATGCACAGGGCTGTGTGTCAGTGAGGGGCACTGATACCCTGCAGTGTATTGAGTAACTGCCAATACGTTTCTGTACATGCGCATTTGGTTCCATAAGGAACTTTGGGGAAACCTGTGGAAAAATGTCTGAAGAAAACCAAAATGCCAAACGTTGGATGTTTCTTTCCTTTCTTCTTTCCTTTTCTTCCTTTGGTTGTTTTAATTGTTCTGTGGTGGTTTTAATGGATTTGAGACAGTGGAGCAGCAGCTGCCTTTCTGATTTTTGGCTGCTTTTTGTGAATAATTTAAAAAGAAAATTTACATTTTGGAGACAAACCTGTGGGCTTTTTTATTGGTACAAACATTGTATTTAACACTAGGGGTTTTGTACAGTTTTTTGCCTTTTCTACTAGAAAACAATGTAAAGTGATTCACAATGTGACGAGAAAACAAATTGCCACTATGACCAAATGTAGAGTCTGTTCTGCAGTAATGGGATTTAATCAACTCGAAGTCGTGGTTCAGTCGTAGAAATGCTTTTCTTTACCTTGTTTGAGCTGTTCCTTTTTTTTCTTGTTTTGATTTGCAAAACAAAATGTCTTTTTGTGTGAAATTGTGTTGTACTCTGTAGAGAATTACGGATTTTACTTTAATGGTTTAAAAAGCAGAGGAGCACATGTTGCTTTTCTGATCGCAGAGTTTGTGTAGTGGATTTAAAAATGAAAAGATTTGTTACAAGTTTGGAACGAGCGAGTATGTGTTAAAGGAATTTTCTTCCTTTTGTGTGTGTGTTTTTTTTTTTTTCTTTTTGTCCCAAAGGGCAACTTAAAGCTGTTTTAATTGCACAGACACACCGACAACAAGTCATTTTGTATATGCCAAGTGTGGTACCTTCCTTTGTTTATTTGCTATTAAACTGTTTGAGAAGAGTCCTTGTGTGTTGTATTTGTGTCTTAAATTTGAGGTTCTTTTTCAGTCCAAGTGTGAGAAGATGAGGAGAGAGACAAGAGAACTATCTTCCAGTTTCTTAGCTGTGAGCCACAAAAATTTCATGGCCCAATACCACTTGTTCTGGATGTACCTTATAGCCCTGGATTTTTACCTCTATGTAGATGAGCTACTTTGAGTAGAAATTGTAAAGGTTTTTTGGTTGTTCAACCTCCATTTTGTATCATTTGGCAGTCAAGTCACCTTCAGACATTAGACACAGAAAAGCTGAGAATCTTGGATAATGCAAATATGTGATACACTGAGCAGCGAGGTGTAGGCATATCCAGCCTCACAGAACTGGTGCTGCATAGCTACTTGCCTGTCCATGCACTGTGCTTCATGGTGTTTCAAGGGCTAAATAACTTCAGCATAACACCAGACTTCAGCTGTATAGGAACAGTACATGTGCGTGGTGGTGTGTGGGATTAGATAAGCACCAGCTCATACTGCTCCAACAAGCCCCATACCTGCCACTGCTTCCTTACCCCTTCCAGGAACATGGCCAAGCTTGCTGAACCTATGCTGGTTCTGCGACATGAAGGTATCTGCAGTCCTCAGTGTTCCTGGTCCTGGAAATACTGCACAGGGAAACTCCAGATGGATTGGGATTATGTACTAGCTCAGGTTTTGTGATAAGTGGAAGTTACCTGGTTTGCTTGTAGAACTAAGGTATGTTAATCATTTGAACTCAAATGAGTTGTAAAAAAAATAATAAGAATTCTTTTAGAAACTTGCCACAAGTTTGACACTAATATGCCTCTCTCAGAAGGAAAGTACCACAACGGCCATGACTTTGCCATGTTTCTGAATGCTAAAATTCAGTGATGTTACTCCTTCCTTCTGCTGTCTTGCATCTCAGAGACTGCAAGCGTTTTCAGGGCTTCTCCTCCGTGTCCCTTCCCTCTGTTATCTGACATACTGTTTCACCCCATTACTTCCTACATGATTGTAAATCTGAGAGCACTTGCAAGCATCAGGATTCAGTGCTGCATTCCTTTCCCTGCAGTGCACCAATTGCGAAGCGAGGCGCTGAGCCACCTGTTGCAGAGTATGCTGGGATCCCTGCAGTTAATTTGCAGCTGTTGAGAAGGGAGGCTGGGGAGATTTCAGTTCAGATATGTTGGAGGTGAAGGATGGAGAGAAACAATTGAATCGGGGAAAAAGGGGTTGTTTAGGTGGGCTGGAAGATTCCTGCTTGTGCAGAAAGTTGGCTAGCCTCATCTTACACAATCAAAGCTCTGTCAGTTGTGTCTTAGAGAACTGATACTAGATCACTCTGGGTAGGTGGCTGTTTTCATTTTTTGGAAGGTTTTTCTTTAATTTAAAAAGGCCACCATCAACCATTAGACAATTGAACTACAAATAAGAGCCAGTGTATTAATCTCTGAAAATAATCAGCATTCCACATGAGTTGTTATATTTATCAGCATCAGTAGGAAATACACAAACCTGTAGATCAAGTCCTGATGTTGAATGTTTTAGAAGAAATTTTTTTCCTCTCACATCCACCTCCACCTTTCACTACTTGTTCTGACTCCAGTCTCCAATCTTCCTGACTTTACTAGCCATGTTCTGCTGTCTTCATATGGCCAGGAGTCACCAGGGATACGTTATGAAGAGCAATGGGGAGGAGATCAAGCAGCTCAGTGTGGTCACTCTGAAGAAGTGACTACGTGATTAGCTACACTGCATGTATAGCTCTGCTGCATGACAGGTGAGATTCCCTAATTTGGTGTTTTCATGCACCTTGCAGGCTTACTTATTTGCAGTTCCTGAGAAGAAACTGTGGATCATTTACTGTAGAAGCCATACCTGAATCTTGTATGAACTAGAGTTATCTTGAGCCACAGACTGATGATCACTCTGCCATTACTTTCTCACAGCAACACAGGTAGTCCATGTCTTGGTGATTCTACCCGCTTACCCCTCCTTACTTAGGCAGCCGCATTGGGCTCAGAGTGTTCCATATGAGAGTACGTTTCTGTTCTTTGAAAATACACAATTTGACCTTGATGCATCTAGCCCTTATTTTACTAGGAAACTAAATCTCAGTGTCAGTTTATCTCAGCAGGTGAGTTGTGAGTTGATTCTTAAGAGCTTAAGCACTGTTCCATAGGAGAACTCAAAAGCAAGGAAGTACAGCATGATCAACAAAATGCAGGACAGATCATTTCCCTCCTCTTAGATGGGTTTTGGCAGACTGCAAGGCATCCTCTTCTCATTTTGCCTATTCTTTGTGGGATATGAGAGTGAATATTGAGGGGACTAGTGCTTTGGTGAAGTGGTCCAAAAGCATCAGGATGAGTTTGAGTTACAGGCACGTTACTTGTGGAAGGTTAATTTTGCAAAATAGTCTGCTCCAGCAAAGAATGATGTGATTTTTTTTTTTTTTTCCCCCCTTCCTGAGTCCTGGCTTGATTCTTTTACGTAGCAGACTCCAACAGTTGCTGTCCCTGGCCTCTTAACTTCTCCAAGTCTGGAAATCTGATGGCCTCACCGTTACCAGTGCTCTCCATGGGGATCGGTCTTGCACATCTTGCATCCATCCCACCACCCACCTCCAGAGAGACACCTAAGAATTACTGCAGGGAGGAGAGACTTTTTTTAATTCTGAATCAGACTTTAACGGAAGCCCTAACATCTGTAAAGTACCTCGACAACAATTTTAACAGTGCCGCTAAAGTGATTTTTGCACATTAACCAGCTTTACCTCAGCATTACTTTTCTTCAGCCTTCTGCAGATTTTTCCACAGCTTCTACTTCCAAAGTTTGACAGTATGCAGAGTCTATGCTGAAACATCATCTAGCACATTACAGCTCTGAAAAATGATGCTAAATTAAATAATGCAAATGTCATAGAATATATAAGCTCCCAAAAGAGAATCAGTCTGATTGTAGCAAGATTTTTCCACCATTTAAAATGTTTTTCTTTGTAAAATATTTTTCTGAGGAAACTTTGGATAAAG
Organism: Burhinus oedicnemus; assembly: GCA_008921705.1. Classification (NCBI taxonomy): domain Eukaryota; kingdom Metazoa; phylum Chordata; class Aves; order Charadriiformes; family Burhinidae; genus Burhinus; species Burhinus oedicnemus. The sequence goes on from VFFE01009001.1 coordinate 653,307, forward strand.
GTATGGACAAGAATCTCTTAAGATCATGACTGCTATGATTTAAGCCTCTGGATAGACTGTGGTTCCTTATTCTTTTGTGTCCTGCTTTCCTTAGTGTTACTACCTCAGGAAGGCTCCCTTGGGTTTGTGTTTCCTTAGGCAGCCATGACACAGGCCAGGATGGTCCAGCTCGTGGCCTGTGAGAAGATTCTGTTGGTGTTTACCTTTGCATGGGGAAGAACTGCCACCAAGTTCACGCAGAAGCAGGGAGGCAGCTGGAGATGTGCCTGCTTCTGCATGTGGGTCTGTTAAAACTCTGAATTGCCATTTCTTCTCTTTGGCCTGTAAAAGGATCTCGGAACAGGTGTCTGGGAGTTCTGTGTCTGAAAAACGTTAGACATTCCTGAGGCATTCTGCCCCCCAAGTTTGGTATCTCTTCTTATGAAGGACAGGGTAAATCTATAGATAACCAAGACTGGGCCCATTAAAAATGCAGCACATCAATGGGGGTATGAAACCTGACTCCTAGAGGAACCAGTCTAACTTTTACTCTTTCAAAGGTGTGTAGGAGAGTTGAAGCTATCTTCTAATTGGGCTAACAATTCTCTTATGTAATCGGAAGGTGTAGAAATCTGTTGCTTTGGGTCATTATTGTCATTCATCGTAAAAGATCAGCAAGTTCTGGATGCAGAACTTAAGCAGTGCCTTTCACAACTTCTTTTGAAAACCCTTGGAGGACTGTCAGAGGTATCTGATGGCAGTGAGCAACAGTCAGTCATGAACAAAGTCCTTCAGGATGGTTAGCTGCTTCTTGTCCCTGAAATTAAAAAGTCAGTGCCATATTTGCAGCAAATCTGTGACAGGGCTGACTCTGTCCACAGAAAGAGTCCGTATTGCCAGCTGAGGTCCTCAAAAGGGAGGCTGAATTTTGTGCCTAGCAAAGTATCAGGTGCAGTATTGCAAGTATAATACTGCACGTGTGTACATGCTGGAGCCTTCCAGTTCATACCTTACTTTTTAAGGCATGTATTGTTCCTAAAGCTGCTTATGAAAGGGGGCAGCCAGAGAGAGGAAAGAGACAACAGAAACATCCCTGTGACTGCAGCTGATTGTCTCTCCCTGGGGTATTTATAAGCTTCGTACCCGTGGGTGGGGGTGGGCAGTTGGCTCACTGTGACCTTGGGAGTTGGGGAGCCTGACTAGCATTCCTGGGAGCCACGTGAGCCAGACTGGCAGGCACAGCTGTAGCCAATGGGGAGGACACCAGCACTGGCTGCTCAGATTGAGTTTCACTCCTGTCGCTTGAGATTTTTTCCTTCTCTGCCTGTTGTGCTTTTCCTCTTTGTTTATGGGATTGGACAGGCGAATGCACTGATGGAGTCCTAGCGAGATGTTTGCCTAGTGGATTTGGGATTCTACCTTCAGTACTGAGCAACCACTTCTTGCCATTGCCTACCACAACTGAAGCCCCCTGACATGGCTGGGCTTTTATGGCTCCAAGCCTTCTGAGCACACAACCCGCCCTGCTCTATTAGGGCATTTTATGTTGTGTTCTATTCTACGCACTTCCTTTTTGCTGTCCTTAGAGGTTAGTGTATGAGGCTTTTTAATGCATGGGAGATGGGTCAGGACCAGACAAAGCAACAGATAGAGAAAGGACTCCATCTTTACCAGTCTAATCAGACCGACAAGGCCCTGCGAGTCTGGATGAGGGTTTTGGAGAAGTCTGCGGATCCTGCTGGCAGGTTTCGGGTTTTGGGTTGCCTCATCACTGCTCATGCAGAGATGGGCAGATACAAAGATATGCTGAAGGTAAGGCAAACTGGAGATGAATGCATGCCATTGTGTCGCACCCACTATGGAGAGTGGCTGGAGATTAGAATGTGAAATCGGGGGGGGTATTTTGTATATAGTAGAACATACCAGCTATCGAGTGCGTATTGTGGGCTACCATAATCACTGTGTTGACCAATAGCTCCAGCCCACAAGATACACAGAATGCTACTTTTCATTGGGTCTGGTCCCTCAGGATTCCCAGGTTATTGAGGTTCTCCAGTTAATTGTGGGGATCTTTCTTGATTTATTCCTCACATACAGGCACACCATGTTATCAGTCTTCAGGAAAAGGTATGAAAACAGGGCCTTTGCTCTGCTTACAGCTGTTTACAGTGTGTGTCAGTGTAAAAAAAAAAAAGACTTCCAAGTGGACTCTGTAGAATAAGAAGCAGTCTTGTGGACATGTCTGTCTGTTGTTCAATTGCTGTTTGATATCTAATACAGATCTTACATTGTTTTTTATTACAATTATTTGTAAAGAGGATGCTTTTTTGGCAGGGAGGTTGAGAGATGTTCCAGGAGGGATCTGACAGTTGAGGTCAGAGAGGGGCTCCCAGCTGTCAGGACAGCATAGAAGAAAGAAGGATATGGAGCTTGATGGAAGAATGATAAAAAGAAGCTGAAGTTACGTTTCAAGAGCATGAGGATAAACATGTTTGATTAAATGGGGTGGGGGTGGGGGGGGAAGGAAAGCTAATGTGTGGATATAAGAATTAACAGGATGCATATAGAGAGCAGCAGGCACTGTTTGGGAGGGTGGCTCAGGAATCTTGAAGACGAGGCAAGAGGCTGTTGTAATCATGTTAAGAAACTATCCCAGCCTGAAATAGAGTCTTGTTAAAGGGCCTTGATATTCTTATCCTGATGTTTTTGGTTGCCCCTTCCTAGCCTGGTAGTCATTCAGCATTTAGCACAAAATGTGAAGGGGGTGCCCACGTCGCATTGAAAAGTTTTTCTTGTAGCTCTGTTTAGAGTGGGGGAGGCACATGTTACTAGTAAACCCATGCACATGTCAAAGCCCTGTCTTAAAACCAAATACTTCGGATGAAGAAGAGAAGAAGGGTATTGATACACTGGGAAAACATTTGAAGAAAAACAATTCTGATAAGTGATGTGGAATTAGGTGGTGGCAGAAACAACAGACTGATTAGGGAAGAGAGAAGCAAAAAAGGTAAGATGTGGCTACCTGAAGGAAATACTGAAGGCTTCACAGAAAACAAGAAGCAGGCAAAGGAGTAGGATCAGTATACCTGAACCTGGGAAGAGAACAGAATGTGGGATCACAGTAGGTGAATTTTACTTCTTCTCAGCATTAGGAAGGAAAAATGACTTAAGCAAAACTGATTTTATACTGCAAGTGATCAAAGATAGAGGAAGGAGAACTTTAGCAATAAACCACTGAGAGAGGAAGTAACAGGAGAAAAGGGGTCAGAACTAAAGGCATGAAATTAACTGTGATTTAAGAAGGGTTATGGTGCTTAACCTCTTACGGAGATAAAAATTACTTCACACCAAGGAAAGAGGCTGTGGCAATCAGAAAATAATGAAGAACTTGTACAAAGGTAAGGGAATGTGGGGAAGCATGAGCTAATGCACGTTACTGGGTCCACATAGCAGCTTTCCTAAAGTGCTAAGGAAACTGAGAACATATATACCCAAACATAGGCAATTTATGGTTGGGTTGTCTTTTTTATTTTGTGAAGAATGTAAAATGTTCTAGTAGCTTAAATTATTATGTGTTGCCACTATACAAAAAGGAAGTAATTGGTGTGCTTGTGAATTGTTACCCATAAACCTAATTGATAATCTCTAAGGAAAACACATACTGAGAAAATTGCTAAATATTTACCTTTGCTACTGGTATTAATTCAAGCCAGCAGTGTGCTTGGTTCATCACAAAACACAAAAGAGTCACTGCTCAGAAGAGTTTGCAGTCTAAACGAAAGAGACTTCAAATCATTTAAGAGAACTGTATGCAATGAAACCTGAAGCTTATAGAACAAAAACTGTCAAGACTACAATTTGTAAGTAAAAATGAGGAAAGAAGTAGCTTACTTTTTTATTAATGGAGTACTTTAAGATATTAAGAATTCCAGAGAAGGTGAAATAAATTAAAGTGAGTGAAAGAAAACTGAGCCGCATTGTGTTGGATGTTTCCTGCTTCACCTGCTTCTCTTTAGGGCCATTTAACAGCTTTTTTCCACTAACCACTAGCCTAGTTCATCCTCCTTGCCCCAGACTGTGCGGAGAGAGGGAGAGGTTTCTTTAGACTGCTCATAGGCCTTTTAAACCACCAGAAAACTGCTCAACGTGTATGATGTTTCTCAGTCTGTGCTGCTGGACTTCTCTGCCCTGCTCAGAGATGAGCCACTTCGCCAGTACTCAAACGCTCTATGGGTGTTTGAGCTGTATTTAAATAAACTACGCACTTCTATAAACACTGTCTTTTCTACTTAAAGTTTGCAGTGGTACAGATTGACACAGCACGAGAGCTGGAAGACCCGGACTACCTTACAGAGAGCTACCTAAACCTGGCTCGGAGCAATGAGAAACTCTGTGAGTTCCAGAAAACCATCTCGTACTGTAAGACATGCCTGAACATGCAGGGTACCACTGTGAGCCTGCAGCTGAATGGCCAGGTGAGCCTCAGCATGGGCAATGCCTTCTTGGGCCTCAGCATTTTCCAGAAGGCTTTGGAGTGCTTTGAGAAGGCTCTACGCTACGCACACAACAATGATGACAAGATGCTGGAGTGTCGAGTCTGCTGCAGCCTCGGGAACTTCTATGCCCAGATAAAGGTGGGGTAACCTAAGGGATGGAAGGGTGATTGATTGTCTCATGGATTCAGGAAAGAATTGGAAATGGTGTGAATTTCAGTTTATTTGTTTGCTATAGAAAGTGAAGTACTGAGAGAGCATTGTAAGCTAAAATCTCTTCATTGTAAAATCGTCATTGAATACTCTCCTTCACAGTAAGGATGGGAGGATTAGTGTAATGTTTATATAGCACAACAGAAGCAGCTGTGAATATTCCTGTGTGTTGAAAAGATCAAACTTAGCTTCAAAGAAAATCACATCAGAGGACGTACTGTCTGCTCACAAGGCTGGCAGCCAGAACGCATGGATTCTCTATTTCTACCACTGTTGCAGGCAAATAGCTATTTTTATGAGCAAAACCAGGCAGGAACTGAGAATGGGGGTGATTTGCCAGTTCTAACTTCTATTACAAACAGCAACAAATAGGTTTTCCTCACAAAGTCTTGATTTTTGTCACTAATGGAAGACAACTGAAGTGTTGAAAACTATCAGTGAACTTCCTTCATAATACCAAAAAAAAGAAAAGACCATTGTGCTATATACTTTTAAGGTATGAAATAAGAAGGGAAAAAGGAAATTTTAAAAGTTACGGTTTCCTTTTGTGCATCTTGGAGAACTGAAAAAATATGAGAACTTTTTCATTTCTGCACTCTCATGTAACTTACTTCAGAATGGCTTTAGACATTTAGAGAATAGTTTTACGCACTTATTGTAAAAAAAAATAAAATATTTCTTTCTAAAATGCTTTTAATGCAGAAAGATGCTTAAAAATTAAAATATATTATATTATTACTTATTGTGGATTTAGTGAGGCCATTTGTTCCTGTTTCCTGCAATGATGGATAACCAGCCTCTTGGAGATCCTGACTCACCATATGGAGAACATGAGGGCTCCACATAGATGTTGAAAGCAGAGATGATGTAAGAGCAGAGAAAGTTTTCAACCTTTGGTTATACAGGAGGGTAAATGGTTCCTGCAGAGTAAAGCTGATGGCATACTATATAAAATTCATTTGCTGTGTCATTGCCCCTGTGTCCTGAAACCAGAGAGTAATATGAATTCAGTATACGGCAATTCTACCTTGCACAGTTTGATATCCAGTGAAAACATCTAATGAAATACTGCATGTGGAAGAGGAGCAGCAAGAGTTGAAAGGTATACAGAAATCTGCTAGCTGTTGCACTGTTAGTAAATAAAAAATGATTGCTGCTTTTATTTTTCCTTTTCTTTTTGCTTTTTTTTGCTATAACTGCTGTTTGTCTGCCTTACAGGACTACGAGAAAGCCTTGTTCTTCCCATGTAAAGCAGCTGAGCTGGTGAATGATTACGGAACAGGCTGGAGCTTGAAGTACCGTGCAATGAGCCAGTATCATATGGCAGTGGCCTATCGGAAGCTGGGGCGCTTGGCAGATGCTATGGACTGCTGTGAGGTATAGGGTGCAGGCAGATGCAGAGCTGTCAGAGGTCTCTGCAAGGGGATCTTGCCTACAGGATTGGGATGAAGAGAGATACTATGGCATTCACACTTGACTCTAGATGTTCCTGCTGCCTCCCAGTCTTAGAGCTGTGGTTTCAGTAGCCCAGAGGGCCTCAGGAGTTTGGATCTGTGAATGGCCCTTGGTTGGGAATATGTGAACAAGACTTTACTTGCCTTAAAAAGATTGTGCCATTTCTTTGGAGCTGACTTTTCAGTGGCTGGAGTGCACAGTCCCAGCCCTGCTGTTTTGAATGAGGAACAAGCTCTTACTGACCAAAGACAATTTCTTTCAGGAGTCCATGAAGATTGCCTTGCAGCATGGTGACCGGCCTCTGCAAGCGCTGTGTTTGCTGTGCTTTGCAGATATCCATCGCAGTCGTAAAGACGTGCAGGTACAGAGCTCTTTCCTGCCAGGAAGGACAGAGGGGATAGCAAGAGGGGCGGGAAAAGCAAGCCATAGCAAAACATGTGTTTTCCTCCCTGCTTCTGCAGACAGCCTTTCCTCGGTATGATTCTTCCATGAGCATCATGACAGAGATTGGAAACCGCCTGGGCCTGATCCAGGTACTGCTGGGAGTGACTAAGTGCTGGATGATCCAGAAGGAGCTGGACAAGGTCAGTTACAAACTTGTTTCTACAGACGTTTATTGGACAAGATTAGAACGTACAGTCTCTTTTCCAAACCGTACACCCATCAAAGTGCAGTAGAGACCTGTAACCCTTGGTTTTACCAACAGGGTCTGTTGCTTGTACAGTTATATTTCTCTGAATGGTCCCTCTCAGCCAGGAATTTGTTACTAACATCCATTCTGAGTCAGACTGCTAACTTACAGAATTGTCTCATTAGTCAATCCTGATGACTTCAAGCACTACTCTGAGAAACCAGCACTGAGGGAAGGAAGCCTGCTCCTGCCATTGTAGGCAATCAGCCTATGCTTATGCTCTGAAATAGATTCCACCGCCTACTTCTTAGCTATGTGACTAAGCTCATTGTTGTCATAGTGATGATGTTTAGAGAGCTCTACAGCTCCACCGTGTGCTTTGCAGACAAATGTGACATCAAATTCCTAGAGAAACTTTAAAGGTATATAAACTGTGATGTGAAACAGAAATGAGAGCAGAAAATCATTTGGGAATAGACAACCGGTCAATACAGTACAAGGGGGCGACATTACAGATTTTTAAAATGCTTAGGCAGTGTATGTGTGTTAAAATCCAGATTGCATTAGATCCAGCAGATTGGACTGCATGAAGGTTACTGGGCTGCAGAATGAGATGCTTAAAGGTTAGCCTTGAACTGGTGCTGAACAACCTGGAACGCCTGCACAGTGCCACATAAGGCTGCTGGTTTGGGTGTAGATATGATGAAGATTCACTCTTATCACTCACAGGAGACACAAAGAATTTTAGCTCAAGTGAAGCATCCCAGATATTAGGAAATCAAGTATGTGTCTGTCAGAAAAGACAAGTTCAAGGTGCCGTCAGCATCTGAGTTGTCTACAGCAGGGAATCAGTGGGTTGAGATACACCTTGCAACCTCAGTAAGTAAACGCTACATTTGCAATGGAAGAAGAAACTGTGGACTTAAAAACTTTGCTAAGTGTAATCCCTTCCCAGCCTCATATCTTAGATTCAAAAGAATCGGATTAGGACACAGCAGGTAGGCCTCTACATAAGAAAATATTCAGAGCACTCGTCAAACCCCTATGTCCAGTGATCCTACCTCCAGCCATTGCCACCCTCTGATATCACAAGCACTTCTCACCTGTGAGAGCCTGCTGAGGGCTTTGCACAGAGTCCTAATCTCACCAAAACCCACAGAAGAAGAGAATTAATAGATGAATCTTGTATTCTGTTCCAGGCATTAAAAGGAAGTCTGCCCTGGTGGGACAGGGACCTTATGCCCATTGCCCCAAATGTAGCCTCCTCAAATGTGACAGCACTGAATGCTCACCCAAGCCTGCTCCTCAACTTGGCAGTCAGAGTTTCCATTTCTCATGCTACTCATCTCAATATCAGTTACCAAATAAAGCAGTTTGCTAACTTTCCACTTGCAGGTTCCCTATTCTTGTCCTAGCTTCCTTCATCTTCCTGGTCTCCTTGGCCAGTTAGTCCATTTCCTTTCATTTGCATGTAGTCAATATTATTGCAGATCCTCCCAGGCTGTTGTCACAGCCTGCTTGCCCAAACTGTGGTGCAGTCTTGCATTCCTGACAAACTGTCCCTTGGACTTTTCAGCATCTCTTCCTCCACCCCATATGCTTCACTTTCATTCTTAGTCCCGGTCAGTAATTTCAGGGTTTTCCAGTACGCAGTCTCTCTTCCTAGGCACAGGTCTCAGTTATGTTCTGCCTGCTAGCCTTCAATTCCTGCTTCCCTCTCCTTCAAGGTCCTTATCCTAGGCTATTGCAGCCACCACAGCTCTAATGCCATCTCCTCTGCATTCGAAGTGCCATTTTTTCATCCCATCTAGTCTCTTCTCCTAGAACAGCAGTAATGCCAAATTATAGGGTAGAAATTTTATAATGTTCCTTCTGAAAACTACTGCATTAAAATGGAGACCTCTTCTTCCCCTTGGACAAATCTGAAGCTGATCTCAATAGTTCTGGAAAACAGAGATTGTTGATCAGGACAGTGAGGAACACTGTGGCATCTAAGGGAAAGTAGGGACTCCTTTGGTTAACAGCTGCTATACTAAATATTTTCCTTCAGATTGAAAAAGATTGATGATAGCGGTACACTCCTACATCACACCATGTGTAGGTAGGACAAAGTGGATATATGAACAGCAGGGGAAAAAACGGAAGAGTGTGGCGTATTGGTGGTGTTGATCCCTTTCTTCCCCTCTTGGAGTTGCCCGGTGATTACTGAGCCTGTAGGGTAGGATGGGGAAAAGGCTTGCTTTGCTTGTGCTTCATCCCAACCCCAATGGGCACATGGGAATGAGTTTAAGTCTGTATTCTCTCTGCTTGGAAACACCAGTCTCTGCCAACATCATACCTCTACTTTGCACTGTATGGCTGGAACAGAAATGCAGCTCTTGGATTATTTGTGGTCTTTCAGAAACCAAGCTTTTCTTATGGATGAACTTTTGGGAGGGGAGGGAAATCTGCCAGACAGCTATCTTGCATCTCCAGAGTTGCAGTGATGCTTGTTTATCCAAATCCTACTCTGTACCTCTTTACCTCTTTCTTTTAGTAATTCGCATAGGGCATTCGTACAAGTCTGGGGTTTGATATATCAGACTGAGAACTGATGATGCATGCTCTCCATTCACAGGCTCTGGAAAGCATTGAAAAGGCACAGGAGCTGGCAGAGGGACTAGGGAACAAGGTAGGATCCTACAGCTTCTCTTCAGCGCTGTCTGTAGTCTTCTGTCAGGCAACTTAAGAAGGCAAGCATTGAAGTATCCAGACTTGTTATTGCTTATTAATGTGTCAGTATTAACCAGTCGATGCTTCGGACTTGCTTTGTTGTGAAGTGTTTAGTTGTGGGCAGTTGCACAGATGATCACTAGTGAGCAAGTCTGAGAAGTGAGGGAGGAGTCACAGTGGGATAAACAAAGAGGCAAGTGGGAAGCAGTAAAAATGGGGTATGAAACAAGCAGAGTGCTAGAGGATTAGGGGTCTCTTCTTGAAAAATATTATTGCCCTGAGCAGCAGCTGAACTGTGTGCTGGCTGGAGGCAAAGGGAAGTGAAATACAATGTATGTCATGGCTAGCTCAGGAAAACCATCTTGATGAAAAATCTGCAGAGTGCCTCAAACCTGGTGCCCCCTTTTGTGATACGGAGAAGTAGGGTTAATGGCAAGAAGTGCTGAGAGACCAAATGTCCTTATGACTGATCCTATCCCTCGGGCAGCTTTCTGTGCTGATGGGGCTGTGGTGGTTTCTACTCCTTCTGTTGCTGGTCTGTCTTCACCTTGTTGTTCACTTTTGTTTGTGCCCTTCACGTGCAGCTTGGCCTGCTGAAGCTCCACTGCCTGTGTGAAAGGATCTATCGCACAAAGGGGCAGCAGCGAGAATTGCGTGACCACGTAGTGAAGTTCCATGAATGCGTGGAGGAGATGGAGCTCTACTGTGGCATGTGTGGAGAGTCCATCGGGGAGAAGAACAACCAGCTCCAGGCGCTGCCTTGCTCCCACTTCTTCCACTTAAAGTAACGAGTTGGAAGTGCTAAAGATCCTTGTCATGACATTAGTTGTAGGAAAGAGCTGTTCATGCCCAGGGTAGGACAGTCCTGTTTACCTGTGCCCTGCAGGATCCCATTGCAGTGTTGTGAATCTCATGGCCTTGAAGGGTGAGGTTTAGCCACAATATCCATCCCACTCCCACTTCTGTCCTCTAAATGATTGTTCACTAATGTCCTCGCCTTGCAAGTGCTTAGGATTCTTACTTAATTCCTCTTGGGGAATCAGTTTTTCACTCCCAGGGGCAGTTTGCGTTTTCCCCTGAATCCCCCACTTTCTCTCTTGTCTGGAGGTACACTGAGGTGAAGAAGGTTTTCAGTCCGTTACTGTGCTACTGCCATGAAAGAATTTTATTTTTTAGAAGAAATGCGAGTGTAACAAAACACTCGGTTCTGAAAACTAAGAATTTTAAAACACAGCCTCACCATGCCACCAAAATTAGGATCACACCACCGGGCAGCGAGAGGTGCCTAATGAGCTCTGTGGGTTTGTCTCCAGCAGTATAGAAGCTTACTTTTGTAGAGGAATGGGTGGAAAAGAGCTCAAGTCTTGCCCACGACGGGAGGGAGCTACGTTACAGGGCCAGTGTACGGAACAGCAGTGGGAGCAGCGCTGGGGGAGCCTCCGGCGGCAGGACACGGAGCGCTGCCGACACCCTCTCTTCTTGCCTCTGCAGGTGCCTCCAGACCGACGGGACCCGGGGCTGCCCCAACTGCCGCCGCCTGTCGGTGAAGCCCGGCTACGTCTGACCCGGCCTGCGCCGCCGGCACTGCTGTTCCTCCCTGCCGCCCACCGCCCTTCCCGGGGCCCTTCAGGCTGTGCCTGGCGGCCCCCGGCGGCCGCGGGGCTGGGGCGGGCGGCGGGGGTGTCCTCGATCTCCCCTCCGCATGGCTGGCGTTGACTCGGCCCGGCCGCGCTCCTTCCTGCCCCGTCCCCCGCTCCTCTGTACGGGGATTGACTGTAATAAAGGCTATCGCCGCTAGAGCGCCCCGCCTGCCTCCGCCGCCGGGTTCGGGGGGGCCGGAGGGGGGGGAGGAGGCACCAGTAGCCCTCGGTGCCGCCTTCGCCGGGCTCCGCCCCTGCCCCGCACCAAGATGGCGGCGGCGCCATCACTCAGCAGATTTGGCCGGTGGCACGTGACCTGGGCGGCGGTTTGCCCCTCGCTATCGGCATATTCGGCAGAGCGGTCGGGCCGCTGTCCGGGCGGCGGCGGAGGAGGGGCCGCGGCTGCCGCGGGGCGCTGAGGAAGGAGAGGGGGCGCGGGGCCCCCGAGCCGCCTGTCCCGCTGCCTTCCGCCCTGCTCCCGGGGCGGGGAGCGCGGAATCTGCCGCCCGGAATCCGCCGCGCTGTGCGCTCGCTGGCTGGGTGGCTGAAAGATGGCGTCTGTGTGGGATGAGTCCGAGGTGAGAGGCCGGGGCCGCGGGCCGGGGGCCGCCGGCGGGCGCGGGGCTGCGGTGGCGGGGCTGGGCCGAGGGTGACACTGCCGTTGTGCCCCCGTAGGATGGCGTCGGTGAGGAGGTGCTGAAGATGTCCACGGAGGAGATCGTGCAGCGTACGCGCCTCCTCGACAGCGAGATCAAGGTAGCGACCGAGGGCCGCCAGGCGCGGAGGGGAGCGAGGCCGCGCCGGGCCGAGCCGTCTGCCTGCGGCGAGGCCGCCCCTTGGGAGCCCTGCCCTGCTGGTGCCCGGAGACCGGCGGGGCGGGGGGGACACGCAGACGGGCTTTGCAGAGCCATGGGGGAAGAGCCGAGGGCAATGAAAAATAAGATGCAGTTAACTCGATCGAGAAGGGTAGATTGAGGAATAGCAAGACTCGAAGGTAGTGAAGAAATACTAAAAGAGCAAGGACCCGAGGAAGGTGGGCGGACAGTTGTTCTACAGAGCTTTGGATGCTTTAGCTAAAGGTACATGAGTCCTCCCAGCTCTCATAGGCACAGGGCAGGGGGAAGTCTGTTCCGTGGCCTGGGTAGGATCATCAGGTAATTCAGGTTGGAAGGAACTTGAGAAGATCTCTAGTCTCATCTCCTGCTCAAAGCAGGGTCAGCCTTAACCCAGGCTGCTCAGGGCTTTGTCCAGTTGGATCTTGAAAGCCTCTAAAGACGAAGATTGCACCGCTTCTCTGGGCGTTCTGTGCCACTGCTTGACTGTCCTCATGAGGATAAAGATTTTTCATCTGTCTCCTGTGCAGTACTGTGAAGTGTCTGGTTCTGTCATCTTGATACCTTTCCCAGTAGTTCTTTTCTCCAGCTGAACAAGCCCACTTCTCTCAGCTACTTCTCACAGGGCCTGCGCGCCAGCCCCCTGGCCATGTGGGTGGCCCTATGCTGAACTCAGTCCAGTTTATCAATGCCTTTGCTGTATGGGGAGGTACAAAACTGTACAGAGTACTCTAGATAGGATCTAACAAGTATTGAGTACAGGGAGCTGATCACTTTTCTCTATCTCCTGGCTCCTGTTAGTACAGCCTGGGATGCTGTTTGCCGCCCGTGGCACGTTGCTGGCCCTGTTCAGTTTATTGTCCATGGAGACCCCCAGGTCCCTTTCTGCAGAGGGGGTCCCCAGCCAGCCAGTCACCAGCCTGTATCATTGCAAGGCGCTCTTCCTTCCCAGGTGTGGGGCTTTCCATTTACCCTTGAATTTTGTAAGGTTTCTGTATGACTATTCCTTCAGTCTCCCAAGGTCCCTCTGAGTGGCAGCCCTGCCCTCGAGCACAGAGACTGTGTCCCCCAATTCAGTGTCATCTGCAAACATGATGAGAGTGCACTCCATCCTCTTTCCTAGGTCATTCATAAAGATAGGATGGACCTGGGTAGACCTGTGCCAAGATAGACCCGTTTCACCTAAAAGAGCACCTATAACTTTAGAGTAAGTGTGTCTCTACTGCCCAGTGTTAGCAATAGTGAGATAAATTGTTTCACAAATTCTACAGAGCATCATAGAAAATTTCTTCCTTCTATCTAGTCTGAATATACCCTCTTTTAGTTTAAGACCATTACCCCTTCTGCTATCACTTTAGGCTCTGCTAAAAAGTCTGTCCCTATCTTTCCTGTAGGCCCCTTTAAGTACTGAAAGGCCACAATAAGATCTTCCTGGAATCTCCTCTTCCTGAGGCTGAACAACCCCAACTCTCAGCCTGTCCTTGTAGGAGAGGTGTTCCATCCCTCTGATCATTTTTGTGGCCCTCCTTTGGACCCGCTCCAACAGGTCCATGTCTTTCCTGTGCTGAGGACTCCAAAGCTGGACACAGTACTCCAGGTAGGGTCTCACGAGAGCGGAGTAGAGGGGCAGAATCACCTCCCTCAACCTGCTGGCCACGCTGCTTTTGATGCAGCCCAGCATATGGTTGGCCTTCTGGGCTGCAAGCACACATTGCCAGCTCATGTCCAGCTTTTCATGTGCCAGTACCCCCAAGTCCTTCTCAGCAGGGCTGCTCTCAATCCCTTCATCCCCCAGCCTGTATTGATACTGGGGGTTGCCCTGACCCAGCTGCAGGACCTTGCACTTGGCCTTGGTGAACCTCATGAGGTTCACACGGGCCCACTTCTTGAGATTGTCCATGTCCCTCTGGATGGCATCCTGTCCCTCAGGCGTGTCAACTGCACCGCTCAGCTTGGTGTCATCTGCAAACTTGCTGAGGCTGCACTTGATCCCACTGTCTATGTCACTGATGAAGATATTAGTCAGTACTGGTCCCAGTACGGACCTCTGAGGGATACCACTTGTCACTGATCTCCATCTGGACATTGAGCTGTTGACCACAGAAGTAGTAAAAGCCTCAGAAAAGTTAAAATTATATAAAGATGTAGGAATTTGAGCTTTCAGTCGTGCTACTAATATATGTTTGGTTTGGGGTTTTTTTTCCTATAGAAAGGTTTTGTATCCTATCGAAGCCCAGGCCAAGGTTAATTCAAACCATAAATTACTGGTCATAAATTGGAAAAATGAGAGGTTCCACAGGGATATGAAGATGACCTTGCCACTGTGAGGGCAGTCAGACAGTGGAACAGGTTGTTCCATAGAAATTATATAGTCTGTCCTTGGAAGTTTTCAAGATTCAGCTGGGCAAAGCCCTGAGCAACCTAGTGAGAAGAGCCCACGCTGACCCTGCTTTGAGCAGGAGGTTGAACTAGAGGCCCCCTGAGGTCCCTCCCAACCTGAGTTGTCCTGTGAGTTCCACTGTTTTCTGAAGGACGTGGCTATCTTTGTGAGGAACAAGTACGGGATGTTACTCCAGAATGTTTTACTTTCAAGGAGAACCGAAAGTATTTTTTTCCCTACAGAGGCAATCGGTATGTTTGTTTCTCATATGTAGGCCTCGATATGTGTGGTCTTGTAGAACAGAACAGCCTTATAAAAATGGCACCTCTCTTTCTCTTTGTTCCACTGCTAGTCCCAGTGCTCGCAGTAGACACAAGCCTTAGTTCTGCCATTCCCTGTTTGTACTTTCAGTTTGATTCTGTACTGTGATACTTTCAGTTTAGGGTTTTTCTGACTGTTTGTTCCTATGCTATTACATGTCATCACTTCAGTGTTCCAGCACAAAATTCTTCTTTAAACCCAGCAAAACATAACTTTAAAATAGGTGTGTGTGTATACAGATGCATATAGATATGCACGTGTGTGTGTATATATAGTTACCTGTGTATCTATATAAATTAAAAAATAAAAACCAAAACACAGTTGCCTTATGTAGGTCCTATCCTTATCTAGGTCATATTGCAACCCTGTAAGCTGATGCATTGATTAGGCTAAGGTTATCCAGTGACACTGGGAAGAAATTACTTAGGGATGTTGATTAGTTGGAGACTAGAATGGACTGCATAGCCTTGATTCCTAACCAATTTCGGCTAATTTGCTGGCTTTCCCTCTTCTTATATTACGTTTCCCTTTATACCCACTGTTTCCTCAGACTTACATTTTTATAACTTTGGAAATAATGTATGAATTTTATCTTGCCTTAGTCTTCTGATATTATTCCTATCTCTTTCTTCTGCATACTGATTCCAGATCATGAAGAGTGAAGTACTCAGAGTGACCCATGAGCTTCAGGCCATGAAAGACAAGATCAAAGAGAACAGTGAGAAGATCAAAGTGAACAAAACCTTGCCATACCTTGTCTCTAACGTTATTGAGGTGAGAGCAGTGCGCTTTCCTGCAGCAATGCAAGAAGTGTGCGCAATATATATCAGGAGGGAGAAGGGCAGGGGAATTCATCAGTAATTTGAGACATTGCGTATTCTCAAACTACTGATGCTCCTGGAGCCAGGACTTTCAGGTTTTTCTGCTGGTTTTGTTTGTGATCTGGAAGTGCACATCACTTGCCCACTTCTTGTCTGGGTCGTTCCTTAGATATTGGCTACTGCTTATCTGTACGTAACAGCCATCAGAGGGTGACACAGCCTTGCTTAGTGTAGACTTAGGCATGTGAAATTTGGTACGTGCTTTCTGAAACTTGTGACACAGCAAATGAAAAGCGGTGGCTCTGTTACTATATCATATTTTTTCTGCAATTCAGTAATTTTGCTGATAGGCCAAAAAAAATCTGATAGTTTTCTCTTTTTAAAAAAGGGGGGTTGGTTTGTACTAGTGTTTTAAAACTTAATGACCTTAAGGCTTAATGTGAGCTGCTGTAATGGGAGGATAAATCAGTACCATTGACTACTACTTTGTTCTGAACTTTATAATGTCTTTCTATGCGCTGTTGTGTGCTGCTTCATAAGGAAGAAATTTTTATAGGAAGGCTTTAATGCTTTCAGGATTCTACTGCTGATGGATGATGGGAAGTTTTATTTCTCATATTGCATGTAATTCAGAAGCGTTAGTCCTGGGGTCATCCTGCTAGCCTGGTTACATTGTCATGAAATGTCTCACTCTGCTTTTCAGCTGCTGGATGTTGACCCCAATGACCAGGAGGAGGATGGAGCAAACATTGACCTGGATTCGCAGAGAAAGGGCAAGTGTGCTGTGATCAAGACCTCTACGCGCCAAGTAAGACCCATGTGCCCAGCCAGGTGTGAGGAGTTCTGAAAAGGACCTTCTCCTAGTATGGCTGGTTTTGCTTACTTTTTCTTTCCTACAGACATATTTTCTGCCTGTTATTGGGTTGGTTGATGCTGAGAAGTTGAAGCCCGGAGACCTTGTGGTGAGTGATGCTGTTGTGACTGTTAGAGATGATGTTGGCCAGAAAATTACCTATGTCTTGCCCTTTAAAAAGGAGACAAATCTGTCCAGATTACTCCAAGACCATTTCTGTATTAAAATTTTAATAAAAAGATTTTATGGATTCAGTCATATTTGTAGCGTAGAAAAGTAGTTTGGGGTGTGTGTTCTTTATACATACAATTAGGTGCTGAAAATTTAGACATCACCTAGTAAGTTTTCTAAGACCAATCTTTTGTAACCTAAGTAAATTGGACCCCTCTTTTTCAAAATGTGCTAGGTTAGCTGTGGCATTGTCCACTGTGCCAAGCTGTGGTGATTTGAAGAGTGCCAATGTCAAAGCTCGTTATTCCTGTATCCTTGAGGTCTAGTGAATCATCTTGGATTGCATGTTTATTAATTGCTATCTGAAGGGCCTGTTAAAAGCAAAGAACTTGTGTTTATAGGGTGTGAACAAAGACTCTTACTTGATCCTGGAGACTCTACCTACTGAATATGATTCACGGGTGAAAGCCATGGAGGTGGATGAGAGACCCACAGAGCAGTACAGTGACATCGGGGGGCTGGATAAACAAATCCAAGAGGTGATACTTTATGTTTAGTTTCTGGTGTGACTGAGGACAACAGTCTTTGAATTTCAGCTCAGAGCTTCAGCTCAAAGCAGGCAGCCTGGGTCTGTGGACGAGAATGGGTTTATGTATTAATATTTTTCTTTTGCTGTAGCTTGTGGAGGCCATTGTCCTGCCAATGAATCACAAGGAGAAATTTGAAAACTTGGGTATACAGCCACCCAAAGGAGTCCTTATGTATGGGCCTCCAGGAACAGGGAAGACGCTTTTAGCTCGAGCATGTGCTGCCCAGACCAAGGTAAAAGGAACCTGTGAAAGCATGTGCTGCTGTAGAATAGTACCTGAAAAAGAACACCTCCAAGGGGAGAGGGGTCATACATGCAAACTGGTGTTACAAAGGCTGGGATTTTCTTGTCTGTTTGCTTGCTTGCTTGTTTTAATTAAGGGCTTCTTGTAATAAGAACTGACCCTATTGAGAAACGAGGCATAGGATTCTCTTTCACTTCCCAGGCTACATTCCTGAAGCTTGCAGGTCCACAGCTTGTGCAGATGTTCATTGGTGATGGAGCTAAGCTGGTACGCGATGCTTTCGCTCTAGCCAAGGAAAAAGCTCCTTCCATCATCTTTATTGACGAACTGGATGCCATTGGCACTAAAAGGTGAGGTGTAGGCCATGTTGTAAAGCTCTTGGGAGCTGCCCTTTACCTGTGTATGTGAGGGAAGCCAAGCTTAAAGCATGACCTATTCAGAAACAGATAGCAGTTGCCACAATCTTTGGGCTCCTGAGTGAAGTTCATGAGACTTGGGATCTATCTGATGGCGTCCTGCTGTATAAAACTGTTTTCTGTTACTGCATCAGGCACATGAAGACGTTCACCTTCATTTACTACTTGGGCCTGGACAACATTAGCCCCATTCAGCTCTAGGGACATAATAAGACTTAGCTGCGGCAGACAGTTATTGTAGTCGCAGTCCTCATCAGGGTAGGACTTCTGTAGTTTCAAGGAGGAATTTGGAAGACATTGGCCAAGGAGTGTGAACTGCAGTCATCCAGTCTTTTTATGTGATTAAAACATAGGGGCAGGGTGGTCATGTTCACACTGATAGTTTTACCCTTGTTTCCTCCTCAGGTTTGATAGTGAGAAGGCTGGTGATCGGGAGGTGCAGAGGACCATGCTGGAGCTGCTTAATCAACTTGATGGTTTCCAGCCCAACACACAAGTCAAGGTTGGGATCTAGCAGAGAGTGCTACTGAGGTCCAGGGCACTCTATCAGGGGATGGAAAACAATGTCCAGGGAAGAAGCTGGGTGGATCCTTGGGGAGGAGACGCCTGTCCTCCAGATGCCTCAGACTGATGACCCTATTTCTACTTAGGTGATTGCTGCAACCAACCGGGTTGATATCTTGGATCCAGCTTTGCTCCGCTCTGGACGATTAGATCGCAAGATTGAGTTCCCGATGCCTAATGAGGAGGCCAGAGCCAGAATTATGCAGATCCATTCACGCAAAATGAATGTCAGGTATGGAGGAGGCATGCCCTTCTGGGGCTGTGTTTGTCACTCATGATGGTACCTCAGGACTGTGGAGTGGTAGGTGCCCTCTTTTGTTGAGAACTCACTGTTGTGTTTTAAGGAAGCTCTATACCTTGCTTTTTCTATTTGGTAAATGTTCTCAGACTTTTTTTTCCCCCCTCCTGCTCATATCAGCCCTGATGTGAACTATGAGGAACTGGCTCGCTGCACAGATGATTTCAATGGAGCCCAGTGCAAGGCTGTGTGTGTTGAAGCGGTAAGTATTCCTCTACAGCAGCCAGCACTGATAGGCGGGAAATGTGAAAGCTAGCATGGAGTAATTACTTTGAACTGATGTGGTGCTCACATGCTCTCTCTAAATACTGTGTCACTGGGCAGGGGATGATTGCCCTCCGTCGTGGAGCTACAGAGCTCACCCACGAGGACTACATGGAAGGGATCCTGGAGGTTCAAGCAAAGAAAAAAGCCAATCTGCAGTACTATGCCTGATCTCTACCCAGTCAAGGTTGTGGCCTTGGCAGAGGACAGGACTAGGGTGGACTGTACCACTTACTTTCTGTCTGGAAAAAATAAAGTATTTTTTCGCTCTAAAAACCAAGTACGTGATGTATTGGGGCTGTCACCCTTGCTCGGTGGTTCTGCATCTGCAAAAGGGAAGGTGAGAACCTCCTGTCCACAGTGCACATCATGCTGCCTTTGGAGCCACCTACTGCTAGAACTGGATTAAATCCTGCTCTGCTACTTCTGAATGAGGACCAGCAGGTTATACTGCATAAGTGTACTTGGAAATTGAGGAACTGCAGCTCAGACAGCATCCCCTGTTTTCACCTGTACAGCCAGTAAACAGACTACAGCTTTGTTAAAGTCTTTGAAACTTTTGAACTAACACTCATTTTGCAAGGGAGAAGTGAACACAATTCACAAATTAATGATGTGTTAACTTTGTCATTTAAATGTAACCCTGGAAGCTTTAACACCTTTGCTGATAAGTATGTGAGCTCTCTGGTGAATCGGTTTGGTAATTAGAAAGAATTCAAGGTTTCATCCACTGAGCAAGTCTTTCAGTACTTTTAATGCCAGTTGAGAATTACAACTTCCATTTAAAAATTACACTTTTCATAAATACACTTACTTTAGCATTATCTTACATGCCACTGTATTGTATTTTAAATACAATGTAAACATCTCCAAATGCTGGCCATCTCATCTTTACCTGTGCAGTTTTTGGACACTTGGGAGAGGGGCAGGGATGTGAGGGAAGAAAGAATAGATGAATGCAAGAAAAATGCACCCCAAAGTACTTTGGCTGATGTTCCTGAGTTAGCCCTAGTACTTGCACTGGTTCCAAGGTTCTTGCTGCTCATTTTGGAGAGGAGAGCTTGTTCCAGTGGAGCATGCGTGTTCTTGACACACTGTGCTCAGGGGGCATTTGACATTAGAAAGGGGTGAGTGGTGAAGTGAGCAGAACCCACACATTCCTGAGGAAAATACATCGCGGTTCCTTTGGACATTAATATTAGATGAGGGGCTGTACATCTTCTGCTATTTTAGCAGTACTGCTATTTGAGCTTGGGGAGAATTACTCATCTCCTTTCACAGAACAGGAGTTGCACCCACAAGTTAGTTGGGGGGTGAAAGTTGATCCCGGCAGCTCAAACTGACACACTTTCAGAAATATACCCTGGCCTCTAGTGGAATAGTTATAAGCTGCATGTTGCATACATCTCCCCATTAAAACAAGGGTATGTTAGTTAGCCAAATGAGTAACCTTACCTGTGTAAGAAGCTGAGGAAAACTTTCCCCTCCTTTCCTAAAGCCACTAAAAGGGGTTTTTTAGAGTCTTGCTGCTCAGTTACAGCCGGCTCCTTTTGGAAACAGCTTTAGTAGTGAGTAAATAGCTGATACCACAGCATGAAATAGCACAGATTTCTGATTTAAATGAGTTAATACTAGGAATGGGCTAATTCTTTGGCCTAAACCTCAGCTTAGATCAAGGTTCTTTAGGGAAATGATGGCCTGAGCCAACACTAGACACGCCTGTTGCAAAAGTGTTCAAGCCAACTTCACGTAGCTCCTTGCCCTAATTTGGGTCTGAATTGCACAGACCTGCAGCAATAGAGTTGGTGCGTAAACATCCCTTACAACTGGACAATAACAGGACCATGGAGGTACAGTTCAAAAAACAGCACAAAAAAAGACACAGCCTTGGACTTAATCCCTTGTAAACAGAAGAAAAACAAATCAAAAGAACTGTCCCCCTTAAACCATCAATGAGCAAATCGCCAATAATTCAAACCTGGAGTTACTTGCAATATGTCTGTGTCCACGACTGGAGGCTGTAGCAGCATCCCACAGGCTGGTATTTCCACAGCTATGGTACTGCTCTCCACACGCTGACATGCCACCTCTTCCTGGTGTTAACCCACAGCTCTGCCCAGGCTGCGCTTTCCAGTCTCTCCTCATTTCCACCAAGGTCACACGGCCCCATTTTCTTGTCTGGGTTTTTGTACGGATGCCCGAGAAGTGTTGAGTGATGGGGCCAATGTGCAGAGGAATCCAGCCAGCAGGGTGAGGCCCAAGCCTCCCCAGGCACAGAACATGGACCAGCCATAGCCATGACTGATGTCCTCTGGCAGACCATAGACGTAGCGAGGATAGCGAGATAACTCAAAATTGATCCCAGCTACGCATGTGCAGAGTGAGATGATACAGCATGTACCTGCAGGAGAAAAGCAAGAGGGTTCTATACTGCCCTCAGAAGGGTTAATTATGCTCTGCTTTTTTCCCCCTAGGTATTTTCAAAAAGTCATGAATTTTCAAAATTTCAAAATCAAGAATTACTCCTTTTTTTTGTAGTCCCACCAGTCTCTTGCTATTTTAAACTCAGTCGTGTAATTCATCATGCTTCGATTCTCCTGAGACTTTTATTTATTTCCAAAGACTAATGTCATCAGGTTCTGGACAGTACTTGGGCAGTCTCTCCTATGGAACGTAAATAGCTGCAGCCCAGGGCTGCAAAGTGCAGCACTGCTTGCTTTCTACAAGGAACATCGAGACTCCTGCCAGCTGTAGCTTAGACCTATAGAAAGTGCCCAGGTTTTTGTCATCTGCTACACATTCACTAAGCACCTATACAGAGGAGCAAAAAAGCTGAAGAAACTTATAACGCAAGGCACTCTATTATGTCTAATACACACTAGTACACTAGACTCAAGGTTGAGGTGATCGTTTTATTCTCTCCAGCTCTGGATCTGTGTCTAAATACTAATGGCAGCTCTTACTGCTGACAGCATGCCCACCACAGTAGTGCAGAAGCACTTGAAGGGGACCCAGTCTACCTGTTCCACTTATAATCCTTTACTCTCTCACTGTTGTGTGATAAAGAAATTAAAATGTTCCCAGAGGAAACTGCAGTTAAGCAGCACACAAGATGACCAAGGACAGCACAAGCCTAACTTCCAGCCTTTCTAGCATCACGCAATGTCAGCAGGGTAGTTTTTTGTGCAGCTCCCCAAAAACACGCCTTGAGAAGGCTCACTTATGGCAAGGGAAGATTCCCCCCAGCACTCCAAAGTGGTACCAAACCATTCTCACACCTACTTGTTCAATTGATAAAAATGCTGTTGTATCACCCAAGCTCCTTGCTAGCAGCCATTATAGGTGCTGACGCTGGGCCTCTAGGCTAGCAGCTCTGGGTTTTAAGTAGAGCCTCATTTTTCATACTCTTTACTGCTTGCAATTTAAGAGTCCCCATCCTTGGAGCATCTCAGTGGCCCACCCTTTTGGTGCATTTGTTGCTTCTATGCCCCTTTCAGATAAAGGCAAAACAGTGCCCATTTTTGAGCTGAAAAATCAAAGTTGAGAAAAAACTTTGGCCGTGCACAAAGTCTGCTCCCAGCCAGGAGGAACAGATGTAACACCCCTGGCAAGCACTGAGCTTGTGTCCTTACCACTGGGCCAATGTTCTCCAGGCTTGGGTCAGTTTGGACTTCATTGTTACCCAAAGATGTGAGCATCTTTGAGCAGCAGAAAGGTGCTCTACATTGAGTTTGTTTGTTTGTTTGTTTGTTTGTTTGTTAAGATTCCCTAGGGAAAAGTGAACTGAGCTGTCTGACAGGAGCTCCAGGCTCCACACAATTGGAGCAGGCAAGAGGACTGTGCTCATTGTGCATATGGACCCTGTGGCTACACACCAGCTCTCCAGAGCAGAAGGCTCATGTACATACAGCAGGGTCTACTCAGAAAGATGCAAATAACCCCGCAAGCACAGGTCCTGCCCAGTGCTGGAAGTGGTAACTGCACCGTGCTGGTGGTTTGCTGCAGGCTGACTTTACTTTTAAGAGCACCTCCCCAGCCAGCAATACTGACTGTGGTGACTTCAGGAGTAGAAGCAAAAGGCTCTCACCTCCCATTAGGAAGAGCAGCCCAGCCACATACTGCATGAGCTCCTGCTGTTTGCAGCAGCCCAGTACACCAATGATCCACCCAAACAGGATGATGGAGACTGCCATGCCAATGAAGCCAGCTGTCATCCTCCGCAGATCTGAGGAAAGAGAAAGGAGAAAAGCAAGAAAGAAGACATGAAGATGGCAGCACCCAGACAGGACAGCCAGGGGAGAGTCCGGACAGATTTAAATTTGCTGGTTCTAAAGTTTATACTTTACCCATGGACTCCTCCTCCTGTAGCTTCTTTGAGGTAGATAGTTTGCCCATTGCACTGAAACGAAGGTAATCCAGCTAACTTGACCCTTCTGCTGGGCACTGTACAACTAGAGAGCATTTCTGTCCTGATCAAGGGGAATACTGGCCAAATACTCCCCAACATGGGACAGAAAGACTGCATTATGAATTCAGCAACAATTTGTAAATGTTAGTACAGCAAGGGTTTGTTGTTGGGGTTTTTTTGTGGTGTGTTTCTTTGGGATGGAGTTAGTTGGGTGAGTGTCTGCTGAAAATAGAAATAAAAGTGAGAGGGGATGCTGAAGAGAAGTAAAGGACTAGCGCATGGAAGGCAGATAGCATGAACTGAAAAGAGGAATAGTGGAAGGACAGAAGCAGACAGCCTATTAATACAGTATGATGGGAGCAACTCTAAACAAGCTCTAAAAAAAACCTCAGACACCAGTGATATGAACAGCACTTTGTCATCTATAATACAAGTGCTGTTCTTGTCTCCTCCTAGCTGGATTTCCTCAGCACTGAGGCTCACATGACAGGGGCTAGGCAAAATTACGTGAGGCAATAGAACCGGAAAACAAACATAGAAGCAGGAGCAAAAAAACCTGATTAAATCATTCTTAGTGACAGGCTACTGGTCAGTCATCTGTGTGGGAAGGACTTGGGCATGAGGCAGCTTGTAGGCCAGGAGCTGGTAACAGGCGGTTGCAAAGACAAATTGAGATGTTCCCTAAAAGAGCTGGTTGCCAGGGTCACTGGTGCGCACCCAGAAAAATGCAACAAGATCTATACAGTGATAAAGCACCTTTGCTGTAAGCCAGCTAGGAATTGCTTGTCCCCAGATCCAGAATATGATTACACCTTGCAACACACTACACCCATGCCTGTATTCCTGAATACACTGCTTAAGCCCCTCCAAAGCTCATGCTCCCCTCCAATTATACTGTCAGCTGCTTGCCCTTCCTCACTACCAAATATGTATTTATGCTTAGAGCCCAGTGACATCTAGCTGATTCAGAGCCCTCACTTGACATTGCATTGAAGCATTAAGTAATTCAAACAGTCTTGTATGCTGCTTTGGGTTACTTACGGAGCGCATGCCACTCATCCTGCCGGATGGTGTTTGTGATGTTGATGGGTAAGTTGCGAGGCAGTGAGCTGGAGGTGTAGTGGTACTTCACAGCAGTGCAGCGCTGAATAACTCCTGTAAAAAGAGACATCAGTGTGAAACAGCGTGAAACCCCTGTGCCTTGTACTTGCTGCTGAGTTGGCTGGCCCAGCAGAGCTCACACCGGGGAAGCCTTAGTTCAGCAACACAGCAAATGTACCCAAAAAAGAGCTGGTTACTTCAAAGGCTTTGGGGATTAGGAGGGGTACCGAGCCTGGCTACAAAGAAATACCGGCAAAGAGGGAGCAAGGTGCTGACCCAGGCGGGCTCCAGGAAGGAACAGCTGAAAGTGAACAGTAAGGACAGTCACCAAAAACAGCTCCAGAAGCTTCCTAGAGGAACTGGTAAAATGTCTTTGGGATGGTGGAGAAGACAAGAACATGACTGAGTACCAACAGGACTGCTTTGTCTCTAAGAAGACAGAGTAGAATCACTTTTTGAAAATTTTGAATGAATGCTGGGAAGTGAACTGCATGGGTGAAAAGTTTGAATTCACTCCAGTAGTCATTGGCTCTTTGCTACTTTCGATGAACAACAGTACCCAAGTAAGCTTGTTTCCATTATAGCTTAAAGAAAAGTGTATCCCAGATGCAAATATGAACCTACATGCATGCCCTTCTTGAAAGGGATTTTTAGTTTAGAAAACAACGGGTAACACGGGGGTGGAGGGAGGTGCCTTGCCCTCCCTGTTATAACTAAAGCTGCGGCTGGGGGTGGGGGGAATAAACGTGGATGGTGGAGTGGAAGAGAACAGCCGGAAGGGTAAAAGAGCTAAATAGTACAAAAAGTTCCTGTTAAATAACGGCTACAGGGTCATTACCACTATTGAACGCTGGGGCAGAAGAACCATTCAGAAACAATCAGTTGGGCAGTGAGCTAATTAAGCTGGTGAACAATCACTAGCAAGGGAGCTGCAGACTCGGTGATCAGCTTTGCAAAAGACACTAGAAAACCCAGGAGAAGAAATGGGCTTTGTGCTGCTCCCGCAGCAATGGAAAGCATGATTTTATTCTCTAACAACATTCACTGGGACTGTACTGAGCTGGTTCCTGCAAGGACCTGCAAAGAGGAAGCCCTGGCTTCACAAAATTAGGCGTTGCACACAAAAGACCCAGCCAATTCCAGGGAGGGAAAGGTGATCGAATTTCCCCAGATTAACAAAACAGTGACATTTATTACTGACTGAAACAAGCAGACATGTAAAGAACATGCCCCAAGAGGGTAAAATCAAAGCTAGAGTTTCAAAAGCCTCTGAGCAGCAAAGTATCTCAAGCGGGCCCCCATCCTCGGCTGTGCTTCCCCTCACCCCCTTCCCCTGCTGCGGTTCCCTGTCGCCTCCCCTGACACAACAGGGTGCTGGCAGCAATGCACCGATACAGAGTTGCTGCCCTTCACCTTGAGCCATTCGCCCCCCGCCCCCTTCGGAGCAGTGCACCCTCTTTGCAGTTATTTCAGAACAAGTCTGTAGTGCTGCCTGAGCAAACGGATCAGCAAGACAACCCAGTAACAGAGGATGCCAGTTCATTTGCAAAAGCTCTGTAAACATCTGAATTATGAAGTTAGGCCATATATAGCACATCACAGCATCTAATTAAATTTCACCTGTAGCTGTTGACTGAATTCCATTTCAATATTGAAATGATTTACGTGTGTTGTAGAGAAATATGTCTATGTACAAACTAATGACATCAGATTTTAGATTACAATGGACTGGATTCTTTACAAGTAAGATCTATGCACTTACATATTCTGATTCTAAAAGTACTACATATGAAGCAGTACTTTATAGAAGAGCAAGGATTATTACTTTTATAGCTCATTAAAGAAAAATCAAAGACTAGATATGTACATCCCTTATGATCAAAGCTATGGACTCAGCTAAAACGTCACTGAGAAAATCTTTGCTCTGTATTATTGCAAGAGTTTACGTGTAGACTAAAAGTAAAACCTCTCCACCTTCTTATACAAATCAGGTTATTTAGAAGTTTTCAAATATCAATCCATTTGGCCTCTGGTTTAAAAATTTACTCCTAATTACTTCTTCCCCAGAATTCAAGTGCTGATTTTATGTAGGTAGCACATAAAATTATATTAAACCAGCAAGTTTGCAAAATGAAGAGCTCAGGAGTTAGCAAATTTTAGGGTTTATGCTCAATGCTGACCTCTAATCCATGGGCTTGGTGACCGCCTTTGATTACAATAGCACAAGCCATTTTTCCAATAAGATTCCCATTTCTCTGAGAGCACAGGCTGGACCTGCTCTGGTGTGAGCCACCATAGGCAAAACAAAAGAGGCCTCTCTCTGCAGGTCTGCTAGAAAAGCTGAAACAGGTAGGCAATAAAGTCAGGGGATTAGGGAAGCAGTGAGGGTGATCTCTCAGCTGAATACCTACCTACTTTCTCCTAGAAAATTATAACATGCACCCAGGCAATCCTCAGTAGCCAGATTTTGTATCTGCAGTCACTAGTTCATGCTTCCCATTTTCTGAGTGAATCTCTAAGTCTAATTTGCAGAGACGCTATGCACTCAAATACAGCCAGGTACTCCATGGGGCCGCATTGAGAGTGATAGAACACCTTGTTGTCCAAGTACTCAAGAAAAAAAATAAATTAAAAAATCACGTTTGCAGTCTTAAAGTTATTGCAAAGTTAAAGGTATTTCAAAGGTACTCCAATAAGCCCTTTGTCCTAAGCCCTTACATACCTTAAATCGCAGTCTATAAAATAGGGATAGCATCCTGCCCTCCATTTCAGAAACCTGCTAGCAAAGTGATTTCGCTTTTGTTTGTAACACGCTCACACGAGCACCATAAGAAAGCTTGCCAAAATGTAAAAGTTTGCCTTCAGGAAAGGGCTTGAATAGAATGGAGTCATGTGGTGAACAAGTGAGCCTTGTCTTTTTTGGCACATAAGTTGAGAATACAGGACAGAAGGGGGCAGGTGCCCATGTCTTTAGTTTACCATAAAGCACACATTAACAAGAAAAAGGTTACACAGACAGCCTGATCTTAGTGTTTCTTAGGGGCATTAAAAGAACACTATGAAAGTTGCACTGCATGTGCTATTTTCTTGATTAAAAAATAAACATAAGAAGCAATGAACTACATCTGGCAATGTCACATTGACACTTCCATGGCTGAGCTACATGCCTGTGCCCTCCCATGGCCAACATTTTTTTCTCACGCCTGTCCTCAATGTGGTTTTTTTCACCTCAGGATCACAACCACAGACAGGTTCCTCTCCTGTACCCTCTCACAACCCTTGGGACACTACATGCGAGTGTCCCTGGACAAGTTCTTTCTCCTGAGTGAACATGAAGGCTGGGAAAGATCAGAGGACACTGGCTAGAAAAAATTTCTAGACCTCCAGATGCCCAGGCAGAGCACAGGCTCCTTGTCCCTGGGCAGCCAGTCACCTGGAAACCGAGACCCAGGCCTGCTGTGACCCATTTAATTTGTAATCCTGGGCTCAGCACACCATGACTTTCTCTCAGTTTAGTTCTCATCTCTCTCTGACTTTGAAACATGCGAGTTTTCTTCTCTATGCTGCCTATGTGCCAACATTATGAGGAGAAAATGGAGGGGTTCTCATTTTCAGTTCTGCTACCTGGCCCAGTCCCATCTTAGAGCAGTTTGGCTCTAAGACAGACTTTGACAGCTGGGACAGACTCTCCTTCTCACCGTGAGCAAGGCGAGGGAGCAGCCATGGGCAGTTAACATTGAGCTACCACATGAGATCTGGCTCTTCCTTCCCTTATGCCCCAGGACCAAGTGGCCACTGAAGGTCCCTGGCCTATTCCTACCATTTCTGCCCAGGATTGTGGAGAGCATCACAGCTATAGGATCACTCCATCCACATCATCACACAAAGGCCACTAAATCTAGTAAATCAACTTTCCTTTAAAATACCATGATAACTCCTACAGATCATATTTACTGACAGATCATACTTACCAACAGCCATGACCAAACAGATTGAGTTTATTAAATATGCCACTGTAATAGATGCTCTACAGACCTCAGTCATTCCTGCAACTCTTTCAATTTATTATCAGTTGGAAAGGACGGGAAGTACAGGCACCAGGACTGAGCAGTTTTCTCTCAAGGGCCTCATTACTGCCACAAACTGTTGTGTTCCTCTGCTTAAGCATCCAGTGGTTCTTCTCACTTTCTCAGCTACATCATGGTACTAAGAAGTCATTTCTGCCCAGTATATGTGAGATGGACCAGTCCCACCCCAGAGTCTTTTCAGAGCAAGCTTGAAAAGCAATAAAATCCCCAGTTTATGAACAGTGATGAACCTTTTCTTTTTTAATTCCTTCAACTTACTGGTGTTAAAATGCATGTTGTTTAAATGAACCCACCAAGTTATCCAAAACAGCCTATTAGAATCGATCTTTCCTAATTAATATTTTTGTACTGTCACTACTTTGTAAGCAACACTTTTTTCACATTAATAGAGAAGACCGCTAAACAGCATAGAATAAATCCTTGCAAGACCTCACTACTTAAGAATTCTCCATGTGAAAAGTTTTTGTGGTGGCATCAGTTATCCAGTGTGTAATCCACATAGCAAAGACTATACACGATGATGTACAGTACTCAAGTTCTTACACTCACAGAGTCCCTCCCTACACACGCACAGATCCTCTTAGTTTCCCCACCAAGTGTTTCAGTTCTTTGGCTGCTGTCTTTTGCTGATTGCTCCATTTTCCCCATTTGGTTTGTATGTTATTCCTTCTTTTCCCTTCTTAATTGTATTTTTAAAATGAAACTATTTTTTCACAGTTCCAAAATAGTGATTTTGCATTTTAAGAAAAATCCCACACATCACTCCTCTCTTACATTTAAACATTTCCCATCTCTCAGTTTTGCACATTTTTTGACTCCTGCTTTTTCCTTTTAAATATATGAAGTGAATATATTTTACATTTTTTTAAAAATATCTATTTTAGATATATAAATGTATGCATGTATATGCATCATCAGCTAAAATGCACAAGTATGAAAGTTTCCACGGAACAGCTTTGTGTTAAAAATAATAGATAAACACAGGACTAGAAAATTGTGGAATTATCTAAATGGATAAGGATACTTATGGACTTAGTCATTTATTCACAATTCAAGACAGACTCAGAAAGAAAAGAAATCTTATTCCAGAGGTACTAGAAAAATGGAGAGTATAAACCCAAACCAAAATTACCATAGGACTGTCACACCCTCCCCCCAAAAAAAAAATCTACTCCTTTGTCACTAAAAGCCTATAAAAATCTCTAGCTTAAGGAATATTACAAATATAAGAAGGCACCACATGTCACTAAAGAGCTAGCTGAAAACTTATTGCAAATCGAGGAGAAAGCAGGACTTTCAGAGGTGCACAGTAGTGATCTTCAACTCACACTAGGAAGAAAACTCCCGTTTTTGTTTTTTGGAAGCCCCAGACCTAGTATGGTGCTTGAGAGGACAGCTCAGCCACAGACACACCTGACCGTCATCCGGAAAAGGCTGCTTAATCACAGTTGTCAGAGAAAAGATAGACACAGCGGGAACAAGGAAAGGCTGCTAGTAAAGCAGGTCAGGGGAAAGGATAAGAAAAGAGTCATATCTATTTAAAGATCTGACTCTACAAGAACTATTATTAATAATTTCCCTCTATAAGATAACCCATAAATCTTTACAGCAGCAACTGCAGACCTAATAGGCAAAGAATACGAGGGAAGCAAGGCTTGTAGGGAAAGGCAAGGTCTTTTATTAGAACAGCTGAAGAAAAAAAGAGAGTAGAAGGAAAACCTTTTGGATTTAGAGTCCCTCCAGTTTTACACATCAGACCCTGAGGAAGATCATTCACCACTCTGTATCGCCCTTGTGCATGCTGAATGCAGACTCTAGCCTCTCTGTCTGACTGTTGTAGTGTTGGGAAAATACCTCAGAAACAGAAGTATTGAGGACAAAACTAGTATTCTTGCCTTCCCCCAACCTTTGCTAATCTCAAGGGGAGCTGAAAGCATTTGGCTTGATGTGAAGCAAAAAAAATAGATAAATATTTTACATGACAGGCACAATTAATAGAAAGAAATTAATGAGCTGCCTTTTAGTGAAATTAGATCGATATGGAAATAAAAATGAAAATGCATAAAATGGATCCTAGGAGATTAAATAGAGGAAGAAGCTAATCATACAGCACTAGAGTTTCTAAAAGTAAGAGTCACTGCTGTGCATTGGAAAGAACGGACAAAGACGAGCTGAGCTTCACAGTGCCAGTCTATCCATCCTCTGCTGTGCAGGACTAGCGTCACAGTTGGAAGCCACGCTGAAGAACTGCTCTCACTTTCTTAAGATAGCATTTCCATTTTTTGCCTCAATGGAAGCACTTCTCCCAACTCCTACTCTCCCTGTGTTAATATGTACCTGCTGGAACAATAAGTCCTGTTATTTATCATTAAGCATACACAGTGTTTCTTATCCTAAGCTTGTTTTATATTTCATTTATTTTGACTTTATGGGTCAGCCCACTACATTATTTGTACCATTCAGTCCAGGATTTTTACTCATACTTCCTAAATTGCTAGGCTTTGTACTGTGCGCCACAATAGCGTAAGATCCACAGCTTTCTCTCCTGTGTGACATCTGCCACCATGAAGGCCTGGCAATCCACTGCAGCAATGAGAACTCCCCCTTGCCAGAACAGGAACAACAGGTCCCTTTCCCCTTGCTGCAAACATCACGGAGCTATAAACAAGACTGTACATTTCTCAGCGTTCAATAACAAGAAGGTGTCAGGGTTAGGAGAATGCCCACCAAGACCCTGCTCGAGTGTCAGGCCGTGCACGGGGCCACAGAACGGGCTCTCCGAGGACGCAGTCCCACCCAGCACTGCAGCATTTTAAGCAGACAGGGAGGCGTACAAGACCCCGGGATCGGGTCAGGGCCACACTCGCCGCTTCCCGCACGCCAGGGGACACATAGAGCCACGGGGGCCGTGCGGGGCTGCACCTGCGCCCTCCCGCCGGCCTGTTCACGCCGCAGCAGCGGCAGCCGCGGCCCCGCCCGCAGACCCGGGGCCCCGTGGCGGGCCGCGCCGGCAGCCACGCTCAGCACCACGGACAGCGGCTGGCCCCTGCCGCCTCCCCGCCGGGCCCGGGGCCGGGGCCGCCCCCCACCCCCATCGCCGCACCTTTCCGGATGAGCTCCTCGCTGTCCGGCTCGTAGCCCGCGCGGTGGCAGCGCCTCCAGAGCCCCGAGACGGTGGAGTTGAAGCGGCGGCCGCAGTGCGAGTCCAGAGCGGCGGCGGCGGCGGCCGGGGCGGGGGCCGGGGGCCTCCCGGGCAGCAGGGCCCGCGGGGGCCGGGCGCGGAGCGGCAGGTGCGAGCTGGGCGCCGACATGGAACCGGGCGGGTCGCTGCGCTTGTGGCCGAAGCCGCGGCAGCGCTCACGGTGCCGCCGCGCGTCCGTCTCGTACCAGGAGTCGGTGCCGATGGCCACGGCCAGGAGGGCGAGGGCGGCGGCGGCCAGGAGCAGCCCGGAGCCGCTCAGCGCCTGAGCCGCGGCCGCCATCTTACCGCGCCGGGGGCGTCAGGGGCGGGCGCTTCCCCTGCAGCCCGGCTGGGGGCCTCCGCCCGCCGCGCCGCCCCCGGAAGGGAAACGGGGCCAGCGCCCCCCGCTCCCCGACACCGGCCACGGAAGGCGCCGCCCGGGCCCCGGTCCGAGCTCGGTCTTGCACCGGTGCAGCCCCCGGGGCACTCAGGGCCCGGTCTCAAAGGGGTCCCGTGGCCTCTCGCCGCCTCGAGGGACGCCGCCCCCCGCCACAGCGCCCGGTGAGGGGGCCCAGCCCCGGCTCCTGCTCCGCGGCACGAGGCCCCTCATGGCCCGCGCGCGGGGCAACGGCCGCACTAACGGCCAGCAAGAGCCCGGCCGCGCGCAGCGCAACGGCCCTGGGGCCGCCCGTCCCTCGCCCCGCGGCGGTGCGGGGGTGCCCGCGGGCCGGCCGGCGGGAGCGGCAGGCGGAAGGGGTGAGCGGGGCCCCCGACCGTTCCCGCGGCTTCTTCTTGCCTCGCAGTCGCCCTTCCGACGCCAGAGCTGCCCGCCGGGGCTGGCCGGGCCGGGGGGCAGAGATCAGTCCTGCTAACACTGAGGTGCCACGGGATCAAGCCGTTTTTAAAACGCGGATGAAATACAAACAGCACTAGCAGCAGCATTTGTTGGCGTTTTGATTACGATTTCTCCTCAACCCTTCATTATCAGTTAATGGAAAATAAGGCCTGAAGAGCTGAAAAACGTCAATCTATTTTATGCAATGAGAAACAGGCTAAATCCAAGCCATTAGTTAAATGCAACATTTGCAAGGGCACAAAATCCCTTCTGATCCTGTGTGTTCTATGGGGCTTGTTCCTCCAGCTGCAGCACGATCAGTCCCCAAAGCCAGTTGTCAGGGCATCGGCTTTTCAATTCTGCCTTCCAGATAAAATGATCTAGTGATATGGTAAGTCTAAATTACAAATTAATGTCCCGTTTTAAAATCCTTAGTTTTGTTTGTTAATAGTAATTTAAATTGTTTCCGAGGAGCAACTGTTCAACTGTAGGACATTCAGATCCTTCCTCCCCCTGTCCCCTCCTCCCAGCTTTGTCACTTCTTGCTCTCAGCCACACCAAGCACAGCCTAAATGCCCTCCCCAGCACTTCTCCCAGAGACCCTGCCCAGAACAGGGTTCTGCTCTCCAGAGTAGCACTCTCCCCAGAGCGCTATGCCTGGTAGGAACGTGCAGCAACCACCGATAAAGCTTGTTTTAACCACATTTCAACGTGATCCTCTTTAGCAGTTTGCACTGGACAGATGGGATTACCATCCATGCAGCTGCACATTAGTGCCTTTGAGGCTGACAAATTGAAAGGGCTGCTGTCAAAAGAATTTTCTTACGCATACCAGCTAAATTAAGCCTGCCACATCAAGAATGAAAAATAATTTTCAAATACGATCACTGCTCTAGATAACATGGAAAAATCCTTCAATTATAACAGCTCTTTTCTGGAAAGATCCAAATATTCACATTTTCTAAATCTGCAATCCTATTATCTCATCCTGTCCTCTACATCAGTTCCTCAGGCTTGTAGTTTCAGAAGACAGGACCATCGCTTTAGAAAGTTCCCCTGTACGAGACTCCTTCCACTTGTTCTCCCCTCTGTGCTACTGCAATGTGTCAGAGCCAGTCTTTGTGGAGCCTGTGAAACAGGCAGCTGACTAATCCATGTTATTTTTGATTACTTCTGAGAACGAAAAAAGGGATGGCAGAGGGAGGCTCACAGCACAGCACAGGCAGGGGGACCAGCACAGCCAAAGAGCACAGCATTGTGAAGCCAGGGACAGAGATTCCAAAATGTAGACTGCTGGCAAAGTCCCCAGACCATGAAATCATGCCCTTCATCACCTACCCGCTTCCATCTTCTTCCAGCTCTTGGGTTATGGTTTTCCTTCTTCTTAAAGACGAAGGTAAGAGCTGAGAGCCACATGCTACCATTCAGTATTTATAAGATGAAAATCTTTCAAATGAAGAGTGGGATAAACATACTCCGAACATGTGTTTTTGGAGGGTAGAGAAAATCCCTTTAAGCCTTTCTGGGCAATTCTTACATACAACATTTGATGAGCGTGCCTTTGTCCCTCATGGCAGGTAACCAGCTTAGTGTTAACTGATACTTGAGTTTTTTAGATTAAAAAAACAACTGATCACAACAAAGTATAGTTGCAAAATTCTGGATAGTCAGTTACCATGCAAGCTCTCCTCTCAAAAAGGAGCAACTCATTTGGTGATGCTTTCCAGGGAACCCAGGCCAGCAGCCAAGAATTATGATCAGACCACACTGCTCCCGGCCCACAAGTGCCATGACAGCAGGAACAGGAAACGGGATTAGAACCTTTTCTTTCAATTGTGAAAGTCTGAGGAGCAGAAATGAGGACAAGACAGAGCCCAGACTTCTCTAGACTAACCCAGAGATGCTGCTCTGTAATTCAAATGAAATTTGAATTGAATTTGTAATTCAAAGGGAAGTAGTGGCTTCAACAAAAACAAGAACACAAACCCACACGGAAAACCATTTATTTCATCTCTATTGTCTCCATGCAGAGCAGACCAATACAGATGAAGGGGAAAACGCATAAGAGCAGCTGAAAAAATAGAGCTAGAAAATACGATTCTCTCTGCATTTCCAAAAGTGACAAACGTGGTGGAGTGACACTCCATTTCTTCCCAAGGCTCTCCATCCTCAGCCCCGGGGCTGATGTAGTGGAAAACTAATGAGCCCCTCCCTCCCACAAGCCCTGTGCTACCTCCTACCAGAGTATCTTCCCAAGAACCGCAGACTGTCCAGGCCTGTGGTAGCAGCCAAGAAAAACAACTCAGGAATTCTTTATTCAGTGTCATCCGTTTCTCATTCCTGAACACTGAGCACAAAATCCTGACTGTGGTTTTCAGTCCTGGCAAGGCTCAGTGCTGATGCAACAATGCCAACTCATGGGCACTCACCTGGCAATGCCTCAACTTAAGTGCCAGCCTCTTTTTGAGAAAGACATCTTGGGAAACAGCAGGCACATCTTTCTATACAAACCTGCTTCCTCCAGAGCCCTACACTACAGGGTCCGCTTCACTGCAGTCCCTGGGGAAGGGGGAGCTGGGGGAAGGAAAAAACCACCCCAAAGCCAGAACTAGAGGGTTAGCGTACTCCCCCAGTCCCTGCAGATTAATCCTCCTTCCAGGAAAGCAGGAAGCTGATGCTACCTTCAGACTTCATAACAACTGAATGATAGAGGGAGTAGTTGGCAAAGGAAGGCAACTTTGTAAAGAGAACTAAAATAATTGCACCAAGCCTCCCTTGTTGTTGCAGTGAAACTAGTTACTGATGTAAGCCTGGGGTAAGGAAAGCTGGAAAAATTTTAGACAACAGTTCCTGGGCAGAGAGAACTGCAAGCATGAGCTCTCCAGCGCTCTCTGAAAAGTAGGACAGGAGCTGTCATAAAAAAAGAACTGTGTCAACAGTTCAGGAATCTCTTAGGGAAGTAAATGCCTCTGCTGTGGGCAGCATACCTGCCTTGCTGCTCTGACCCAAATCGCCCTTCTCAAGGGACAAGCCCTCTTGCTGAGGCCCTGTGCAGACTGGAGAGCTGTACTGATTTATGAAAGCTGTTTAGAGACGGCTTTAAACAAAGCTGAGTTGGTGCAATACACATTGTGGCACCTGTTTTGTGTCCAATCACTCCACTAGATCAATTAGACCCATTTTTAAACAGATTTAAGCAAAGTGAGGATAAGCTCTGCAGAAGGGATGATCTAGTAACTATGCACATCTCTGTTGCAACAAAACATCCCTGTGGAACAACGGCCTGGTCAGCTCTGGGAGCTGAGATGCAGGAAAACACTAGAAATGTAATTTATTTTTATTGGTCTCAAATTGCCAAAAATTTTATCCCAAGCGTCACACAACAGAAAACTCCTCTTAAAGCATACTTATTGTCACCCTTTCATATTCGCTTTCTCTCCTTACTTAGCACACAGCTTTTGTAGACCCATTTTTTAAAAATCTTTTCACCAGCAGTTTCACCCTTCCCATTTCACCCTCCCTCCAGTATTCTTTGTTGCTGTGCCCCTTCCTTTCAGGGCTGTCCGCATTATTTCTTATCCGTTCATCCCCAACAGACTAACTCCACTGTGAGGTAAGAAGCCCAGAAATAGGCTACCATCTATATTTTTGGTTATAGCATGCTCTTAAATAGTCTACACTGAACAGAGGAAAAGCTAACCAGGGGTTATCAGTTGCTGACCAGGCTGTAGTGTTCAACTGTCGCCCAAACTGCCCAGACCTCTGCCATGATAGTCTAGGGCTGCTGTAGCATGCCAGGCAGGTCTAACATGCCATACCTCAAGAGAGCTCTAAAACACGGTGTGGGGCAGAGGGTGTGCGAGTTGGGTCTCAAAAGCAGGCTCAGAGCTATGTTCAGCTAATGCTTACGAGGAGAGGGAGCTCAGTCGCAACAGCTACATGGCTTTCCTTCCAGGTGTAGGTGAGCTGGTAGTATGTCAACAGAAGAAACATTTACTGACCATTTTTCAGATGAACAGTTAGGCTGTGCTGGCTTATTGGAGTGGTTAGGGCCGAGGCAAATAATCTCCAAGCTGAGCCATTTAATTGTAGTGACCTATGCTAAAGTGCCTCGAGCTTTTGGCTCGATTTCAGCATAAACAAATACAAAATAGACCAAAGAGGTGGACTGCTGAGGCTAATACTACCTTTAGGAATAAGTGATGTCAATGAAAAGCTGGAGATCAAGTTGGAAAGGGTCCTTTCCCACCTCTATCTCATAGCACCATAACTTCTCATGGGTAGGGAGCTCTGGCTAAAGCTGTTAGTTTATTGTTGCTTTGCCATTCTTTTCTGCCTCCAGCCGTTAGAGTGGTTGGAAAAGTCCTTCCTCTTCATCAGCTACAGGAATCGCCTCTGTTGTTTTCACACAAGAGCTTGGGAGGTGCAGTTTCATCAGAATGAACCGAATGAAACATTGTCCATTTGCTGTGCAGCAGTTGTTCAGTTCATTTCTGCTCACTGTATCTTTTGCTCCATAAAAAAACAACCAAACAAAAAAACCCCAGAAGCCCTGATTTGTGGATTTTAGCAGAACAGGGATAGGAGAGCCAGGGAACGAAGTCCTGCACACCCAGACCTCTTTCTCACCTGCTTCTCATACTAGCAGCCAGATCTGCACGCACACACATAGGAAGTAACATTAGTGTTCCTTATTGCTTTGTAACAGCTCAGAGTCACTGTGGTGGCTCCGGGAGGCATCATGAGGTCTGCGCAGAGGTCACTCAGTTGTGAGCGAGAGTAGCACCATGACTGTAATGCCTGTACACAGGAGCAGAATTTGCTGCAGGGAGTTCCTGGGAAAGAAACAGCAAAATTAGGAGGAGCCATAGACCAATCCAAATAGGCAGCAGAGCAGAGGCTCATGAATAGTTTGTTCTTTGCCCTTCCAAATCTACCACAAGGAGAACACAACAGTTGTATGAAGCCACTAACACAGCTGAGAAGACTCTTTCCCAGCACCCCAAGCAAAGAAGTGGTCTATAAACTGACATGTATTTATTCCACTCAGCTGCAAGGCCCGACTTCAGGTTTCAAAATCGATGTAAGATGATTTAGTCTTCCAGCTACCCAGATATATATTCCTGTCCTTTCTCTCACAAGAGAACAAGCACTTGTGCAGCATGTTCATAGATACTTTAGGGACCTCATCCAGCTAACAACTACAGTTACCAAAATTAAAAATAAAAATGATGAATTTTGCCATTCTTTTAGCACCATCTCAGGTTTATGCTGGATCGAAGTGACTAAGTACCTACCACCTCTGCATACTCTGCCAACACAGGAAGTTACCAACCCAAAAGCAAGCTCCCAACTGGTCATTAACATTTCTCCAGAGGTTCCTGCCTCCTCAGATATAACTGTGGAATTGTTTTTTTGAGCACTTTGTTAACTGTTTCAGTCAAAATGAACTAGGTGAGCCAAGGCTTCTTGGCTACTGAACTACTGAAGTTACCTGTCTCACTACAACTGAAACAGGAGGGAACATTCAGGGACAGCTCTGCCTGCCAGCAGATCTGAGAGGTCCTTTACTGTGGTACAGCTGGATTTGGACCTGCTACAGCCTTAATCAGGCTGCAAAAAACTAGAATAATACAAATGAGGGGAGGCCAAATATACCAGAATATATATACCAGTGTAGAAGAGACTGAGGTGGGATACAATAACAGACTATGAAATGCTGAATGATAAAGAGAAGAAAGCTATTATTTTCTACTCACACAGCAACACAGCAGCATCTAATAAAAATTAACACAAATAATAAGAAGTATCATTTAACATAGTGCAGTCAAACTATGCAAACTTGCCCCAGAGGGGAGATCGCAGAAGCCCAAAATGATGGATAAGGTCAAAAAGGGATGAGAGAAGCATGTGACGGATAGGTTCACGTGTGGTTATCGGACACACACACAGCTCTATGGGGCCCTGGTTCAGACAGCCCCTAAACCACTACAGGCCAGAAGCTGACAAGACTGGAGAACAGGTCACCTTACTGGGCATGTTCCTGAGCAACTTGCTCTAGCTGGTCATGCTACATACTGCGCTAGCATAGTCTTTGGGACTGACCCAGTTGAAGGTTCTCATGTTTTATAGAGTCTTTGTAGTCCCATACACACAATGGCTAGCGCAGCAGTCTATCTAGATTCCAGCCTTGCCCGTGTGATTTGGAAAGCTGACATTCACGTGCTCCCAGAACAGGCATGGGGAAGGGTTATATCCCTGCTCCCTGGCAGCAAGAATTGCTGGAGCAGAACAGGAGGGAGCACTTACCAAGGATTCTTTTCCTCCAAGAGATCAGGCACAACATTTACCAAGGCAATATACAGAAATCCTCCAGAAGTGAAAGGGAGGATCCAGGCTACCGTTTCCCCTGCACAAATACAGAAAGCTTTTGTTATTACCGAGACGAAGCCATAGGATAGAACAGAGAAGGGAAAGAAAATAGACACATGGGGATGACAGGCCCTGCCCTCCTATTCCTACAGAGGTTCCAGGGAGCCTTACCTGCTCCTTTTGGTGACTGAGCACATATTGCAAAGCAGGATCCTAGAATCCCCCCCAGAGCTGTGGAAAGCTGCATCTTGGCGGCACTCCAGCGGTCAAAGCCAGCCCGAAGTAGGATTGCAAAGTCTCCAACCTAAGAAAACCAAAAGCTGACAGTTAAAGAATATGAACATTCTCAGTCACAAAGGCCATCCGTAACAAGACCAGTGCTTCAAGACTGTTTCTAGATTTCCACATTGCCAGTCTCCCAGAGCAAAGAGGTTTCAAAGGAACAAGAAAACGTTAACCAGACCCAGCCCTCCTCTTAGTAGATGAAGCACCCTTGTAATGTCTCATGATGGCAGGATACAAAGCCCTCTCACCTCATGTGGGATTTCGTGCAGGAGAATGGCCATTGTGGTTAGGAACCCAACCTGTAGCAGAGGAGAGAAGGTGATTAGGAAACAGTCCCCCAGCTCTTAGAGATGAGACTTTCATCAGCACGTCAAGGCCCCTTTCTCCAAGTTAAGACTTGTTACTCAGAGTTTAGAGCTATTCAACAAAAGGGTAGACGAGCTAACCTTTCCCCTAATGCCAGTACAAATGACTAACATGTCTCAGGTTTGAAAAGGTTCTGCACCAGAGAGTCAGTATAGGGTTGCTTTTTACTGTAGTCTCCATTTTCTCAGAACTTCCAGAAAATAGGAGGGAACATCTCACATCTTTGTTTTCTTCACACACATCACACTTGAGAACAGGCCTCTCCAGTTCAGTCCACAGCTGGTGACAGAAACCTTACCTTTCTGCTGACCAGGAAGCTGGCTGCTACTGCCAGGCCATGTGTAAAGTTATCAATGGTGTTGGCCAGCAGATTGAGGTACCCGCTAATCTGCAAAGAGAAGGAAGAGCCCCTGATAAAGGAAGAGACATAACAAGACAAAAGAAAGCACATGGCTTAAACACAGGTTATACAGAGTCATGGTCAGATGGGAAAGGTCAGGACATGGCACTTCTTCAGATCTTCTGGTGAAGATCTGAAACTCTGTCAGTGCTCACGTACAAATTAAAAGTTATGTTCGGTTTCAGAGTAAACTAAGTTTTAGGGTAGGCAAGTACTGTCTGAGAT
This sequence comes from Burhinus oedicnemus, assembly GCA_008921705.1. Classification (NCBI taxonomy): domain Eukaryota; kingdom Metazoa; phylum Chordata; class Aves; order Charadriiformes; family Burhinidae; genus Burhinus; species Burhinus oedicnemus. The sequence continues at coordinate 693,445 of VFFE01009001.1, forward strand.
TAGGATAACCACCTTATGCAAATGACAAAGAGCTCTAGAAACAGAAAAAGAGAAAGGAAAAAGAAGAAAGCCAAAATGCAAGAATATATCCGATTCTAAATCAAACCAATTTTAGGTAACACTGACTAATTTGCACAGGTGACTGGCTTCAAATATGACCTGACCTTGTTTCCTAGTCATGTACTTTAATATCCAACCGTTAAATATCTCCTCTTCAAAAGCTGGCAAGAACAATGCAATAGAACAAATTCTGATGAAATTGCTTTTTATAGCTAAACAAATCTTCATGCATTGTACTAAAAAAGCTTGTGCTTGTGGGTTTGCTTTCCCTTACCAAAGAATAACAAGAGAAGATAGTGATGACAGTCACCAAAAAAACACCTACTAGAAGGCTGGATAGCACGTATATGCATTTGCATATGAACACATTTCTTAAAATTATAAGCATAAAGCAGCTTCCTTCCTTACAAGTCCATCTCCATGTTTGACTATCATGATAACAAATTCTGAATATTTGACCTAAAGTGATTTATGAGGGAACCACCCCAGATCTTTTGCTCACAGGTTTTGGGGATTTTCCAGATTTAACAAAAACTACTGTGTGTGGGTCCTGAGATACAGCATTTCGCCACACAGCACTGCAGTTTAAATTATTATCAAACCACGTGTTAGCCAATACATCAGGCTGTCTCTGGACTGCAAGAACTAGGCTGGCACACACTAACTCCAGATATAGGGCAGCATCCAGTGAGTGGAGAGGAGAGACTGTTTAGAAACTGTGAGGCACTAACCTCTTACTTCACCATAGCATCAGATCATAGAATCATAGAATGGTTTAGGTTGGAAGGGACCTTAAAGATCATCTACTTCCAACTCCCCTGCCATGGGGCAGGACACCTCCCACTAGACCTGGTTGCTCAAAGCCCCATCCAACCTGGCCTTGAACACTTCCAGGGATGGGGCTTCCACAACTCCTCTGGGCAACCTGTTTCAGTGCCTCACCACCCTCAGAGTGAAAAATTTCTTCCCAAGATCTATTCTAAATCTACCCTCTTCTAGTTTGAAGCCATTACCCCTCGTCCTATCACTACATGCCCTTGTAAAAAGTCCATCTCCAGATTTCTTGTAGGCCTCTCTCAGATACTTGGAAGGCTGCTATAAGGTCTCCCCAAAGCCTTCTTTTCTCCAGGCTGAACAACCCCAACTCTCTCAGCCTGTCCTCACAGCAGAGGTGCTGTAACCCTCTGATCATCTTTGTGGCCCTCCTCTGGACCCACTCCAACAGGTCCATGTCCTTCTTATGCTGGGGGCTCCAGAGCTGGACACAGTATTCTAGGTGGGGTCTTACAAGAGGGGAGCAGAGGGGCAGAATGCCAAAGTTCAGCTGGAGAAACACAAGTGCTGATGGGTTTCATGAGCCCTTTTTTGGTCTTCTGCTCTTCCCTGTTTCTATCAAACTCTGCCTGGGGCATCTTTTCTTCCTGCCATCTGAATGCCACAGTTCAGGTGGGGCTTTCTGTCAAGTCTCTCTCTCCAAAGCATCACCTTTCTGCAGAACCCTTCTACTGCAGAATCCCAGGACGTCTTTATAGGCTCTAAATTTTTAAAAGTGCACTGATGATTAAATACAAACATAAAGAATTAAGCAAAACCTAACTACAGATCACATTTAAGTCATAATCCAAGTAGCACCTCCACAATGGATGCAGAAGAAGTTGTCTGCATGTTTTTGTAAGGCAGACCCATGAACACAGCAGTTTTACTTCTCATTTCTAATTTCCACCCAAATACAACTGCCTAAAATTTGTCCTTTTCATACTGGGATTTTATGTGATTGCATTTTCCCCACAGGCTAGTAATAATTATTCACGTAAGTTTTACACAAAAATGCTTTCCCATACCACTGTATAGGGAAAAAATAGACTTCATGATTAAAACATTATGATTTTTTCTTGTCAGTGGCTTGGGCAAAAGCTGTCACTGAAAGAAGCAAAGCCTTGGAGTGCTCAGAAATAAATTGGGTTGATTTGACAGTTACGAGCCTCTGACATTTACATTCTGCAAATTCCTAATAGGATATTCTCGTTGCTCATAAAGCGCACAGCCAGATGAAGTGTTTATGTTCATGCTTCAGAATTAATGTCACTGTGCAATAAAACATACTCTACAAATCAGCAAGGACCCCATGTGCCACAGGGAAAAAGAAAGAACAAGCAAGACAAAAGTACTCTACAATGTTTTAACTTGCTGAGGGAACAAAGGCCGCAATGCAGGACAGAACTGATCTGTGTCTGAGTGCAAAGGAAGGCTCCCACCTGCAGTTTTCAAGCTAGGACAAATTATTACAGCAGAAGAGCAGAAGTTCTAATATATATGGACAAAAGATGACTGATTACAGCTTACTGATCATTAAGCCCTGAAGGTGACTTTGTTTGTTTGTATAAATAGCATCTTCCCCCACACAGGTTTTTTTTTTGAGAAAAAAAAAAGGGGGGGGGGCATTACTGAGTGAATAATAGAACCAAAGTCGTCTGGCTTGCTATGGCTTTCCCTCTTTTCTTTGCAAGCACCTACTTTGCTCACTTCCAGCCAACACTGATTTCCCTGCATGTCCCTTCCCCATCCTGCACTGCATGGCAGCCACTTCCCCATCAGGTAGGGGCAGTGAGACTTACCTGCTGATCTGCCAACCAGGAGGACCTACCAAGAAGCATGTAGCATCTAAGTTCTACCAGAGTTTTTCAATAGGGTATTAGTTTGCATTCCTCCTCTACCATCATATGCTGATTTTTATGGAACTTGCGGAAAATTGATTACCCTCAAGACTTCTATCCTCTCTTGAACTCAAGTAAAATTAATTACGAGTTCAAAAGTTATTGAAAATGAAGGGCAGAACAGATGGACAGACAGATGGAATGACTGCTTATGTTGTTGCCTAAGGAAACAGGCTAACAACGCAGGAATATCTTGGTAGTTTTGGTAATTTCCCCCCTATCAGAAAGGCTGTTAAAATATTCAGATTATATGCTCAGAAGGTAGAAAGTTAAAACTACACAAGTTAACTAGTTTCTAGTTCATGCATATTGACTGCATGCATATATTAGTCTGTAAGACTAAGCAGACATGTCAGGATTTTAAAGCTAGAAGGGCTCTCCATTGTTGTCTAGCCCCTCTACATAACACAACTGAAACAATCTCAATCATTTTCTGCACAAAGTCCATTGTTTCTTAAGCTATAGTGTACTTTTTACAAAGTAACTTAAATTACAGATTAAAGCCCACTAGTGATAAAGAATCTACTATGTCTCTAAGGTATGTTGGTCCCCTGGCAAGTTACCCCCAGATACAGAGTTGTCTTTGATTTCTAGTCTGCTACAGTTTGGTATAGCTTTAGCTGCTCAAATTTAGTCATGCCTCTACATGGGTATTTGTACACTTCAAGTCACCCCTCATCTGTCATGTCTATAGAGCTAAAGACTAAAGAAAACCACTTCTTATCATATACTGCAAACCTAAAATAATTATTTCAACTCTTTCCAGACCCCTTTACAAATTATCAGTAGTATTTTGGATACTGTGAATAACACTACTGGAAAAAGTCAGATAGCTGTTTTATTACTGCTATATAGACAGAGGAACACTCGCCTCTTCTCTTACATACTATTTCCTACCCACCCATCCTCCTGACTGTAGCATGATAACGGAAGAATATGTTCAAACAATTTCCTTCCGTGACTCTCATACCTTTTTCCAAGGCACTGACTTCCTGGAAACTGTCCCTATCTTGCAAATGCAATCTGCATTCTTTCTTAAATATTTGCAAGTATCAAAACATGTTAAAATTCAGCTCTTTTGATGAAGTACTCAGTTTAGCCAATATCACTGACCTCATGCAGTCACAATGTGCCATTTAAGTAATATAGTAGTATCTGCAAGTGTGAAGATATACTGGTTTTATAAACAATCACTTCGAAAAAACAAAAACCACCAGTGAACAGATTTGATGGGGGTGCATTAATCCAGTACCTGCTTACAATATAGAATAAGTGATTTTTAACACAGCTAATACTAGCAAACTTGATTTTGTGCAGTACTAGTTTTATTAAAATGTGGGAGAAAGTTATGTTTTATATATGTTTTCCAGCATCGTAACCTTTATCAAACAATCTTATGACTGAATAAAAGGCTGGGAAAAATGTCTGGTTGACAAGAATTTATCTGCCATTAGACCATATCAATTACCATTACATTTTTTTTTTTTTACATTAGGACCAGGCCCTGAGCAATTGTGTCCCCCACCAGTGTTTCACTTCTACTGGAAATCAGTGGTATATTAACCATCCTCTAAGTCTGTAGTTCCTTATATAAACATCTCTAAAATAATGGCACAGTGTTTCATAACCCAGTAATATTGGTTACTTCACCACTATCATCTCTAGAAACACCAACGCGGCACCTTGCAGTTTGTACAGTGTTCTGTACAGATTACATGAATGTGACAGATATCAAAAATAGCCAGTGACCTCAGCATTTCTTTCACATTGTGTAGTAAGAGCTATAAAGTTACAGCAAAACAGATTTAAAATAGAAAGACTGAAGAGCCTCTGACTGACCACATATCCAGGTTTGGGCTAGTTCATGCAACCATGCTTTCTGTTCATAGTTACTCTCCTACAATCTTGCACATTTTTAATGGGCTTTCAAACTCAAATTACAGGTCCTCCTTCGCCAAAGTGGTTGTTTACTCTCTTGCTTGTAACATTCACCCAGAGAGAGGTTTCCGTAGTGCAAAGATAGTGACATAAAACTGAAAGCAAAGCGAATCTAAAGGTTAGCCACTGCCCAATGGTACAGACTCCTTTCCCCTCCTCCACCTCCAATGCTATGAGCATGCTGACTTCCCTTATCCCAGCACTACAGGCTGCCTGTCTACATGCCAAGTTAAGTTAGGAGAGAACTAAACTGGGGGTGCGAGGGGGAGCTAATTCTTTGTTTAGCTCCCTGAATAGGCTCACTGTGGGTCCAGATGAGGTCCAGTGCAAAAGAAGTGATGGGAAGCACAGTTTTGGAGACAGAAGTGGACAACAAACCCTTATTGGCAGCAGATAAACTGCTAATCTGAGAAACCGAACTTCTAAGTGTTACAGTGGGTAGCTTCAACTGTCAAAATGCTTCCAAAAGGTGCCTTAAAAGGAAACGTGCAGCTCACAATTTGTACAGTGCAGGCACTAGAGAATAGAGAAATCATGGCACAAAATAAAAGTAAATAAAGATATAATCACTTTACAATATAGAGTAATAAAATGTGAAAGTACTGTACTTTGTCTCAGGATTCAGCCAAAACACACATCATCAGATTTATGCCTTCAGAATAGTGACTTTGCCTCTTTTGCATAAGCTGCAGTGCAGATTTTCTTCAAGTCCGCTATTTCCTCCCTGCTGTGACTTGGACAGACACTTCAACAGAGCAAAGTTAAGCACAACTCAAACACTGAGTTCCTCACTCAGGCACAGTTCTTGCCACAAACAACTCATCCTCCTGACTGAATTTTAAAAAATGTGCCTGAAAACCTAAGATGTGAAGGTCAGTTTGTAGGTCTCTTACCTTGATTCTGTTGTCTGTTGGACAAGACTGGAGAGAGGAGCCATTACACTGAGTTGAACCCTTTCCTGCTCTTTGCAATTGGCCTGCCACCTTCGGCAGAGGGTAGCCACTTCCATTGGGAATCTTTCCAGCTGGTGCTTTGGAATCACAGCCCTAAATTAGGGGAAAACAACTTGTCACTGTATTTTTGTCAGTGATGAATGAGCATGAATCAGGGTCAGAAATCCAATCTTCACCCTTAATCCTTTTGTCCTTACAATGCAAATCAGCAGCTTTGGTACCCAAGTTTAAAAACGACAACTGCCATAAATGAGACAGATTCCAGAGAGCATTGTGACACCTGCACTGTGAGACAACAAGAACAAAGACTTTCCCAATCACCAAGAGAAGGAAAGGAGAAAGAGAGAGGAGGAACTGGAGTCACACCCCGTGCCTGCCACTCCTGCTGGCAGCTGCTGCCCAGAGAAATACAACTCCATCTGGGCAGGGGATGGGGGAAAAAAAGAGTCTGGGCTCTCCCCATTGCATCAGAGTGAGTCTAGAGAATTATTCCAAACAACAAAATGTTCATCTCAGACTTCAGTCTCTCTGTAAATGAGAAGATGAAGTTCCTTTCAGACTTTAAAGTCTCATGTTGAGTCAAAGTAACACCTAATTGCTCTTATGCAGTGCCTGACCTGCAGTTTCACCTCTCAAGAGTCATGGCACAGCAAGGACTGAACAGTCTGTAGGAGCTGCCGCTAGGAGTTCCGCAGATGTCTGAGGACTCGCTGCTCTCCTCTGTCTTGGAATCACCTTCTCGTACCACTGTCTATGTTGCCCCTTTGCAGCTGAGTGACTCTCCTCTGAACCATTACCTAGTATTATCTGGCCAACCATAAACCCCTTCTACCACATAAAGTCACCCGAACAAATGCCTGGTCCAGACCATACCCAAGAACAGTGGGCAGTGAGGAACACCTTCCAGAGAAGGCTGGTCTTTGTTCTGACTGAGGACCCAGAAGGGGAGTGAGTCACGATGGCTCAGTGGAACATGCATCAGCAAGCTGTCATTCCTCAAAGCTTACTTGAGGAAAAGCCTTGTCTGCAGAGTGCTCCAGCTCCCAGTCCCCATAAAAGGAGAGCTCTCCTACACATACCACATCAAGGACAAAACCAGCCCAGAAGTGAGAAACCTCAGCTAAAACCACAAAACCAAAGCCTGAAGATGAAACACCTTCTTCTAAAGCCCAGTGTCAAAGAAGTGGCAAAAAGATCCCAAAGGGCATTGACAAGCTACTCACAGCTCCAGGATCATTTGCTGAGCCTGTCAGATAGGGCAGAGGAGGTGTTTAGTACAGTGCTCCAAACATAACAGCACTCCCTTCCCTCTGGCTGCCAACTTACCACACCAGGGCACTCCTTCTCTTCTTTCTCTAGGAAGATCTTCTCTAGAATGAGGAAGGTCAGGAAACCAATGATCACCCAGAGACCCAGAAGCTTCTGCTGCTGAAAGCTCTGCCCTTCTCCTGAGGGACGAGAAATCTTCACGTCACTATCAAGTACACAGTGTTTCCCACATGTGAACCCCCACCAGCTCAGACAGTTTAACCAGCAGTTCCAAGACAAAAAACCAAGCAATAACAATGGAAACACCTCCTGCAGGAATAAGGAGCAAACACATTGCACATCAAATTAATTTAACTTGCTATTCTTGATCTAACAGATAGCCTTATCTCAGGACAGTCAGAGCAAGAGCCCCCATTCCTTTTGCTTCAACAGTGCAATCCAGAATATTTCCTGACAACACTGGGAATTTCCCCGAGCTCCACAGGCAAGTGAAGATTACAGCAAGAAAAATCCTGCAGCCGTACCTACTGAGCAGCAAGCCCTGACATGAAATCTGCCATTAGTGGAGCTACAGACTCACCTTCCCCTTTCTGCCACACCTGGGCAAGTTATTAAGCCCAAAGCTATAAACTTTCTTTTCAATTACAGCCAAGCTTGTGAGATAATCACCCATTCAGCCTGGCTACAGAAACAGAGATTGTATTGCAGTGGAAGAACAGAATGACTCTGTAATGGGGCTTACATGGGTCAAGGAAACCTTTATGCTTCAGGACAGTCTGGCAGAAGCAAACAGGTAGAGCAGGAAGACAGAGTCATTTGGGAACCACTGTAGAAAGGGGAAAAAAAGGACAGCAGGTTCTGCTGGCAGTGCCAGAGCCATGAGCAAGAAGAGGACCAAAGCCACAGCAGATTTGAAATCCCAGGAGATAGGCGCAAGGAAGTCTGGGAAAGCCAGGGCATCCTTTTCCCTCTCTCACATTTTCAGCGGGTAAATGATTTCTTGGTTTCTCATCAGGTGGGATGCAGAAGCACATGCCTTCTATGCTTTCAGTTTGCTGAAGCAGAGAGATACAATCACTACAGGTGTCAACAACCCTGGCTATCTGAGGGGTGAAGGAGATACACTGATACCATGAGCTCTATCACAACCCGAACAGTGTTTAGTTCGCTGGTGAACACAGGTTTCTGTCACCTGCATTTCCTTTGTCTCCCCCTGCCACCGTCCCTGCCATCTTAGTCATGGCTCTATGGACAATTTTCCATACTTCTCCTTGAGCAGAGCTGAGAGGGCAACACATTTGGGCTCCCATAGATTGAAGTACCCAGTGAAGGGGCCCTACTTAATCCCAAGAAACAGGCTCTAGGAGTAACACTGTTATAGGGACAGATTTATAGACAACATGCATCTGATGGGGCAGAATCCCCACCTGAGATGGTACACATATTCATGTACCAGACCACACATATTCATAACTTCCCATCACGTTAAAGAAGCATTCCCCTTCCTTACAGAAAGGACAAAGGAAAATCAACAGAGATTTACAGGAGTCCAAGGCAAGATCAGAAAAGCTGACAGATGAGAAATCCATTGCGAGTTACTAAACATAAAGAAACCATGGCCAACTCAGGAAGCCTCCAATCTCAAAATCTTCGGAGGACTGCGGAGTACAAAGATGAAGTATTACATGTGTTTTTATTGTTTTTATATCCTTCCCTAGACATTTGCTTTTACACATTGTTTGAAAGAGAATACCAGTCTAGACCAGTTTTGGGCTGACCTAGCCTGGCTGGTCTTGTGTTTTCAAGGTGGAACAGACTCAAAAAATGTAGCAGTAGGTGTAGCATGGACTGCTTCAAGGCATGCAACACTTTCATACCTGTTGTTGCACTGCATGTGTAGGCCCAGGCTTCGGGAAGCAGGTGCAGAAACACATTCCCCAGTAGTCCACCAATTGCAAAACTCAACAACTGCTTCAAACGGTGTGATCCAGCTTAAAAAAAAAAAAAAAAAAAAAAAAAAAAAAAGAAACAAAACCTGATCACAACTCAGCCAGGAGTCAAAACATCTCCAGCTGAAATTTTGCACAAAGAGACTTAAATTGGAAGCATCTGCAAAGCAAGCTTTCAAAGGAGAAATCACAAAACAAATAGCTGGAGTGCAAGAAAAAGCCCCTGCACCACTTGGCAGGGACAGCAGTGTGTGGGAGGGTCCTGGACCAAGCAGGGTGCAAAACAAACAATACTCTTTGTACAAGCTCCATCCAGGACTTGCATTTGTCCAAGGACTCCCTATCAAATTGACAGGTATGGACTAAAGCATCAGAAATGGACTGTCTATTTTAGAGCATTTCTGTGACAAGGTCCTGTTCATCACTGTGCCGTTCAGTCACAACCCAGGACTTTTGGCTTCAGAAATGGTCATGCAGGTACCAGGCTTACCTTCTGACCGTAGAGCAGCTCCTGTCTCAAATGGGATCACCAGCAAGGGGAAGACCCCACTCAGGCCCACCATGAACGAACCAATGAGGGAACAGATCCAGGCATCCAGCCGCTCGCTGCTGAAAAGGTTTCCCCAGGACTCTGCCTCCTTCTCACACAGAGGACCAGAACTAGCAGCAACATGACTCCTCGGGAGCTGCTGAGCTTCACAGGCCACGATTAGAAACAAGGAGAGCGTCCCATCAAGCAGAAGCTTTTGTTTTGTCATCGCTAAGTGGTCTCAGCCAGGCTGGCTGATCTCTGAAAAGAGCAGGGTAGAGCAGTTCTGAGAGTGTGTCTGAGACTCCCTCCCACCATCCCAGAGGAAAGGCCCTGGTCACACCATCCCCTCCCTCAGCATCTTAGCACAGGTATGTATCCCCATAAGGAATATCTGAAACCCTTCCGGATTTCAAGACAGCACTAAAGGACAGAGAGGCTGTTTATCATCGAGTGTATGAAACTGCACGAGACATCTTGTGAAAGAGTTTGGCTTTCAGCATCTCCCCTCAGGTGGGCTGGACAAGGACTCCAGGTACCCTTGTCCTGGCTCTTCAGTGTCCAGAGGCTTCAAAGAAATGTATTGACCAGAGATGCTACCCAGATAAGACTTCCCTTTGCCACGGAACAGCATCCATGTAACACATAAGGATGCAAGACAGGCAACAGAAGTCCATAAAATCATGAATGGTGTAAAGATGGTGAACAGGGGTAGATTATTCACCATCTCTTCAGATGTAAGTGCTAACAGCCACCACATGAAGTCAATGAGGGTCAGCTTCAAAACAACACAAACAAATGTGACTCTTCATCAGCAGGTAACTTGTGTGATAGCACTTCTCCAAAAACAATGGAAAATTTTACATGGATTCAACAAAAGATAGGACAAGTACTAGAAAGACAAATCTATTGATTTTTCATGGTTAGACAGCTCACATTAGACTCAGGAAATTCCCTTATCTGAAAGGAGCTGAAGGCTGGAAGAGTAGTTGGAAAATATCATATATACTTGTCCTATTTTTATTCTTTCCTAGAAGGATACTGGGTTAGATGGTCTCTTAGTCAAAATCAGCACAGCTGTTACTAAGAACTCTTTGGTCACAAGAAAACTGGAGAGAAGCGGGAATATTAGAAGAGGAAAATTGAAATAATTACACTCTTATTGGCAAGCAGGAAAGGAAAGCAAATGATGCAAAGGCTGAAGTACAAATGCTCCTTCAGTCTCCAGAAGAAAAAGTGAAATGTGACAAGCAAAATTAATTTTGAAATGGGAGAAAAGAGCAGGTTAAAAAAGAACAGCTTAACAAGTGTTTACAAAACAGCTGTAGATTGAGAGGGAATAACGGCATTCACCTGAAAGCATGTAAGAAACCAACCAAAGTAATCTCTGAAGTATTAGTGACCATCTTTGAAAATTTACAAGAATATGGTAAGGCCACAGAAGGCTGGAGAAGCATCATGCCTCACCTACCTTTATCAAAAGAAAAAAAAAAGGTGGGAGAAGACTTAAGAAGTTACAGACCAGTAACTTCCATCCTCTGAAAGATTCTTGATCAAGTTAAATGATCAATTTGTAGTTACCTACAAGATAAGAAAGTGATAAAGATAGCAAAGCATTAAGTCACAGCCAGACAGAAAGGGGCCTGAAATTACCAAGACAAAATTCAGGCTGTTGGAACCAATCTAAGGGCTCATTGCAGCTGAAGAGGGTGGTGTTGCCCGTTGTCCCCCATCCCCTCAGGAAGCATCCCCTCCCCATGCTCGCACCTGACTCCGACTGAGCAGGGTCAGAACAAACTAGGAGGAAAACCTGTTTTTTTTAAAGGCTTGGCACTTTTCCAGTTTCTGTCCCTGAACTAAATCACTGCAGGAGGAAAGCCCAGCTGCAGCGAGCAATCAAAAAGAAAATTAAAGGACAGGGTCCCATGGCTCCCATGAAGGAGAACACTGAGCTCCAGTGACCATGGGCATCAGGAGCAGGGAGGATGCAAGATGGAACCAATGAAGACCCTGGCTTGGCTAGCTGTGCAAGAACCACTAAAACCTTTTGTGGCAAGATAATGTCTGATCAAGTGTAAACTCTACTGACCCATAACAAAACCCATCTTATTATTTTTTAATACAAGAAAAAAAATAATCCCTCAACATAGCAAGTTCAAACCAGCTCAGGATTTTGTGGCATCTTACTGCAGTGTTTTGAACTGACTGCAGGAACCCTAGACCTACCTATAGCATACTAGCAAACCAATCTTGGTAAAGATCAGTACAAAACAGTATACTAAGGGGAAAAAAGAAAATCAAATGGACATGACAAAACAGTAACTCTGATGTGCCATCAATAAGAAATGCCTACATGCATTACATTGATTCAGAAATTAATTCCAAGCCAGCAGGCTTATGTTGCTACAAAGTAGGCAAATGGCATCCTGGGACATATTAGTAGCTACATTGTAGGTGTCATACAGAAGCAGCCATTCCATTCCACTGCCACACAGGTGAGACTTCAGCTAACAGACCACACCCAGCCTCACATACTCTTCTTTATAAGAGAGATGCAAAAATCTGAGACATTGCAGTGAAAAGAAACAAAAATTAGAGTGTAGAAATCATGACCTGGGAAAAACAACTGAAAGACCTGGGTGTGTTTAGTCTTAGAAAGATAACACTGAAGGGAACAGAACAGTCTGCAAGCATTAAAAGTCACAAGAAAGCGGAAAAGTGCTCAACTCTTCTTCCACATTGTAGCATCAGCTCAAATGGTAAACAAGAGTCAGCCTGCATATGAAGAAACAAATTTACATAGTGCCAAAGTGGTGATATACTGAAACAGGTTATCTATGATGCAGAATCTCCAGGACTGTTTTTGGGGGTTTGTTTGTTTATTTTGGGGGTTTTGTTGTTGTTTTGGGTTTGGGGTTTTTTTTTTGAGGAGAAGAAGAATAAACACCTGATGCAGATGCTATTTTATTGCATAGATCAGATCCCTTCTTGAAGCCCCTCTAGCCCTACACCTGTAATTCTATGTAGGCTGGTGAGATCCTTGTTCTACTGACAGGACTCTACCAAAGGGGGCAGGTTTTCAGCTGTAAATCACTATTGACACAACCGTTTCAAAACAACAGGGAAGCGGGGTGGACGGGGTGGCATCAAGGGACATTTTCATCTCTTACACCACTCCACGTACCAATTCAACTCAGGCACAGAACTGAACACGCACTGGGCTGATGCTCTGAGCACTAGTAACAACTGTGAGGAGAGCCTGATGGGCCAGAGATGCTGCCCTCTGCCCTGCTCCACCACAAGAACGTACCTGGGATGCCACCAGGCCCTCTGGCTCCCCTCACTGGGATTCAGGCTCCCCCCACAGCTATGCAGACACACACAACTGTGGTAAAACTATGCCACAGAATCCCCCAAATTTCTCCTTGAAAAAAAAACCAACACAACAACCAAACCACAGAAGGATAGGAAGCTCGTAAAATGTTAGCTGTCCCCTAACTGAACTGAGTTTCTTCTGTCCCAAGTACCCACACAGGCTGAAGCCATCAGCCACAGAGGCATCTGCATAGGGAGGTGACAGGACTCGTCCAGCAGACTACACCAGCCATAGCCTTCTCTCTGCTTACTAGCTGCTGCATAACAACCTGCAGTTAGAGAATTTCCTGCCTTAAAAAAGATGAGTACCCCTTCCAACCCTAGAGCGGGCCTGATGGACACCCTCTTCCTTTATGGCAGGATTAGACCTAGAAAATGACTGAGAACAGCTTACTGTGTGAAGCAGAGCAAAAAATCAGGATTTATACAACCACCACACGCCTATGAAGAGGCAATAAACACACACAGCAAAACAACTGCTCTCCGCAGCTCGGCAATGATGGGAAGTGGCACAAACTCTTCTGCAACACTGTCATCACAAAGTTAACAGTTTTTGAGAAAGCCTGGAAAAGAAATCACTGCAACTGATGCAACAGGTCCATTTCTTCCATCTTGTTCTCCACACTCACAGCCCACATCCGCCCCAAGGGACACCTGGAAGGGTCTTTGAGACTAAGCGACCAAAATCCTGGAGAGAGGCAGTACCACACAGGACAAAGGGCACACCCAGAGCTCCAAAAACAGGCTGCATACCTGGCTTCATGTCCTTCTTACAGCAGCAAAAGGGACCTGGTGCCTCCAAAAAGGGATGGTGGTGGACAATAAATGCGCATAAAGGGGTAGAAAACTGATTCCCCTAAATCACATTTGTGTCAGTCAACCTTCTGTGGTCCATAGGTCTTTATTCTCTTGTTACTCAGACAAAAGAAAACCAGTACATTTCTTTATACCTGTGCTGCCTGACTATCATTACCTTGTGGCTCAAGAACATCCCCTATCTTGTGCAATAAATTCCTGATGCTTATAAAACATCTATGAAGAACTTGGTGCATCATCCAGGACACACCTGAACTGATCTTTGTGCCCAGCTAATTATTTAGAGCATATTCCCAGCATTTGTTTCTTCCTAACACATTGTAACCACTTGCTCTAAAAAAATGGACTTTTTATCTCTATAGCCCCTTTGCTTCTCCATCTCATTAGTACACACTCCTCAGGAGATGTTAAGTTTACCTAATGTTTGTAAAGTCTGTAAATTCAAACTAGCTGCTCCTAAGACAAATATCTAAGAGGAAGAAAAGGAGCAGTCAAGATGTAGCCCTAGGAAAAAAAAGCTCAAAAGAGAAAAGAATACCCTGCCACTACAGTTGCAGAGGGTGGAAGAAGTCTCTACCTACCCCTAATTTTAGACAGCAGCATCCATTTTAGGAACCCAGCTAGAGAAGGTCTTGAGAAATCTCTAGAGAAAGGACCTGCAGGTTCTCAGAGAAGTCTGGTCACTACGAGGCAGAGGCATAACCAGGCTTATAGAGATGTGTTTTTCTCAAGAAGGGTATACGGCCTATTTAAGAACACACACAGGAGAGGAATAGCCAGTGCATCATTTACTCATCAGTTTTGACAGTGACACTGTTTGGGATCACAGCTCCCAGCCACACCGGGTCACAACCTGGTCACCATTACCACTGGCAGCACTCTCCAGAACACCATGTGTCCCGCGCAGGTCTCTGAGCCAAGCATTCAGGAGTCAGGTCTGCTGCTCAGCTCCTGCAACAGCTTCAGGACCGTGAGATCTTCCGAGCTCATGAAGAACAAACAAATGAGAATTTGCCATTTACACACCCCTGAGTGGAGGCAGGGGGAGGCTGCACATCAAGCCAGGACAAGAGCTCCCGCCCTCCTCCCGGCCCCTCTGACTTCACAGCACTCACTGAGCACCTCTGTAGTAGGCCTGAGACAACACGGACAAAACTTAAAATGCCAAGGCAAAAACCTATTGAAAAAGAGAAAATAAAATACTGACACAATGACGATTCCTGCAGCAACCCGATGCCTTCCCTCCTTGACACTCTGCCTTTTCAGACCACACAGCTTCATCTCTGTCTCAGCATAATTGCCCATTGCCACACAATAACATTTCAGATGTTGTTGGGGAAAAAAAGAAAAAAGAAAAAGAAAAAGCTTTTTTACAAGTGTTTTCCCTGGAAGCTGGTTGCTTGGTATTACAGTTACAAAAGAGTACTGCATGGAATGGAAAAAAGTTATTTTCCAGGGAGGAAGCATAATTTTCAGCCAAAAAGTTCTCCACAAGCCGCCTCCTCCTATTAGCCCTGTGGAGAGCTTTGAATTCCTCCTGGAAGCCCTGACCTCGGTGGAGTCACAAAAGGTCTGCAGGTCCCCTCGCGCCAAGCACTCCCTTCTCGCTCAATCACTGCCCACCTTTAGGGAATGCACTGCTCTGGTGGGACCCTTCCCCTTTCCCCCGTCCCTCTCATAAAATTCCACTTTACACAGACTCGCCTTTCTGAAAATCATGCACATCACAGCATGCGCAGCTAAAAGCTGGAGATGCACAGGATTAAGAACAATGGGGTATCGCAGATCAGAAGAGATTAGAGACCCCGGGCAAATCTAATTGCTGGCAAGGAAGGCAGTTAAAACACTGACTGAACGCTACCGTAGTTTGGGAGGCAGTGACTCCTTCCCCATCCTACCCAGCATGAAAGAGGAAAGTTTGCGGATCAGGCAATGGCGTTCACCCCTCAGGGCTCGGTGGGATTTCTCTCCTTCCAGCCCGAGGCAGAGCCCGGGCAGAACGCCCCCTCTCGCCCCCAGCAGACACCGGTACCACATCCCTCGCCCAGCCCGGGCCCAGGCTCCGGCACAGCTCTTACCCGCAGGCGATTAACGCCCCGCTCTTGTCATTGTTTCTAACATCACGGCGGATGGCGTCTGATGGGACAGACAGCGCAGGTTTTCCACTAGAGGAATGCTGACCAATGCCGAGTGAGATATATTTGGGGGGTGGGGGTGGTGGGGGTGTTGGAATTAACCCTGTTCACGCACCCTACTGGACCAATACATTAGTTGCCCCCCAGTGTCCAAGCGCCACCGTGGCCGCGCAGACCCCGGCCAGCCCGCGGAGCCGGAGACACCTCCCCGCGCCGCGCGTCCCGCGGGGGCGGCAGGCAGCGGAGCCGCCCCCGGCGCCGAGACCTTCCCGCGGCATCGTCTGCCGGAGAAGCGACTTCCAAAACTTTCTCCGCCGCGTCCCGCAGGGGCTGAACTCTCAGCCCCGGGCACGTCCGCAGCGGCAGCCACAGGGCGCCGCTTCCCCGGCAAGCTGCAGCAAAGGCGGGCTGGACCGGGGAGACGCCGGTCCCGGGAGCCCGAGGGGAGCCCACGGTCTCGCCGGGCCGGGGCACGGCTCCCGGCAGCAGCGGCCCGGCCAGGCACTGCCCCCCACGTCTTTCCCGAACTTGCCCCGGCCGGGCCGCGCCACTGCCGGACTCGGCTCCGCTGCGGGCGGCGCTGCCCGCCGCCACCCCCGCTCCCCCCGTCCCGCTGCCGCCGCCTGGGGCTGAGCTGCGCGGCCGTACCCGGCTCCCACGGCCCCCCCCCCTACCCCGCCATCGCAACAGAGGAGCGGGGGTAGCCCGGCGACCCCCCGCCCCCGGCTGCGTCGCTCCCGGGCCCCGAGCCGCCGTTACCGTGCGCCGCCGCCGTGCCCCGGGCCGCCGCTGCCATCCAGCCGCGGCTCGGCGCGGGCCTGCCCCGCCCGGCGGCCCCTCAGCCCCGCCTCCCCCGGCCGGCCACGTCGGTCCCGGCCTCCTCGGCACCAGCGTCGCCGCCCCGGCGGGGACCCGCTGCCGCGCGCGCTTCCGGCCGCCGCCGCGGGGGGGCGGGCGCCGGGAGCGCTTCCTGCCGCTCCCCCCGTGCCCGGCCCCCGGCGGCCCCGAGGCGGTCCGGCGGGGCGGGAGCGGAGCTCGCTGGGCCGGGCCGGGCCGGGCCGGGCCCGGCGCGCTTCCCCGTCCCGACTGCCGCGGCCGAGGGAGGGCGGCTCGAGCTCCGCCGCCGGGGCTCTCGGTGCCTCGGCGAGCCCCCGAAGGGCGCGTCCGGCCCCCGCGGAAGGAAAGTCCTTGCAAACAGCCCTTAACAGTTCGCGTCTGGTACAGGTCGTGACATATTTGTACATATCCCCAGTACGAGCTTCTGGGCGGTGGGACAGACACACGCGTGCTGTGGAAGACCTGTCTTTCCAGAATATGCTTACTGAGATCTTCGTACTTTTTTTTTTTTTTTTTAAATATGTCTAATTGGATTATAAATTCTTTGGGCTACAGATGTGTAAAGACGACCACAGTGGAAACCTGGTTTTGAGCAGAATTTCTGGAAATTGTCAGAGCAGAAGAAAGTATGGCAGCCTCCTCTAGGATTTAGCCTCCAAATGTTTTTAAAAGATGCAATGGCTTTTAAACATATTTGCCTCCTCCTTACAGGTTCATTACAACCTTCATGATGACACTTATGTAACCCCAGAGCTCCATAAGCACCAGTGTCCTGACTATTAGTGGGGAAGAATATCCACGGTTCTTACAGAGATGTGCAGAAACTGCGTGTGCTCAAGAAACTAGGTCAGAGGAGAACAAAGATTTACTTTTATACAAGCTGAGCTAGTTTGGAGCTATATGGTTTCCAACACAGACACTTTCCAAAATGTACTGAAGTACCATTTAGTTCCATCTCTTACTGTTTTCCCTGAAACACAGAACTTGTTTCTCACTCCAGTTTTTGGAGCCAATCCTGTTCCCCAAGGAGACACTGATGATGCTGATGCTGATGCTTCTTTCTGCAGTTTTGCCCTAGCCTCATTACATCATACCAATGTCATGCCCTGGAGCAGGAGTTGGGAATTAAGTCAGCCACAGTGCCTGCACTGGTTTAGCCGCTCTTTCTGCGTTCATGTAACGGGAACACAATCCCACATGCTACTGCACTGCAAATGCGGTTTAAAAGAAGTTATATCTTTCTCACTTGCAAGCAGAATGTTTATATAGGAAGCTGAATTCTGAAAGTGAATTTTTAAAGAAAGAGTATTTTGCATTTTGTTCTCAAGTTGTAAGATTTATGGTTCTTGTGTTCCACAGCTGCTTTCCTACTGTCCGAATAACTACAATCAGCCTTCCCGAGCCTTGCTCCAGTGGCACGGTTCCCTGTGCTGATGGATCATACCTGTGACTACCACAGTTACAACAGGCAGCTCCTCAGGTAAACCAAGCCACACGGAGAATTTTGAACGATTGCAATCAATAGCGGTATTGTGGTCTCAGGGAAACGAGTGAGAGTTTGCTTTTGACTTCAGTGATGTAAGACTTCACTCCAAGAATTTCAGTTTTTATGACAGCCTCGCCATAAGCCAACACAGGAAGAACTCTGGATGAAATGTGCACTCAGTAGCTCATGTCATCAAGTGGCACCTTGCATCAAGTGGAGCTTTTTCACAGTTGGTGGCTGAATTCTTAACTGCAGTGAATTTTCAGTGATAGTCTAGAGATCAGCATGGTGAAGTCAGAGTCCAGCAGGCTGGGTCCAAAAGCTGGTATTTTGTCACAACAGAGACTATCCGACTGGAGCAGGGACCTTCTACTGCCTCCCCCGAGCCACGGAGCTGCTGCAACCTGTTTTCTCTGAAAGTGACTTTTAGGTTTCTGTATTCTTTACTGAATGATTTCCTCAGGTGAGGAGAAAAATAAATAAATAAACCCAAACCAACCAAAAAATGGGTCACTTTTAAAGGCAGACTAACAAAACCAGTCACCATATATCCAGTTCTTTGACTTGTAACTGATGTTCTTGCATCTTTACTTGGGTGTCCCTTGTTACAATTTTTGTGGTCTCTTGGGTCTTCCTCGCCAGAGTGGGGCAATGGTGGAACTCAAGCAGCTTTCCAGAAAAAAATGTACACCCACCCATGAAGACAGAGGCGTGGGGTGCACCTCGTGCATGGCCCCCAAAGGCTGGCGTGTTGTGCATCCACAAAAGCCAAGAGATATCAGTGGAGCTTGGCACATCTTTTGGGCAAATAATTTTTTACTGAAAAATTCAGTCACTCAAAAGTATTAGTCAGTTAATGACAAATGCTGCAAACAGACTGATTTTGATAAAGTCGTACATTATTGTCTGGGCCACCAATCCGAAAAATCCGTTTAGAGCATGCAGCTGAAAAAAAAAGATGGAATAAATGTAAAAGGAAAAATGGCAAATCGGTTCTTCTCCCACGCCTAAGGGGTTCTTGAGGTTTCTGGAGCTTGTCGCTCACAGGTGCTCGGGAGCAGCTCGACGCCGCGCTGGGCCCAGCGGCGGTCCTCTTAAAGCTGTCTTTCTGCAGAGAGGCCGCACGGAGGTGCCACCTGCCTGCAAAACGAGCTCGGTGGGCCCGGACCCGCTCCCCCTTTCCCTGCCGGGGTTTGCGCTAAAGCGGGGAAATCGGGAGTTTCGCCGGCGTGAGGGCGGGGAAGAAGATACAACCTGGTAGGTCAGCTCTGATCTTTCACACAGCTACTGGACACAAGCAATTAAAGCCGAGGGTCATGCTACGTGAGCGGCCTATGTAAAATATCCAAATGCCGCGGGGAGTTGCGTGGCGCCCTGCAGTGGGATCCTGGGGACGGCTCGCTTTGCCGTCGCAGCCCACAGCTGAGCGCGTTCCCTGGGCTTCGTGTGCAGTCAGGGTCGGGCAACGAGGCTGGTACGGCTGCACCGCGGGCCGCCTCTCCCCACGAAGATGAGGTGGTGTGCTGGCAGGATGGGAACATCCCAAGCCCAGGATGGTGCTACATCTTCCCCCGGTCACTCCAGCGCTGGGGGAGACGTTCCTTTAGCCGGGCGCAGCCTCAGTGGGAGTCAGGCCCCGAGTGTCTCATGAAAGCCTGGCAAGCGTCTGCTTTGGTTGAAGGAGGGGACTCTCCGGAGGAGTCTGGCTGCCTAGCCACCGCCGGGGGGTGCTCTTTCCTAGGAAGACGTTTCGGCAGCTGAATTTCCACCACAAAACTTGCTAATAAAGGGATCAGAGTGGCTTAGTAAATTCATGCTTCCTCACACCTGATATTGCTATCTGCACTCTGTCCTCGGGACATTCTTAAACATATTTTTTCTTGTTGTACAGTCAGAAGCTCGCTTTTGGAAAAGGATGGGACATGAATGGTACCCTGAGAGTGCACTAACTGCAAAGGGAAGGCACCAGAGCAGAATCTCTGGAGAGGGCACATAAAAACATCTCTGGAGGGCCCACATGTGTAAGACTAGATGTTAAGCACTGACAGATGGGGCACGGACAAGCAGAGAAACAGGGACAGACCATGAATGTGGATAGGGCACAAAGATTTTAAAAAGTTCTTCTCAATAAAGGTGGTCAGGCACTGGAAGAGGTTTCCAAGGTTGCTGTGGTATCTCTTGGAGACTTTCAGAAGTTCAGCTGGCAACGACCTTGAGCAACCTGATCTAATTGTGAAGCTTTGAGGAGAAGACTGGACTAAGTGACCTTTCCAACCTAATGTTTTCTATGCTCCTATGATTCAGAAAAAAACAGTATCAAGGGGTAACAACTGAATCAGAGGGAGAGCCCTCTAAGTGTACGAGAGGAGCTGCGAGGCCTCAGCAGTAGGCATATTTGCCTGCTGTTTGGTGGGAGCCAAAGGCAGTAACACTATTGCCTGGAAGTCCTGCTCTGACTCATCCCAGGACACATTTCTGCAAGGCACAGCAGAAAAGGAGAAGTGACTGCTGAGCCCTGAATGTGGGGGGAGGGGAGCTGGCCCCATGGAAGCTCAGAACAGGGAATTTTAGTCTTACTCATCATATTATTTTTATATTTGGTTTTACAGATGTAAACCTCAGTGTTTCTGTCAGCATATTAACTCTGTGTGCACCACAAGTTTGTTCGCTAGCCCTGGTGACTCCTTTATGCCTGCCTCCATGCACAGATGCACAGCTTCCAGCTGGGAGCTCAGTCTGACCCACTGCACTTTACTAGTGTTTGTAAGGAATAAATGGACTGCCTGGTGAGGGCTATTTAATCTGGGCAGATTTCAGTGTCATGCTGGAGAAAAAAAGACAAAAGACAGGCCTGGTCTGGGAAAGATATAGCCAGACAGCAGGTTAGGGCAGGTGAGTGAAATGTGGCAGATGAGCCATAGAGGATTTACAGAAGTTAGAACTGAGGTTCATCCTGAAAAGGTGCTCTACCTAGTCTTAACAAATGTAAGCAAGAAAAGGAAGGGAAATCTATATGACCGTGAACAACAAATCGTGCTGGAAGGTCTAGCAGAATCTAGACCTCTAGCAGAAGACCACCATGGGTTTGTTCTTTGCTGAGGTTTCAGACATAAATAATGGAGCCATAATATTACCCTGCCAAGCTGGGTATCAGTATGTGGTATGTGTTTGATACACGATCTTTATCTTATATCTAAATGTAGTTAATGCTGGGTTCTGACCGTAAAAGAGGGTTTTCTTATGTTCTTCAGTGCTCAATAATGAGAACCCAGATTTCTACAGCCTAACACATCTTCTTCATGTCTCCAGGGTACAGCCCAAACAATGGTTCCTGTCCTTCAGTTGACAGAGGACAGGCTGCAGTTCAGTATGGGCGTTTCAATATCAGTGTTGCAGGCATCCAAATACTTTATAACCAACATTCACGCTTTCGTTCTCTGCACAGAGTGAGATCTGCATCCCTCCCTAGTGAGGTCCATATTCTGAACACTAGTGCCAAGATTCACACTCTCAGCTACTACAAGTAGTGAGACCTGTGCTGTTGCTCACCCTGAGTGGTGCAAGCTCCAGACTGTACTGTGCCGCATACCCTGTAAGTGGAGTAGCCATCATGTGGCAGAGTTGTAAGATTAGTGTTTACACTCTAAGGCATGGTGTGCAGAAAGGGTTAAATATCAAGCCCCTGTAATGAAGGGGTTCCGGGAGTGCAAAAGGATCTCGAAAGCAGTAATACTGTGATTCAGAACAATGCCCACCTCAAGCCAGCAGAGATAGAATTAAATTCTCCAGCTTCTTAAATGCGTGAGGATCCATTATTAGTATTCACCACTTGAATTCTAAGTCCAGGTATTACAGCCTAGTCCAGTTTTCTTCTAATGAAGAGGCCACAACAGCGTAGAGGTCAGTGGTTTACAGCCTCCTTCCAGACTCTTGATTTATCTATGCAGTCTCCATTTGGGTAAAATACAAAACTACTCAGTAGGCTGGTACAAACAATTCTGTAAGAAGACCAAGGAGAACATCTCCTGCTACGTTTCAGTCTGACATACTGCATTATGGAATACATTCTCAAAGACGGAAGAAAACTATGAGATCAGGGTTTTTCCATTTCTGTTTGTCTAAGGTGACAGAAGTTGTATAAAGCTGGCACTAAAAAAAGTGCAATTGATAGCAAAGTTCATCTGAGGTACTTCAAAGTAGGTGGGGGAAGCCCTTTTTTTTTTCTTTTCTAGTTGGCAAAGAAGCCTGGGACTGGAGCAATAGTGGGAGTGCCACAGGCAACGCTGAAACTCAGTGCCAGATATTATTATGGAGGAGGATTCAGAACAAGAATAGCAAAGAATATTGCCACTGAAGCTCACTGTTACCAACCATCTGAGAAACTCGAAGTTTTGGTTAAACCGAACAATTCACACGCAATACCCAAGATGAGCAATCCAGCACATAGTAATGTTTTCCTGGTGCTATGGTCAATGATGAAAAGGTGCCGGCAGAAACAAATTTAGGAGAGGCATCAAGAGGAATGATTAGAAGAAGGAAACAAGCAGTCTGGGGCAAGAAAGGTTGTGTAGAGACCAACTCAAAGTAAGTCTTAGGAGGAGAAAATTGGGATGCAGGCATAGCATCTCAAAGATGAGGTCTAGAAAACTGATCGTAGTGTAGCTGGATATGGACAGTATCAGATACAATAGTGATAGAGAAAAGACAGCTGAGAAAAGTTGTGAGATGCAGTACTGCCAAATCCTTCTTTTCCCCGCAACGTCACGCTAAGTGTTTTGGATTTTATCTTTTGTTTTATGTTCTCAGAAGCCAAACCTCTCGGCATACTGAGAGGTCTTGTGGAATCTCAATTTCTCTTTCTTTCAGAAGTTTTTTATCAGGCAGCTTGAAAAATTAGAAAACATGAAACTGACAAAATTGAAAAATCTGAACACAAAAAATGAGAACCACAAATTAATATTGCAAGGATCTAAAAATGCTTTAACCAACCATGACATTTTTAGGTTCATCCTGTATCTTTGAGCTTCACAAATTTGCACTATCAGAAATGGGGTATGCTTTGAATAGCGCACGGTGTGTTTTTTCCAGCACAGTCATTTACTTGCACTGAATAAATGCATCTGCTGGTTGGCAGAGCCAGTGGCCCCACAAAGATCACAGATCCTGAGTTTGAAAGCTTATCTACCACCCTCATTTCTTGCTATTGCCACAGACCTCTTCTCAGCAGTCTGGGGCTTTGCTCCCCTAATGCTGGGCTTGCCCTACACAGCTGCCCACCCCTGATAACACAGCTGAGGAGCCCAGAGGAAGTTGTACAAGATGCTTTTGTCAACACTCCTTCCCACACAGACCATCTCCCGTCTCCTTTGTTTCTGTAAATTGACATCAGAGCTGCTGAATCATGATAAAGGAGTGACAAAAATGTTATTTATGCTGTAGAAACAAGGCCCCCTCCCTCTCATTGTTTCCTGCCTGTGTCAAAATGGAGTCACTGATTTCTGTCCTAGCTCCTCCTGCACTGGCACTTTGGGTGAAGCAGGCTGAGTTCTTCTCATTCGGGCTAGGATGAAATACATGTACAGACACAACCAAGGTTTCACGTGGGCCTGCTAAAAGACAGTCTTGCTGAGCAGACACCGTCTGGACAGTTCACCATGAGAAGCCATTTGGAGCTACATTCTAAGAGATTTGCCTACAAGGTCAGAGCCCCAAGGGAATTTTTCAAATGATACACTGCACATTTGAAGAGTTGGCCTCCCACCCAGAGGACTTATTTGCACTGCAAAAATATTTTGTTAGGGTGCTTAGTTACAACAGGCTTTACTCCTAAGCCTGTAGATGGAGCTGAACTATGGTTTGCCTTTTCAGCGCTGTAACTGGATTCCTAGCAAACCAGAGTGTTGGGGAAAGAAAATGGTGCAGTACCTGGAAAGAGATGCATGGAATAGAATGACTTCAAAAGCTTTAAACATAGAAAGACACAAGAACGACACAGAAAAGAGAAGAAAGAGGCAGGGAGAGGCATGGTTATGGTCAGGGAGACATTGACGCCCAGAGACAAGAAGTTACAGAGAAATGAAATATTAAAAATATACAGGGAACAAGGGTAAGTTATGTCAAAGAAGAACTCTGATAAGCCTGGCAAAACACAAGGAAGGGAAGAGATTATTATCAAGCCATCCAAAAAACTTCAAAACAATCAAAATTTTCTACATATAAAGTCATAAACATTTAAAATTTTTATTTGCAGATAAATGCTTTTCGAAGCCATATTTTCGTAGCCCAGTGAGATTTAACTTTCCTACTTTAGACTAATACATAGACTCCATATAGGTTTGCTAAAGTATGCAGGGGAAACGTCCAGACTTTGACTGTCTAAACAAATTTATCAGGAAAAGATACCTATAGATCTCTTGCAGAAATTCAATTTTAAACTGTGACATCAGTTAGAAAAACCTAGGAAAATTCACAAATGAAAAGAAATCATTTCATTCACAAATGATAGAAAGTTGTAATTTCTCTCACTGGAGAACTGTTTCTCTGCCATTCTCTTCCAAATTCTTATTTTACAACCAGCTAACAAACAGACAAAGCTGTAGTCAAAAAGAAAATATGGAAAAGCAATAAAGATTTCAGTTCTTCATTTACTGACAGTCTTCCCCACTATGACTCACCCTAAGATTATCAAAATACATAATAAATTCAAAATAACAAACTACTCTGGAATGATGAAATACTGTAGCCAACACAAATAATTGATTTTCAACACATTATAAAATTGTTATTGTTGCTATTATTATTTTAGCAGTAGGTGAGAACAACATTTGCATGAAATAATACACATGCAAGAAAAATTTTGTAACCTAACTTGAAATCAAATGCAACAAGTGAATGACAGAACCTATAGAAGAAATTGTTTGAGACAAAAGAAGATAAAAAAAATACAGCTAGTGACTTACATTAACTGTGTGACTTAGGTCATGTGAAAAAATTCCTTTTTTAACAACAAATGAAATCATCTCCCTTGCTGAGTTCAACTATCATTGTTTGGCTCATAGCACACTAAAACACAGTACAAAATTAAAAATACTTACATAGTCATTGCTAAGTGGTTAGTTAAAAACAGACCTTAAAACTCTGCATAAACTTCCCTATCATGTGCTTTATGTATCTCATAGTTTCAAACATATCCATCCCAATTCTACTGAGAAAACATCCTGTTGTACCACTATTATATGAGAGTTTATAGAACTGTGCTATAATGTCATAGGTTGTTGAACTGTCCTCCCTTTTAAATCATTAACATATGCTTAGTAAAGACGACACCACTTTTGGCACCATATTTCCATTAAATGTAGGGCAGATTCAAGACCAAGTGGGTGATTTATGCCCCGTAACTGATAAAGGGTGAGTGACAGCAGTGACAGCGGGAGGAAATCCTTCCCCGTATTTTTTTTTTTTCCAGACCTGTATGGATTTTAAGCTCTGTAGCACAGTTCCAGCTGACTTTTCTTTATGGAAGTAGCACTTAGTGCTTATATTGCCTTTTTTTTTTTTTTTTAAACCACACATTTTACTCTTCTTTAGACACAGTATTTCACTTCAAACAAGGCAGGTACCCTCCCATGACCAACAGGGAAAATAAAGGCATAGAGAGTGCAAGTGGCCGGCTAATGAGTCATGGAGCTAGAAAATTAACCCAATAGCCTAGATTACAAGCCAGACCCCAAAGAGTGGATCATACTCTCCTTTGTTAGCATTTGCAACTCCTTTTTTTTTTTATGAAATCTACCTTTCCACAAAAGTAATTTGGAGTTACAGGTAATTAAAGTGACATTTTTGCAAGTATTTGAGGATTGAAAGAGAACACCAAATGTAGTAGGATGAGATCTCAAGATATCTCTTGATATCAGGAAAAGAGCAGCAATGTGGCTTTAATACAAAGACAGGTAAAGGCAAAGGAAAATTTTAGGGGTTTGGAGTGCAATATTATTGGAAGCAGGAGATTAGTCACCTTTCATGTTGGGGAGGAGTTATTTATAGCTCTTTGTTTTCCACATGGTTTGCTGTGGGACTTTGACAGAAAACACATGGTTTTCTATGTTTGGCAAGATGGGGAAGATGATAGACTGGGCTTAAGAGCCAGACGAGACTTCAGAGCTTTTATTTTGCCAATGCAATTAGTAGTTTTCCAGCTGTGGCTCTTCAAAAAACTTCCATTGAGTATCTTTAGTAGTTTGTAATAGGATAAAATAAAAGGTTTTAATTTTGGATAGAACATTCTTGGACTCTGAATGGCCATGAAATTTATCCAGTTACACATGAAACATTTACTTTGGATTTTTTCCTCAGAATTAATTTGAAATTGATTAGATTATCAGCAGGAAATCAGGATGAACCAAGTTCAGATTTGTCACAAAGTCTCCAAAATTTGAACTTGTGTTTATCAACAGTTTATTACTCTTCATTCCTAAGAGACTGAGAGGATAAGCAGATGGTCTGCAAAGCAAAACTATAATATTTGAGGCTTGATGGGAGATGCGCATTTTGGCTAAGAGGCATGCCTGCTATTTATTTCCTCTAACATTTGAGACACACACACATCACCCAACAAATTGGCTGCAAAATAGCTGTTCCCGGTCATCATATGCCTATCCTGGGATGGGCTTTGTCATGCAATTGAACCTGCTGTAGAACAACCAAGGAACGGTCATTATTTGGTTAATGAAGAGCAAAATGGTAGTTTGACAAGTCTTTCAAATACAGAGGATAGGCCTGTTTCTGTTGCAGAATGGACAGAAGTTCAAATTAGAAAAGGTGAGGCAGAGGCTGGTATCTGAAAAGGCTTTTTCCCTGAGATATTATTTAAGGAGCACAAAGTCTTAAAGTCACTCACATCTGTCACGAAGGAGCTGCTTTTTCAAAGTCTGCTAAAAGGGGGCTGGCCCTGCTAACAGGCGAGGAGATGGTCTCAATGCACTAATGGTTCTTTCCATCCAAATTTCCTGTGTGTGTCACAGCTGCTGGTCTGTGCAGCTGTCTCTGGTTGGTTTTTTTTTTGCCTACCCCGTCTCATGTTTATAAACGGCTTATCATTTTATGTTGCAGATCAGGGAGATGAAAAGTAAGAAACACTGTTCTGGTTTCTGCAACATATTGATCATGAAACCCTCAACAACTAAATATCTGTCCCGTTTGTTAATAATTAAATAGTAAATACCGACACGTTCTTACTCAGACAGACTTTTACCCTTGGGCTTTAGATTTTCCTTTGTTTTCTTTTTGTTCTCCAGGCGCATATGCTGAGGGATTTATCCCCTGCCAAAGGTTTTAGAAGGGCTCACTCCTTGTGAACCCCAGTAAGCGCCACTCTGCACCCCCTGTAGAGATGATTTACTGGAAATGCATAGAAGAGTAAAACCAGTTTCCTCGTTTATTCGTGGGGTTCAACAAATTTCAAATCAGATGTGGGGTGATGTGACCTTTTAGTGATGGAACCTTACGGAAGCTGCTGCCAACCTCCGGGTACAATGAAGAGATTCCCCTGGGGCATGGGGGGCCACTGGTTTTAGTCATGGGTGCCTTCCGGCAGACTGAAGCAGGTGCTATCGCCCTCTGATTCCTTCAGCTTTCTCTCATTTCATTCAGCAGTTGTTGGTCAAATTCACTTCTCATCACCTGGAGGTGAAGATAACAGCTTGAGACAAAAAGAAACGACTGGTGAAAAACCCATCCCGACCACTGCAAAGCTCACACACTATGGCAGGTAGTAGATTGGCACTGGTTTGTAAGAGCATTGTTCCATAATTGTTAGTCCTCGTGCTGCCCACCCATCTTGCGTTCATGTCATCCTCCTTTTCCCTTTCCATTCTTTAGGCAGATAGACCCCAGTTGCTGAGTGTTGCTTCAGTGTAAAATAACATGTGGTGCTTGTGGTGTGGGAAGGAAGCTGGCTGTGAGAGATAAAGGTTGAGGTTAAGAGCAGACCGACTGTTACGCTCCTGGGGCTTTGCTGCTCTTTGTATAACCTTGGTGTGGCTGAGTGATACAAATCTGCACTACCTTTTCTGATAAAATCCATCTACCAGAGGCAAGCAGCAGCCATAGCTCCACATCTTTTTGTAGGTTACTACAGCCCTGGCATTCCAAAGGGTCTGGATGGGTCAAAGGTTAGTTTTCCATTATATTGCTGAAAGAGAGCGACCAAGTTTGGTTGGCGCTCAGAGACTTAGGAAAGAAACTGAAGAAAAAAATATGTCAGAGGAGCTGCAAGAAACAAAAGCCTTCGGGGAAATTCCAAGATTGCCAAAGAAAAGAACAGTCACCGAGAATGTTTGTGCAAAACCACCATCTTCTCCTTCCTTCCCACAAGGACTAGTGCAACTCACTTTGAAAGAGAAAGAAAGAATCAAGAGAGCAAGAAGCATTTCACCCAGCTGTCCCACTCCGCAAAGCCCCACTGCTTTACTTCGCCCAGACCAGCAGGCAGGCAGAAATGCAAAATCATGCCATTTGTGACCTACAGAAACAAAGCTCAGTGTTTGCATGGGTGGGGGACAGATACAGTCAAGCTTATCACCAACTGGAAAAAATGCAGAGTAGAAGTGTTCAGGTTGCCTTTTTTTATTATTTATTTTTTTAAAAATTTTTCTCCCCCTTCATGCAAGTCTTAATTATTTTTCTTCCCAGGAAATGCAAATCCTAAATGAAGACCCGTTCATTGCACATAATCATAGAGGCTGAGACCGAGGGTTTTGAAGGACAGAGACTGAAACTGATGGTTCTGGAAGATGCTCCACCAAAATCAATCTTAACTCTTTAGTGGAAAACAATACTTAAAAATAAGACAGGAAGCGTTGAAAAAACAGAGAAGATCTGAGCTGATCTCCTCAAAGTGTTGCTTAATCCATCTTAAGGAAAATCTTCTACCTGATTTTCTGAAGTTTTATGCAGTAAGGAAAGTTCTTACATTCCTGAGGGCTACAGAATAAGCAAGTGTGGATTTACCAGACAAGTCTACGGCAGCTGCAGTCTCTCCCTTTGCAACATCCAGAGCAGAACACACATTGTCCTTGGACTACCTTGTCCAACCATTCTGTCATCTGATTCAGACTCAAGCTGCCTGCTCAAAAGCAAAAAGTACTGTAAGCATCTGCATAATTGAAACCTGGGACAAGCATAATGTTAAATAAGGCTAAAACTGACAAAAAAAGTCACGAAGAAGGGAAACAAAAGTCTGCTGTTTCTCTGAAGTCAGCTCTCTCCTGAACATAGCTCTAGCTCTGTCACATAATCCTGACATAAGGAAGTTACTCCCGCTAAGAAAATTTGGTGGAACCAGAATGGAATTGGCATGTAGAAACTCTCTGTCATTCAAAATACACAATTTGCATCTTATAAATACTGATTTTATTAAAGCAAAGCTAAAGCATTTGCTTTAAGCAATAAATAAAGCTAATGATGCTTTTTCCCTTAAGCTCTGATTACATCAAGAAAAGCTGAAAGTATTTTTCTGCACTGGTTTAGCTTCAAAAGTACTACTGATCCTCTAAAATACTTTATAGACCATATGCAGGTCTGAAGAGGATTAGATTATTTATTGGTAAAATAAATAGTCTAAATGTTCCAACAACTGCAGTTGAAATCAAGAGAGCTCAGGACCTATGAAAATCAAGTCTTAAATGTGTAAGAGGAGAACAAACTGTTTCCCTTGCACACTGTAGAAACTGTAAACAGTCAGAATTAAGCAAAATTATGCTTCAATTAATGCAATAAAAAATATGTTCTGACCTAAGGTTGAATTGAGAAATTGATGGACTAAAATATATGTTAGTCTGAAAGTGATGAAACTGTGTTTTGAGCTTTCAGCCTTCCTTTCATTTTTCTCTTTCTCCATCGTTCCAATTCTTTTTTGGTCTGTCAGTTTTGTCGATTAATAGAAGCAACCAAGCAAGAAAATAACTAAATAAACCTAAACCATATTTCACAAAATGAGTTCTAAAGAGTTCTAGCTTAGCAAAATTAGGTTATGAGGTGTTAAAAGAAGCTGCTGACTGCTGAAAATACAGTATAGATACCAAACAACTGGAGTGATTATCTTGCCAGTGAATTTAAGAGAACAAATGAAGAGACAGAGTGAAGTGTGCAGAATAATTTTCAAATTAAAAAAAACTAAAAATCAAACCAGATGGTTTTGAAGTAAGAAATGTGTGTTATAGAATGGCTACTGGAGAAATAATGCTTCCTCTTGCTCTCAGTGAAGGCCTACAAAGCTACACACTTATGGTCCTTACATGAGGCCTTCTACAATCTTTGTAACAACAGCTGAAATAAAAACTAGAGGAGTCAGCTCAGAGACTGCCAGGCAGAGTTATAGGCAGGGGAGATATCAGCAGCTTCGCATTTTGAAAAAGTTCTCTCTGAAAAAATAGTAAGAAATAATCGATTGAAATGTAATCACACATAACTAACAGCCTGCTGTAGGACAGATTTTGTTCTTCAAAACACTGATCGTGTCCGCATTCTAAAGACTGCTTTCCATTTTCCATTTTCAAACCTGCACCCACATGACACAGTTTAATACAAGTTATACCTTTGTTCACAGAGGATGCTTCTTTCTAGCTTTAAGGGCAATTTTGTACCTACTTGACTTGCAAAGGGCTATGTCAAATCCAACCAATCAAGGCTTTCTCCACCAAGAGGCATGGAAAGTCTTTCTGACTACAAGAATCTTTCAGCTTCCTAAGCACTTAAAAGTCACTAGTCCTGAACACTTTCTGAGTTCATTTGCATAAAATGCAACCCTTTCCTTCTATTTCTTGCCTCACACATTAGATTATTTTCATGCTGCATATCAGACCACTAATGAGGTACAAATTTCAGAGAGCATGATCTAGTCTAATAAGCACACAAAGTTTAAGAAGACTGAAACCCCCTGTTTTCCCCGATCGTCTTCATTTGCTCTGTGTTTTAGTGCAATGAAAATTAATGATAATGTGTGATTTTTCCTCTCAGAACTCAAATTTTTATTGGCAGAAGTTAATAATACTCACTTTGGATAGGTCATAAGGAAAAAATCAGCCTCAATAAATGTTAAGCTAGAAACAGGTTGAGACAAATCATCAGACCTCTGGAAAACATCTAGAAGCAAATTGTGAGTTGTAGTCAAAGTTGAATTAAGTAAATTAGGAAGAACTGGTGGAATAGTTTGTTTCTGAATGTTTGGTTTCCAGGATGGATTTTCACAGTAACAGGCACAGTCCTTGCTCAGGACAGGCTATTTTTCACATTTACATAACCAGGAGATGGAGTCCCAGAAGTGCAATCTTAAGTACATGCACAATATTCCCAAAGGGACAGAATTCAATGCAGATGTCAAATTTAAGTGAGATAGTAACTTTTTTGTGTGTGGATGCAGAGTGGTGTTTAAGGATATGCTGATCTGTCCACATAAAAAAAAAAAAAAAATTCATTAAGCCCTCCATGGAAAATCTGTGACAAGTATGTGAACTGGGACATTTTACTAGAAACAAACAGGATCAGCCATATATTTTGCCTAGTCTGCCTAGAAAAGGACAACTGTATGGTAGTTTTCAGGAGAAAAGACAC
This sequence comes from Burhinus oedicnemus, assembly GCA_008921705.1. Lineage (NCBI taxonomy): Eukaryota > Metazoa > Chordata > Aves > Charadriiformes > Burhinidae > Burhinus > Burhinus oedicnemus. The sequence goes on from VFFE01009001.1 coordinate 725,114, forward strand.
GAACAGCACTATTCTGTCCAGTAAACTTCATGATTTTATTAATATTTTTAGAACTTTGGGAATAGCTAACAGACAGAATAACCATCAGGAAGAGAGATATTAGATCAAAATGAAGAGAATATGGATGTGCTAATATTGGAACTAGTCACGTTGCTAATCTCAGTGCACACTTGAAATGAAAACGTATTTCATGGCAGGAAAAAAACCAGTTACGAGCTTTAGAAAAATTCCGAAGTGTGTGCTGTTAAGTGAGTTAACGTAATGAGGGGAGTTACAAGAAAAACTGAAGTTGCCTGCTGAATGATTGTGCAAAACAGAAACAATCTGTATAGAATGAGTTACTTCAAAAGGAAGTATTATGAAGTTCTCATCTCAGAGTAAGTATTTTCAAAAGTAAGTTGTGCTGAAAGTGTTGTAAATTCCATTCTAAAGCATTTTGGAGAACAGGAATCTGGATAGAAGACTCCCCATAGTAACAGCAGCAGGTAAAATGTTCAATTTATTTTTGGTAGAACTGCATTTCCGTTTGCCATAGAGTAAGATCAATTGAACTGTGACAGAGAAAGAAGACACTTAGGAGCTAGTGCTGAGAAACAAAGAGATAAAGCATTTATACACTCTGCTGAATAAGATATTTGTCTGTAATCCACATCCAGGCAAGATCACTGAAAGATTCTACGTACAACTTTGCTGCTTTAATAAAACCAGGCCAGCTCCCGAGGGATATTTGTCTAATGTTCTGGTGACATTGTCTTCAAATCTACATTTACTTTCTATGTAGGACTTCCAGCACTTTTGTAGTATGGCTCTTAATATTCTCCATCTTCCAGTAATGCTAAAGACCAGATTTCAGGAATCTGACTGCTTTTCTCAGTTTGGTTGGAGTTGTGGGAATAATTGACTTTTACTGCCTGAATCAAAAAAAGGAAAAAAAAAAAAAAAAAAAAAACAAAAAGTGT